>CANSZD010003722.1:0-120895 GCA_947648045.1 Beta corolliflora | reverse complement strand
ATTGGGGCGGAAAATTGTGACAACCTTGATTGAGAAATGGGCTTGTGACGTCTTCACTATCCTGCATAGGTAGGCTCGGCGCATGCCCTGTCTTGCTATCATCCTTCTTTTCTTGGCCAGCCGCTTGCTCTGCCCGCCCCTTCGTTCTTCTTTGTGTGTTGTTTTCTATTCTAAAGCCTTGGTGAGTAAATCTATTGCTACTTGGTGTTGCGTGTTGGTGCTTTCTTTCACCACCCGCAGCCACTTGTTATTTGGAAAAGGAACCCATTGGGATCTTTGAACTCACTTACGGTAATTAACGAGAAAAAGGCATTTGTAGTAATCGGCATCAAAATTAAGAAACACTTTCGATACCACAATGGGGTTTTTAACCTTTAAGTAGGTTATAGGTATTACAGGCCCATTTAAAGTTCTGACAGCACTTATAGTTGGGTCTCTGTGAGAAATAATCGATAGTTGGGACACATTAAGAAAGCGCAATAATTCGGCCCTTGGTGTCGGTACTACAGTTTTTATACGATATTTGTCATCTACTATTATGCAACACTAGTATTTCTGAAAAACAACATAAATTTTTTATTTTACTAATTTACAAAGATATTAATTATTTACTTGCATAAATGACATGGGAGGAATCATCATTGCTAAGGTTTTTGGCATTTCTGCATTTTCTCAAATCTACCTCTTCCATCAATAAAGAAACAAAGAAAACAATCGGTCAAATTTTTCTTTGTTCAAAAAGAAAGTAGTTTCTAACCCTAATCCTCGATTACAATCTTTCATCTTTCTCTACATTCAAGATTCATCCATTCCAGAATTCTACTCCAAAAAATTGACAAATCACCACTCACAATCTCTGATTTCCAGCTTCAAATGACCTTTTCTGAATGTGAAGAACAGATATGAAGAGTAAGAGAAAAGAAATTTGCAGGTTTCTTTAGTACTAATTTTTACTTTCAAATTGTAATATTTAAATTCTGTAAAACTTACCCAGCAAATTTTCTAATTTTCCTAGAAATTTGAGAAATTAGAAGTCTGTGGTTAAGTTTTGTAACTTACTTTAAGTTGTAACAAATTCAAGGAGCAAGAATTCCGAATTTATCTGTTGAATTTTTTTAATATTCTTCACTGCTAAGCTCACAAAATTCAGATTTTTGTATGTTCAGTTGAAAATAACTGAACCTCCATGAAAAACAAACCTCAAATTAAAATGCCACCACAACCTCCACCACCTGCTAAACCCAACAAATTTTACTTCTTTTATGGTAAAGGAAAGCCATCTCAGAACAGACCCACTGTTTCTGGTGGTCTCTTCTCCAATCTCGCCAAACCCTAAACCCTACAAACCCTTCGATTTGTTAAACCCTAAGAACCCCAAAATTTCCCCCATTTAAGGATCATTCTCTCTAAAACCCACAAATTTTAGCCTCCAAAATTGGGACCCAGATTGCCCAAATGCCCCAAAACCCCTTCCTCCTTCTAAAACACCGTCGTCGTCGTCGTCTGAGAATTTCTTCCGAATTGGCCAGACTCTCCCCGATTGCACCCGGTATATTTGTGATTTGTTCCGGAAGAATCAGAGGTGGGGTCCACAGGTGATTGCTGACCTCTCGAAGCTTCGTCGGGTTAACCCGGATTTGGTTGCTGAGGTCCCTTAAGGTACAGGATGATCCTGTGATTTGCTCCAAGTTCTTCCATTGGGCTGGTAAACAAAAGGGTTATCAGCACAATTTTGTTTCTTTATAATGCATTTGCTTATTGTTTGAATAGGTTGAATAAGTTTAGGGCTGCTGATCAATTAACCCGAGCTAATGCATATGCAGGGAGGAAGACCGCCTAGTGAGAAACAGTTTGAGATTTTGATTAGAATGCATGCTGATAATAATAGAGGCCTTAGAGTGTATTATGTGTATGAGAAAAAGAAGAAGTTCGGGGTCAAGCCTCGAGTTTTCTGTATAATAGGATTATGGGTTCTTTAGTTAAGACGGGTCATTTAGACTTGGCAATGTCGGTTTATGATGATTTTAAGAAGGATGGTTTAGTGGAGGAGACTATAACTTATCCGATATTGATCAAGGGATTGTGCAAGGGAGGAGGACTGAAAAGATGTTTGAGCTTTTGGGCCGAATGAAGAGTTTGTCTAAGCCAGATATTTTTGCATACACGGCTATGATACGGATATTAGTGGCAGAGGGGAATATTGAAGGGTGCTTGAAGGTTTGAGATGAAATGGAGAGGGATAAGGTTGTACCTGATGCAATGGCTTATACGACTTTGATTTCAGCACTGTGTAAAGGGAATCGGGTGAACAAAGCTTATGAATTATTTAAGGGCTTGAAGAATAAGGGAGAATTGATTGATAGAGCTATATATGGTGCACTGGTGGAAGGTTTCGTTGTTGATGGCAAGGTTGGTTCAGCCCTTGACCTTTTAAAGGATATGATGGATTCTGGATAAGGGCGGATTTGTCGATCTTTAATTCCTTGATACATGGTTTATGTAATTTGAAGCAGCTTCACAAGGCTTATAAGCTTTTTCCAAGTAACAGTTAACCAGGGCCTCCAACCAGATTTCACAACTGTGAATCCGATGTTGGTGTCTTATGCAAGAATCAAGAGAAATGGATGAGATTTCTGCAATTTGCTTGTGCAGATGCAGAAATTAGGACCATCTGTTATCGATGGTCTTTCTAAATTCTTTTCCTTGATGGTTGAAAGGGAAGAGGGGGTGCCTTGCACTTTAAGGAGGTATTTGAAGATTTGAAAGACAAAAGGCTACTGTAGTGTTTCAATATACAATATTCTTCTGGAAGCTCTGTACAAGAGTAAGCAGGCAAAGGAAGCGTTGTCCCTCTTCACGGAAATGAAAGCACCAAACTTTGCACCTGATTCAACAACTTATAGTCATGCAATTATGTGTCTTGTTGATTTAGAGGACGTCAGAGAGGCATGTCTATGGTATAATAAAATTAAGGAGATGGATTCTATTCCTTCCATTGCAGCTTATTGCTCTCTAGTAAACGGGCTTGGCAAAATTGGAGAGATTGATGCTACCCATTTCACTAGTACAAGGACTGCTTGGCCTAGCACGTTTCCAAGCGGGCCTATGGAGTTAAAGTACACTCTTAATATTCTTCGCGCTTGCAGATCTTACGCGCTGACAAGGTCATTGAGTGGATAACGAGATGTCCGAACAAGGATGTGTACCTAATGAAATTATATACTGTGCTGTCATCTCTGGAATGTGCAAGCATGGGACACTGGAGGACGCTAGGAAGGTTTTCTCTAGTATGAAAAGGGAGCAAGGATATTTATCTGAGGCCAATATGATTATGTATGATGACATGCTTATTGAACACATGAAGAAGAAAACAGCAGACCTAGTGCTGTCCGGTTTGAAGTTCTTTGGTCTCGAAAACAAACTGAAATCAAAGGTTCTACATTGTTGCCAAGTTAAAGAGCAAATAGTGGTGATTTTTTTCCATCAACTATTTAGCAATATTAGTTATTTCTTTCTCACAATATAGTACCCAATAGCATTTACTTTTGGAATGAAGCATTTGCTTTACCATTTTCATTGGTCCTTTCTGTACTTGTAGTTAGCTGGAAGATTTTGCATATAATTGCATTTTGATTATATAATAAATAAGAAATGATATCATGAGGAACCGTTTAAATTGAGAACTGTTGGAGACAAGAAAATTTTTCTAACACAATACATACAGTAGTATAATGCTGGAAGACAAAACATACATTGCATTTCTCCTAGAGCACAGAGTACTAAGCATCAGCAATGGTGTGCAAACCTATAATTTCTCTCCTCTTCTTCTTCCTATACCTTAGCCTTCTTTATTCCTCCACCTAACATTCTAATTCCTAACCTCCCCAATTTATTTTTCCATATCCACATTGCTAGGCTTGCCTAATAATTTCTCTCCTATTTTTTTTATCATCAGAGTTCACAAATGCTTAAAATATTAACCCCACACATGAGCCCATGCCACATGTCATATTTCCATTTCTTGAGTTGGGGAGGTACGCAACTTTTAGAGCATCTTTAATGGATGGGCAAGAACTTCCCACAATGGTGAGCAAGTTCAAGTGGAGGAGAGAGAGTGAAAGGGGGAGGGACGTTGCGCAACGATGCTCGTGCTCTGAGGAGCTTGTCCAAAAAGAGGAGAGAGAGTGTTCTGGGAAGGATATTGGCCCCCAATATGGGTGCTCTAATACTCCTATCTTACACTTGGATGCACAATGCAATTTTGGTTGGTTTCTGCACATGTGCAATAAGCACAACCTTACTTGGTTCATAAACTATGAGGGCCGCAATTTTGGGTAAGTGCTATATGTAGCCCGAATTAAATTTGCATGCTTTAGGAATTTGAGAAGTGAGTTGAATTGAATCGGAGCTAGATTGATTAAAAATAATGAGAGGAAAGATGGTGACCAAGCCGGATTAAAGTAAGTTGGGTGAATTGAATTGGGCGAGACGCAGAACGTGACCCAAGAAGCGGGGCCCTGGGGATGCTTGGAAAACTTATGTGGCAGTTTCGAAATTCTTCACAGGCTCAATATTTAGCTCAAGTACCACTTATAACCACGCAAAAGGGTTTAGGGTTTAGGAAATACTAACAAATGTAGAAAAGCCAAAGCCGACAACATCGTTCAAAAAGCATTTATCCGACAAAATTAACAACTTCTTCGATCCTATTCCTTACCCCAAGTGAACTTGGCTAAAAAGTGAATATAACATGAGATTAGACCAGATATAAAATAAACTGATCAGAACATCAATGTTTGAGAAGCTAAAGCCAAACTTAAAAGTAAAATAGAACTTATTAGATTTAAATAGAAAAACTAAAAATAAGTCCAAATTAAAAGAGAAGTACCTTTATTATGTGAACTACGCAGAAGGAGAGAACAAGGGCTCGGTGGAGCGCGACTTCTTGAATTCTGAGGCACGGTACCCAAGGTTCGTATCCTGCATCCCGAGAATATGTTGGGACGTGTGAACTGCGCGGAGGCGGTGGGCGCTTCAATGTGTTAATGCTCTACTGACAAGTACATTTAGCGTACCTTGCAGTCATTTGAGCGGTTAATGTCGATGCGGTGACGTAGCGAAGTAGGGGTTGGTTCACGAGCCAGGTTATCTTTCACAATAACAAAAATACACTTCGCACTCGCCGATTTATTTTTGTTCACGCTTTCTTTTTTTTCAGTATGTTCTTCACATTATTCTTTATCTGTCAACAATCTTGAACATGGCAGCCGATTACTAGTTTTTTTTTTTTTTTCTTACTTATTCAAAAATGAGCCATCGTTATCTATGTTCGAGAGATTTGACTTATTACTCGTGAGGTTCGGATAAATAGGCATTGGTTATCAGAAATCTATTAACAATCTATATCTATATTAAAGAACAGTTTTCATTATAACTTACAAAATAATTGCAATGGAACTCCAATTTTGCATCGTTTCTAAGTAATTATGATGATAATAGTTTCTCTTGCATTTGTATATTGTTAAATCTAGTAAAGAAAGCTAGAGACTTTTATATGCGCTGTGCGTATGCGTGCGAAGTCGTTTATGAAGTTAAGTTATTCTGCAAATGCTACATCCAAAACAACTTTCCATATACGCTGTTTAAGTTTTGTGTGTATGAGTGCGTAGTCGTTATTGGAAGTAAATTGAGTTGCGTAATGACATCTAGTATTAACAGAGATAGAAAAATTATTTACAAAATTTACCTAAGAAAATAATATTCATGATGAAATCTCTAGTGTTTCAACTATGGAATTTGCCTTCATAGAGCTTGCGTTACAGCATCATGCACTATCTATCGATCATTGTTCGATTTCTGTGTAGTTATAGCTACCGGATATAAGAATGATCAGGATTGAACTCTTGCATTGGTGGAGGTAAGATCAAGCGAAAGTTTTGTATCCAAGTTTTAAAAATAATATTTCCATGACTCGTTTGTGTCGATTTAGTTACGATAACGCAAGTAATTATGCATTTATTTTCAAGGGTGAGATATGGGCTTTGAGATTATGCAACGTATTCAAATGCGTGCGAGCTAGTTTGTAATAGATGTAGAACAGAATTGAAGACCAAAGGCCACTGTCGGGTAGGCGTTGGCATCCAAAATGAGTTGTGCGGGATCATGAAGCATTGTGATTTTTAAAAAGTACCGGGTTCTATCACATATTGTTAGTTGAACTATATAATACGATAATAAAAAAAGATACAAGTTTATCGGAGTTAAATAAGTGTTATTAGTTGTTTGGTGATCGAGATCATATGAGATCGAGAAATTATACCTTGGAATGGTTACAACATTTGTAATGTCGTAAGGCTCACATGTGGGAACTCCTTGGAAAATGTGAACCATTGAGACAACGATGACATGCTTCATATATGATATTGTCAACATGCTCGAGATGACACGCATTGGCAATAAGCTCGGTAAATATATTATACGCAGACGAATTGAAAGTTATTTATTCATGTACAGGGTTTATTTTAGTTTTAAAAAATAAGGAGTAAGGGTCTAATTACTTACTTTTCTCACGACATGGAAGGTAGCTAATCGAATCAGGGGAGCATTTGAAATATCGATGGATGATTGTAAGGAGAAAGGAGTTGAGCGGAAAGAGGCAGCCCTTTTGTCGCTAATTTATCGGATTCATACCTATAAATTTAGAAGATAAAACTATTCAATAAAAAATAGTAATTAAAGATACAAAATAATATAATTATCTTGTGCATACCATGTAGATAAGGAAGTAGTTAAGTCATCTACTTTGTTAACATAAATCTGGAGTAAATCACGTTGTAAGATATGTAAAGGCCTATGTTTAAGATAGAAATAAAAATATTATCACATATTAATATGACACTTACAAATATGAAAATGTAATGCAATTGCTTTGATAATCCATATATAGTTCAATAGTGTACCACGGAAGCTCTTTACATGTAGACCACATGCAAAAGAATTGGACAAAAATCGGCTTTGGTGTTAAGATGTCCATCTTCAAGTATGTGGACAAATTCATTCCAAATGGTTAACTTTATAATCGTCAAGCTGCGAGTATGAAATTGATAGTGTTAGGAACATTTTGTGTTAAAAGAATAAAGAGATGGTATGCAAATAAAAATTATCTAATTAGAATAGACTTACGTTTTATCCATTATCGCCAAATCTCTTTTAGGCGAGTTTCTTCCAAGCGGAGCTCGATTGGTGAAACATATAGAACTAATCCCATTGCATCTTAACACTACCAAAATGAGTATAATTAAAGTTAGCTTCCTTCAAGCTAAGCATAATATTAATTTAATCTAGATAGAGGGGATAGTAAAAGTACCGGAACACCATATCGGTACGATTGGCATGAAAATGGAGCTGGTTCAAAGCATGACTAAATTGTAGAAGAATGTGGGAATTGCAATGTCATCATGCTCTTCTTGTATCACAATTGTTTACGATGCTATTGTCATTTGTTTCGGTTTGGGGCGATTTTATTATTTTCATCGGCATGTACTACTTGTACCCCATGGAGTATATAAATAAATCCCTCGTGAAACCTTCCTATGAAGTTCTCAACATGGGGGCGAGAATATAGTGCATTTTATGCACTCACCATATCATTTAAAACAAAATGAAAGTTGCTAAGAGTGTCTTGTACCATTGTGAAATAAATTAACACTACATTAATCTAAATTTTCTTTTACCTCGACATCAACGAAAAGCATTTTCCATACACCCTTAGTTGTTCAATAGTGATTGTAATTGAATACGTCGTAATTCCGAACCAACAAGAGCCACCGACATTATATCGTCGTACCCCATGAGGATATAAATGCATTAAGGGTGGATAATGGAACTCCATCTTTGAAGAATATGTTCGACATAGAAATATAGTTACATATAATAATTTGAAAATGAGTAACATGATATATGTACATCTACATCACATTACAATATGTTAGGTATCAAAATAAGATCATAATTGTAATGATGCAATTCATTGAAGGCGATATGAGCATGAGATTATTATAAAGTAACTCATAATAGTAAAGTACATAAATTATGTAGAATCATGACTATATTTCAATCGGTTACATTGTTCTCTTATTACAAAGTGGTATTTAAAGATTGTACACATTGAATACAACTATTCGAAGGCGATAAAACTTCTTTATATACAATATTCTTTGTAAACACCCCTTGATGTCCTTGTACATTTCCTTTTTTTACCCCCGATCTTTGTTAAGTGATAATGCCACATAGAGTTGCCGTGGCTAAATACATGATCGATAGGTATATGCCAACATGGGGTATAGTTTGCCCACGAGACTTGTTTATTGTTAAAGGGTAAAACTAACCTTCACTTTGGAAGCGCTTTCTAACCGGCTCGAATGGCAACTTTATATCTTCAGGCATTCTTCAACGGAGTGAAGGCGAGGAAAAACTATGTTTCCCCTAGAATGCCACGTTAAAATCTCAAGGCATCTATAAAATGATCCTTCGGTCCACGGCAAAGCAACAGTGTTCCATTTGCAAAGCCCTTTCTTAGGATCGATGTTTCTCTAAAGCATTAAGGGTGCCCCAGGTCTCAAAATGAGAGCATGAGCAGGCAATCCCGAAGGCGAGAATTGAATTGAGAAACTCTTGCGTATACAAATTTCTCTTATCTTTGGGAGACGAGGAATCAATCGAATGGTATGTTTTTCCTTCTCAGAAATTTCTCAACAACCTTATCATTTATCTTGTCGGCATCTTCGTTGAGGGGTGTGATGATGGCCCTTTCAACCATATAATTTCCTTCTCCCACATGTTGACTTAAAAGTCGATCAACATTTCAATCGAGACATCATCGGTTGATGGTATTACCATATGATTTGGCGGTTTTATCATGTGATCGACACGGTAGGTTCATCTTCGTTGCCAATTGAGAGCGATCGAGAAGCAAATGCGTTGTCGTCTCTTGATCTCATATTTTCTCTCAAAAGCAAAATGCGAGGTGTCTCCAGAATAAGGGGACTTGACAAATGGCGCATCGATCATTTGAGCTCTTGTTCAAATATCGAACCCTTTAGTAACACTTATGCAGAAATCACCACCAAACACAATAATTTTTCCCCCAAATGGTAAGTCGTTTTCCATTAATTCTTTTAGTGAACGATCAGCGGCTTCAAAATGATATATGTGTTGTGTCATTGGAGCCTCATCCCACATAATTATGGCGAGTGCTTTAGTAAAGTGGCGGTTTTGGAGCCAGCTTGGTGAATGAGCAAGTTGAGTTGCTATCGGGGTTGCGATGGGAGGTGAAAAGTTGAGTGCGATGTTCTTCACCCGATGCGACAACGTCATTTGCGATTCCGGATGTCGCCGTGGGTACGACGATTTCACCTCTTCCTTTTACGGTTGCTAGGAGTGCTCCGTATAAGAATGTTTCACCGGTGCCTCTGGACCATCAACGAAAAAGCTCCACAGGTTTTTGAAATGACAGCATCCATAATTATGTTGTACGCATGTCGTTGATCGTTATTAAGAGTGTCGACACACGCCAAGTCCTCTTAAGGCGGCACGAAAAGTACTCCTCCATGATTGCGGGAAGATCGTCGATGTTCTCGGTGCTTTCGGGGTAAACTTGGCAGCTCCGTGAAGTCGAAATTCTTTTCTCAACGGCCCGTAATAAGCGATCTAAGTCTGCGAAGCTTGTGAGTGAGAACAACATTGTTAGTTGTCATGCTTGAAGATGGATAATCCTCGACCATGTACGTGAAGAACTCGTCCCATAGGGACACGTAATCCGGTGGGTCGGCGGTATACCAAGATGGTTGCGAATAATCTTCGTAATGATGATGTCATTCTTACAAAAGATGCTTCTAAAAGACACTTACGGATGCTTTCATCACTCTCAATTAGACCAAGGGATTCCTTGACGGCTCTAAATGTCGGTTGTGTGACACCATTGACCGTTCTCAAATGTTCAAATGATTGGGGACCTCGCACGTGGTTGAGCAATAATCTTAGGTAAAATCTCTCTCCTTGCAGTGGAGAAGCTACGTACAAGCGACCCATAACGCGGCGATTACTTCTCCTTATTTGCCACTCACACACTAGACTTAAGCCACAGCAATGCTCTCGAAAATTCTCTATAAAGATATCTTCTTGCACTTGGATTAGTTTCATTCATCTTAAAGAAGCCGAATCGGCATCGTTACGGGAGTTTCTCGGGTCTTCTAATACGTACGAAATTAGGCGGAGTTCTCTTTGAATCTCACTTGATGCATGTTTGGCAAATGCACTTGCAAACGATCCACGAGATGGATACATTTGTTAAAGGAAATTTATAGATTTTACAAAAGCTTCGGGTGCACAAATCCATCTCGCATCCACGTATTGTGCAATCTCATCACCATTCTTAACTTCCATGGATACTCTATACAGAACCCTTATGTATATATTTATAGAGATATTTGACACATTAATGCTTTGCTTGCATACCTCTAAATTGACGTGACAGTCGTACTTTAAGAGCAAAAATGGATTGTAAGGGAGGCTACCCATCGGTTGTCTACTTTCATCAGAGAATTTTTGTATGAATGGTACATGTGGACGATCTTGTCGGCGATGATATAGAGGATATGAGTCATTTCCCTGCATTGTTGCATTAGTAAATGACTTTGGGAATCCTTTCTTACAACTTCCTTGTTTCATGCATGGAGAATCCCACTGTTGTGAACACCACATGGACTATGAATCATGTGTTTTAGAACTTTTTGTACAATTAGGTTCTTATTGTTCATCTGGAAATTCTGCTATGATAATTATATCGTAGTCATACGGAGTGGTAAGCTTGTCGGTTTGTTCGAGGATCGGCAACATATGAACATGCGGAAGACCCCTCTTTTTGGAATTTAACTACATATACATAAGCAACCACCTTTCCAAGGATTCCCCTTTCTAGAACATCTTTTTTTAACTCTTCAAATTTTGCATGAAACACCCTTGTCAGTGATCTGGCCGATCATTTGGAACTTGTCCAGGCAATAGTTCTGATTGTATTTCTGACCAAGATGGATTGCATTTCAGTGTCAGAAATATGTCCGGCTTGCCAAACTTTTGTATCAAGGCCATGGCATCTTGGTACCTACGGGTGCATATCTCGTGGGCTTCCTACGAATGAAGGCGGTAGTATCGTCCTTCGACCAACCTTCTCTGTAGATGAAAGTTAATGAAAAAAAATTAATGTTAATTGAAGGGATTGGATTCATTAAGAAGAGTATTGGTATAGGTAAAGCAATTTGAACATGTGTTATGCTCTCCAGCATTTAGAGAATCCTCTAAACCCTAGTACAAATAAGCACGTATCTTGTCTTGATTGAGTGCAATCTATCTCAGCTTGGATGCTTGCATTTTGACACAGTTATCAACAACATATTGTTGGAGTAGACGACCACCTCTTAAAAGTAGAGAATGAAGATGTTGTCGCATCTAATGAGCGTTAATTTGTTGATGTTAGAATGATATGAGTATAAAGCTGTAGGAAAATAGGACATACACATAAGAATTTCAAAATAATTTTCCTGAAACATATATGCATAGAATTCTCGGCATGTCGGCTTCCTACCCGATGCTTGATACAAGTTGTTTAAATCCCAACCATAAGAGTCATAAGGAAATAATAGAGGATATTGTAGTGGGTCGTAATAACTTGTGATATCTTTGATATACATCGGTTGTCCATTGACGGACTCTATCATAATATATCGCTCTTTTAGGTTAGCCATGTCATCCCCTCCAACGATAACAGTTTGCCACCGGGATCTTTGAAGGCATTGAGTATTGATGATTATTAGCGGGGTTGCTCTTTGATGACAAACTTGCAATCGTGTATGTCCGTACGTTGTGCGAGATCCTAGAAGATTATGAACAAAAGGATTATGGGCATTTAGAATATTCTTAATTCCGTCAATGATGTCGATTCGTAATGAAGAATTTTCGGTTGCACGATTTTTATTTTCATGATCGGGTGTCATAAATGTAGAGTGGGAAGGAACCGAGGGAGATCATTTGAGTTCAAGGCGAGAAGATCGCCTATGCGGTGATAAATTGACATTTGAGCGCGATATGTGTAGACACCTTGACGTGCATTGGCCAATTCATCATTTATTTCTACTCCCATTGAAGTGAATGCGAAGACATAGTTATACTTACGAATGTTACATGCAAGTGAATCCCATTATTTGATTGATCGAGAGAACATGTCAAGTAAATCAGTGGACAAAGGTAACTCATGTAGATTGACCTTTCCATTTATGCAGCAAAGTTCAGGAGATTCAGATCTGAGCAGGCGTGCTTGACAATGTGGACACGTTGTCATTGTAGGCAAATTAAATATAGGCACCCCTTGTGACTCGGTGTAATTTATTGCACAATTTCGATGGCCATGTCTCCCCACTTTCCAAACCCTTACATCATCGGAGATGAGACTTGATATGTTGTTCGCATGGGATCTATTGTTGTTACCAATTTCAAACAATGGATCGGGCAAACAACTTACTCTTTCGGTCTCGGCTAAGTGTGGAAAGTCTCTTGCATCGGTTATGAGTTCCAATATATCCGCATTTGTTCTACTACTTTCTCCTACACAAAAGAATCGGCTTGGGCAAGTTGCGTCCATTTGCGAAGTCCACGTAACTTTCATTGGGCATTTGAATATAATTCTCAATGTTTGCGCGCGTATCAGTGAACGGAGTTCACCAATGGGGTGTCTTTGCATGATTGAAAATGTATATATTTGATGAGTACATTAAATGGTGTTTCGTATATTACTAATTTGTAATTTATTAACGTTAGAGCTCTTATAATCGTGTATTTCGCATCCATCTCCATTGACAGTATGATTGTAATTAGTAATGTCTGTGATAGGTCTTTTAACTTGTGAAGAGTTGGAAGCATCATTACGATTTTGAATCATGCAATGTCCTTGTGCAAAGGCTGTTTGAGGTCGACTTTCTTGAGAAGCAACGACATTTTCTCGGATTACACGGGCATACTTTGTGTTGTACTGGTTGTAATTTGGCCACAACCCGTGTATAGTAAACCTTTCAAAATTGACGCCATGCGTCTGATTATTGTGACAAATAGTGCCATTTATTTCACAAAAATCTACCCCATATTCAAGAGCTAATATATAATTATGGGTCCAAGATGGGTTTATTTTGGATAGATAATAGGGTTACTAGTATCCTGTGATGAGGTAATAGTGTGGAAAAAAATATATGTAGTTAATGTTAAAAGGAAAAAGGAAAAACTTTTCATTTTGAATAATAGGGATTGTGGGGAATTACAAATATTGGAGTGACTAAAGATTTTTGGAAGAAGATATGCTTAGTTAGGGTTTCCTCCCTCTTTTATATGGGATGTCAAAATCTTTTTTGTATTTGTTTTTTCATTTTGTTTGGGCAATGATCTTTCTATTATTGTTGATGTCTTGGTGATGTTGAAGAGAAAAAATTGTATAATACTCCCTCCGTCCCATAATATAGTGCTTGATTCCATTTTTCCACGGGAATTAAGGTAAATAGAATCTAAGAGGAAAGTAAATACTTTCTATTTATTTAAATAAATGTTGTTTGGAAAAAGGTGATTTTAGGAGAGAGATTGGAGAGTAATTGATGAAAGAGCATTAAATGTAACCCTTGGGTTGAATAAACAAAGCAAAAAACTAATTTCAAGAAGCAAATAAATGATGATGACACGGTTTTTCTAGGCAAATCACGAAAAAAATATGGAAGTATATATAGAACTAAGCACTATATTTTGGGACACCCAAAATGGAAATGAAGCACTATATTATGGGACGGAGGAAGTATTTTTTTGAGGTGCGTGATTTTTTTATCATTAACCAATATTTTTGAGGTGCATGATCTTTTTATAATCGAGCCCGCTAACGGGCGCCCCGGGGCGTTAGTTAAGAATTATAATGTTGTATATTACCTAATTAATTATTACTAACGGGCGCCCGGGGCGTTAGATAAGAAAAATAATTTGATATATAAATAGATTTCAAATTATTATTAACGGGCGCCCAGGGGCGTTAGATAAGAACTATAATTTTTAAGTAGCATTTGCCAAAAAAAAATTTTGTGAAGAGGGGATGAAGCTTTTTATTTAAAAGAAGAGATGAAAAGGCGCGTGGTATAACATTATGACACTACTCCTTACAATTTCCTAAGGCATGAGAAGCAAAGGCATTATGTCAAGTTGTGCCACATATCCCTATCTAAAAATTATTGGATGGAAAAAAACCAAAACACATATTAAAACAAGTACTAGCTACAACTAAAGCAACATTTAGGTTTCTAAGACAAAAATGAAATCAAGAGTTTACAATCTTTGTAAATAACGCACAAATTGATTTCCTCGAACAGACCCACCAAATATGCAATTCACGAGCTACCATTATGACTTTGCACTATCATAAAACAGTAAACCATCATGAGTGTCGCAAAAATCAAAATTTCAAGGCCTCCATATCTGCAATTTGTAAAATAAACACATAAATATCTTAATTAAACTCATATACATTAAATGATTTGAGGGAATAAATTACCCCAAACAGAAGCAAAACAACAAAGATAAAGAAACAAGAAAAGCATCTGTCAACTAGACTACAACAACACTAATAAACTAAACTACTCAAACCACTACTCTACTTCCTAGACTCTAGCCGAGCTCGTTATGAGGTTATAATTTAGTTAGTTATGATGTTATTATTTAGTGTAATTTTTATGAGAAAAAGAAATATATGAGAAGATATACCTTCATCAACCATTTGAAAGCATCTGTCGTCTCGTTCCGAAGCAATGCACATCCGAAAAAGATTGAAGTTGTTCATACCAACGAAAATGCCACAAGGCATGTCATATATATTTATCTTATAAGTGGTGTCGAAAACCACAACATCTCCAAATTTATCATACCACTCAATTGACTGAACCGGGAACCACAATAAGTGTTCCAACTTTCCTTCCTGATCAACCTTAATAACATAGTGGAAGTTAGAATTTTTTTCTCTGCAAGATTTGAAATACTCTACTAGATTGGCAACATCATCTCCGGAAATTGCTTTCTTCACTTTGGTGAACAGGTTACGTATATATGTTCTACATTTTTTTCAAGCTCAAGTACTCGAATAATTTGTCTCACAGTAAGACCAGCTTCTTTTAATAGAAGAATATTCTTCTCATCTTGCTCACTTATCTCTCTATTAGCCGGAAGGAACCGCACTTGAGATTGAGATAATAAATCATGAGTGTGTTCCACTTTGAATGTAGTTACATGCCATTCTTCAGGAAAAATTAAATTACAACTTATCAATTTGATACGCAGGTGAGCATTGCAATCACATCTTGCTGACACTCTATTTCTTTGTTCCTTGTTCGGGTCAATTTCCTTTAGTGGTTGCAAACGACTACGGTGACAATAGAAGTCACGAGCGACTATTATACCATCTCTTTTTGTTGTTCGATTCTTCCGAATGCTGAAACCATGTTGGCGTGCATAATTTTTGTAGAATACCCATGCTTCTTCCTCACTAAGAAATGTTTGGCCAACAAAAGGCTCAAGACAAAGCTCTAAATTGTTCTGATTTTCTTCTACAGGTAGTTCTTGGATGGAAGCATGTGAGGAAATTCCAAAATTTACCCCGTCTCCATTATTCCTAATAAAATCAAATGTAGTTTCCCCCATGAATGCAAGCATTTCATCATTGGTTGGGAGTTCATTTAAATCATGCATTTTTCTCTACAAAGCCACTAATAAGTGTTGTTACATATTGAAAGAGTTATATATACTAGTGCTATATATATATATTCTGAAACCTACAAAAGCACTCAGATATAATTTCCCAGTACAACATACAAAATTTATACAAATATAGTGAGAACTAGCAAGGAACCCAAGCACATAATTCCATTAGCATATATTTCTGTCAAGAAAGAGAAAAATTTTAACCAACCATTAGTCTCTTTTCTTATATACACTTATACCTATGTCATGTAATTCCTCTTGCGATTATGCTTCTAAGAAATCCTTTCTATAAACTTCACCACAAAAACTACACAACTCTAATAATAAACGAAACTATAGTCACACATTTTTTATTGAATAACTCAATTATGCCATGCATATTATTCATGAATAACCCATTTTACACCATGTACATTAATAAATCATGAAGTGGAAAGGCGTGGTTCAAGGCCATGAGTGACTTTTTTTTTTTCAAAGGTAAGATGAAGGAGACTCACTTGAGGGGGAACAAGGGGAAATCCTCAATTGAGTCCCAGGGCCATGAGTGCCTGCCATAGTGCCATATGCCATGAATACTATACCTATATATACAAAATTCTACACATCAGTACTTTGAGATTTTCATTACGGAGTGATCTAGCCGCCAAATTAAACAAGCGTCATATCTAATTAGTGCGCAACTCATCCAGTAGTAGTCAATGACAAAAATTAGAGGTGGAATGACCCTTCATTGAATTTATGCGCCAAAAATTAGTAGGTAGTTCTTTAATCGATGAGCACTTGTCGAATCTATAAGCTTTAGTAAGTAGAGGTATGGTTGTAAACTTAATCATGACAGAAAAAAAATTCTTCAAAAGAGAGAAATATACTGATAATTACCAAGTAGATATGTAAAGAATATGACTAACAGTTTACGCAGTCGAATATGAGAATTTGTGAGATTCACTTCACTACAGTATGCTTAAGATGAATTTTCTTCAATGGAGGAATACAGTTCTAAACTTGTGCCTACGGTTGCCGCCAATACAGTTGCCACCATCCAAAGAAAAAAAAAACGCTACTGCTTTTCAATTCTAAACCTATTCATTTTTTTATTTTCTAGTAAAATGTATTTTATCTTTTCTAGTAAAAGGTATTTTATCTTAAAAAGTTATATTTTTATCTTTAAAAGTTATTTATTTATTAGGACTAGGATTAAAATTAGAAAGATATATTAGTTTTATCTAACGCCCCGGGGCGCCCATTAGCATTTGCCTTTTACAATTAACTAATATTTTTATGATTAACCAATATTTGTTGAGGTGCATGATCTTTTTATCATTAACCAATATTTTGTTTTTAACACTAACGTCCCCCCTAAAAAAACCAATATTTTTTGAGGTGCATGATCTTTGTATCATTAACCAATGTTTTTTAGGTGTTGAAACAAAAACAACGTTCCTTTCTCTCTCCTAATTACATATTCTGTTCCTAATTACTTCCCCTCTCTCTCTCCCCTAATTACTTCCTTGTCTTACCATCTTTCAATTCCAATATTTCCTAAACCTTCCATATTCCATTAAGTTTGTCTCTACCAATTCATAAAAACAACCAATTCAATTTTCTAATTTCATTTTGAATATTGCAATTACCATCTCTCAGGATCTTTTGATGCACAAAGATAGAAGACAACTTGCAGATTTGATGGTAATTGTGCTTTTCATTTCCTTTTTTTTTAAAAAAACAATTAACTAACTCAGGCTTAGATTAGTATCTTCAAGTTTTAGGCTGCGGTTTCATTCGTAAACATTGTATTCATCTTATTTTACAATTTTTTGATTGGCTTTATATTCTGTAGTTTTGTATTCATTCCAATTTACAATGGCTGCGTTTTTTCTTCCAGTTTCTAAGATGGTATTTTTCCAGTTTATTTGTTTATTTAAGCACAGATATTTTTGTAGTCTGTTCATATAATCTCCTGTTCTTTTTCTCCAACGGAATATGATCACTAATTCCGCTTTAGTAGGCTTAGATGGTAAGAGTGTGTGATATAAGCATTAACTAATTGTAAGATGTTGTTTCTTATATGTTTAAAGTTAGAAAATAAGATCTAGGTACAATGAATGTGGACCACCGCTAGTCACCACTAATATTATATATTTTAAATTTTTAATCTTATAATATGATTTTAAAAATTCAGTTTTCGCAAAATCGTGGTTTTAAAAAGTAATTTCTGACAATTTTTCCTATTATTTATTCAAGTTCTAGGTATTTATTCAAGTTATAAGAGGTCTTAGATATTTTATCCTCTCTCTCCATACTCTTGAAAACTCTTACGTGTTTTTCATCATATCTCTCTCTCCTCCTTCCATTGCACCCCAAGTTAGAATCATGATTTTCTAGGTAAATTATGTTGTTTTTTTTGTCATTTTATAATTAGTTAATTCCATAAAGGTTTGTGATATGTGCTACAAATTGGGATAAATTGTCTTGGATTCTAGAGGATCTCAACACGATTGGGTATGCGTATTCAAAACTTATATACGCATATTCCAAAATTTGGGAAAATATTCTAGTCTGATTTAGTCTATACATAGTAATTTTTGATGCATTTGTGTTCATGAATTTTGATATTTTTCAGTGGCTTACTTTTGATTTAATTATCAATTTTCATATATACTTTTGTTTTTATATGGTTTTTCGAAAGTAATACTTCTATAATTCTATGTCCGTAAAATTTATTTGACATGAATATTTGATTTTGCAAAAAGGCGTGAATTAAGATTATTGTAGATTTGAAATTTGTTACACTGCAAAATTTTTACAGATTTTTTGCCGTTTGACTCGATTAAATTAGCATTTAGTAGATTATTAACCAGTTGCTTTTATTGTTTCATAATTTTTTTTTGCATATCTCCTCAAGTTTATATCAAAAACTGTTAGGATAGATTTAGGAGTATTTCCTAAATCTATCTATCTAGAAGTATTTATCTAGACATATCTAGAAGTGTTTGTTTAGATATAATATTTCTTAGTATTATATTTAATTTAGGATATATTTTCCTAGTTCTGCCTAAGTTAGGTTTTCTACGATGTATTATAAATATCCCCTTTGGGTTAATAATACTAATTCTAACCTTTCTCCCTTCAATCTATTTTGTCATGGTATCAAGAGCAGGTTAGATCTTGGAACCACCTACCCAAATTTTCCCCTGCCTGTGCTCACCGGTGGGATTTATATGAACCTTTACCAAAAAAAAAATTCTCCATCTTTTTTTTTTAAAAGATTGACGCAGTTTCATTGTGCTGCTATGGTCGTTATGATTTTGTCTTGGCCGGGATAATTCCTTCACTTTGATTATATGTTAGTGGAGGATAATTAAATTATCGGTTATTTTAAATACCCCTGACAAATTAAAAAATTCACCATATACCCTCAATGTTCTAAAAATTCACCATATACCCCGGCCTTTTCAAAACTGTGCACCAGATGCCCTTTTTCTAACTGCCGTTAACTCACCGTTAGCTTTATTTACGATTTTACCATTATTAACCCTAAACCCTAATTCTAATCTAACGATAACCCTAATCTAACCCTTACCCTTACCCTAATCCTAAATCCTTACCCTAACCCAAACACCACCCATAACCCTAACCCCCGCCCGGCCCCCCACCCCCACCCCAACCCCTCACCCCCCTCCCCTCCCCCCTACTCCACCGCGCCGCCCCCAGCCCCTCCCCCTCCCCGTCGATTTCCCGACCCTCCCCACCCCTCCCCCGTCGAATTCCCCTAACCCCACCCCTAAATTTCCTTCGACTTCAAATTCCCCTAACCCCACCCCTCCCCTCCGAACACCGGCGGAACACCACCCCTCCCCTTCGAACACCGGCGGAACACCACCCACTAGTGGAAAATAAGGAAGGGCCTGCGGTCAAAGCCTGTAAGGGCTGCGTTTTGGCCAATGACCCTTTCCATAGCAGACCTTTCAATAGTTAAGAAGGGATGCGATTTTTAACCGCAACCCTTTACAACGAAGGGCTGCGGTTCAAGCCAAAAACGCAGCCCCTTCTAAGCTTGGGGGCAGCGTTTTCGCAAACCGCAGACCTTACGTAAATGAAGGGCTGCGGTTTTAAGCCTAAACCGCAGCCCTTCACTTAAAAAGGGCAGGTTTAGGCTTAAAACCGCAACCCTTCACATTCAAATTTTTTTTTAAAAAAATAAATGAAATTTGCCCCAACACCCCCCCACCCCCGCGCCCCCCGCATCCCCACCCCCGCACTCCCACCCCCACCCACACCCCGCCCGGCCCTCGCACTCCAACCGGTTCCGCCCCCACCCTCGGCCCACCCCCCGCCCACCCGCCCACCCCCCGTACTCCCACCCGCCCGCCCCCGCCCCCGCACTCCCCCAAACCCGCCCACCCGCCCCACCCCCGCCCACTCCCCCCCCCACCCCCGCACCCCCCCAAGTCCTACCCACCCCAATCACCCCTTCCTACCCACCCCAATCACCCCCTTCACTCCCCGCACCCCCACCCCAGCCCCCACCCTCCCGGCCCCTCCACCCATTGCGGCCCGGCCACCCCAAGACCCAACCGGCCCCATAGCCCGGCCAACAGACCCACCATGGCGGCCCCACCCAAAACCTCCCTTCGACATAAAAAACCGAATCAATGTGTGCAATAATATATCACAAGTTTTTGAACGTAATAATTAACTTTAAATATGTATATTTAATAATGTAAAAAGTGTAGAATTGATACAAACTAGTAGATGTAGCTAATTATATCACGAATTCCACCAAAATGTATCATAAGCAATCATCACAAATGTGAGACGCCAACTTATCCCGAACTTCATGTAATTCGTCTGTGGTGAAGGCCCTCAAACGTGGTGTGTTATTCATATAAACCTCGCAAAACAACCAAGAAATAAACACAAAATATAAGAATTCAATCATTTACCGTAGTTAGTAGTTCTAAAAATGACATATACCTTCCCGAAATTCAATCAAAAACAAATGCAAGCCTAAAACTCTACACACTAGTTATACTATACCTTATATTATCATACTGACAAAGAAAATGCAGTTAAATGACTCGAGAAACAAAAATTGGACGCGAAAAGGCAAAAATCGGCCTAAAATCACATTTATGTTCCCGATATACAACCTACAACAAATGCAAGCCTAAGAATCTACATAATAGTTACATTATACCTCATATTATCATGTTCAAAATGAAATTGGGGTTAAATGATGCGATAAGTACGAATTGGACGCGAAAAGGCAAAAATAGGCCTAAAATGCCCTTTTCGTTCCCAAAATTCAACCTACAACAATTGCAAACCTAAAAATCTACACAATAGTTACATTATACCTCATATTATCATGTTCAAAATGAAATTGGGGTTAAATGACGCGATAAGTACGAATTGGATGCGAAAAGGCAAAAATAGGCCTAAAACGCCCTTTTCGTTCCCAAAATTCAACCTACAACAATTGCAAACCTAAAAATCTACACAATAGTTACATTATACCTCATATTATCATGTTCAAAATGAATTTGGGGTTAAATGACTCGATAAGTACGATTTGGAAGTGAAAAGGCAAAACTAGGCCTAAAATGACCTTTTCGTTCCCGAAATGCAACCAACAACAAATGCAAGCCTAAAACTCTACACAATAGTTACATTATACCTCATATAATCATGTTCAAAAAGAATTTGGGTTTAAATGACTCGATTAGTACGATTTGGAAGCGAAAAGGCTAAAATAGGCCTAAAATGCCTTCTCGTTCCCGAAATGCAACCAACAACAAATGCAAGCCTAAAACTCTACACAATAGTTACATTATACCTCATATAATCATGTTCAACAAGAATTTGGGTTTAAATAATTCGATTAGTACGATTTAGAAGCGAAAAAGGCAAAACTAGGCCTAAAATGACCTTTTCGTTCCCGAAATGCAACCAACAACAAATGCAAGCCTAAAATTCTACACAATAGTTACAAATTGGAGAAATTACACATACCTGAGTTTATGTCTCATGATTTATTGACCTTCCGCCGTTTCATAGGATCCTCAAGTACATGTATCCCTTCCGTGTGATCTACACGCATATAGTTCTCCGACATATTCACATCATCTTCCACACTATTTTCAGGATAGGTAAAAGGGGGGAGGTCCTCAAATGCATCATATTCTTCCTCATTATCAACATCACCAATGCCGAGGATACTCCTTTTACCAGGTACAACAATTGACCACTTATTATCACAGGATCAGTTACTAAAAATACTTGCTTAACTTGTGATGCAATTACAAATGGCTCCTCAGTTTCACGTAGACGACTAAGGTCAACAAGAGTGAATTCGCAAGGATCATCTTTTCTTACACAACGTCGATTATCGTCAACCCACTTGCAACACAAGAGGCAAATATTAAAAGTACAGTAGTCCAGCTCCCATATTTCTTGTATTCGCCCATAATAATTGCTTTCAGCATGTACAGGCGACTTATCCTTCGAGCTTGCGTATTGTGTAGATGACGCCACAAGTGAAACACCACTATTTTGTTGCGATGTTGACTTGAGATCTTGACGTTCGACCCAAAACGTATACCCATTAATATCATAACCCTCATAAGAGCGCATACGCTTCACGAGGACCAAATGCTAACCACTTGATTGTTTCAGGAACACTTTCATCCAAATCATTCACTACTCGTTTATGAAACCAATCAATGAAAGTCTTGTTATGCATTTGCGTCAATGCCCTAACTCCTTTTCCAGGATTGCTAACACGTAATTCCTCCATATGTTCATTTAAATAAGGATGGACAACTGCTACGTGATGCAATACAAATAAGTGAGCTTGTTTACGCTTTTCTACGGAAGGTGTGATCAATTTTGAACCAATTGTACCCTTGCCCTCAAGTCTGCCCTCGTGTCGGGATGTCGGAAGTCCAACAGGATCAACACTAGCAAAATACTCAGCCACAAAATTACTGATCTCTTCACCCACAACCCTTGTATTCTACTACCTTACGGTTGTGCGGGATTCGAACTTTATCCTTCAAAGTGCCCATATATCTCTCAAAAGGATAGCACCACCTCAAAAACACTTGGACCACACAGCTTAATTTCTCGAACTAGGTGGACAATGAGATGGACCATAATGTCAAAGAATGCGGGGGGGACATCTCAAATTTGCATAGAGTTTCAACTACTCTGGCCTGCAAGGAATCGAGGGTCGACGGTTCTAGGACTTTGCTGCATATTGTATGGAAAAATGAACAAAGTTCTGTAATGGTGTGCCTCACATGCTTTGGAAGTATCCCACGAATTGCAATCGGTGAGAATACTTGCATCATGACATGACAATCGTGAGATTTCATACTCGATAACTTCAACTCACCATTTAAGGTAACAAATCGCTTCATATTCGATGAGTAGCCAGTTGGGACCTTAATGCCATACAATGACTCGCAAAAAATCCGTTTCTCTGCACGCGACATCGTGTAGCAAGCTGGTGGCAAATAATTCTTCTCCGAATCCTCCACCTTCTTTTTACTTTTCTGAGTTTCATCATCAACCCTTTCCTCCACTACTTTCTTCTTCCTTCCGTCCCTTTTTTGAGCCCACAACTCTTGTCGAAGCCCCTGTTTTTCCAAGTAAAGTCGTGACGCCTTAACATCTTTTGTCTTGCCCGGAATATTCATAAGTGTCGCAAGAATAGCTTCACAAACATTCTTCTCTATGTGCATGACATCCAAACAATGTCTGACCTTTAGATCTTTCCAATATGGGAGTTTCCAAAAAATGGACTCCATTTTCCATAATCCCCGTAGGTCAATCAACCTCACTAGCGGGTTTATCAAAGATTGTTTCCATGCCCTTCACACGATTATAAACTTCGATACCAGGTTAATGGTCTACGAGCAACTTCTTCTTCAACCGTCCCATCGAATGCCTTCTTCTTAAACCGATAGGGATGGTCGCGTCTGAGGAGCCTTCTTGTGCGCATATACACATGTTTGCATCCCTTAAGGTGTATAGATTTCATGTCATCTACACAAATCGGGCAGGGTTGTTTTCCTCTCGTCTTATACCCAGATAAGTTCCTATAAGCTGGATAATCGTTCATAGTACAAAAAAGCATGGCACGCAGAGTGAACATCTCATTAGCATACGCATCAAATACTAACACTCCTTCGTTCCACATCTTACGTAAATCTTCAACAAGCGGCTGGAGGTATACATCAATGTCATTTCCGAGGTTGTTTGAGCCCTCGATATAAGAAGCGACAAAGATCATGTACTTGCGTTTCATGCACAACCAAGGAGGCAAGTTATAAACCACTAAAACTACGGCCATGTACTATCTTTGAACCGAGATTGCCAAAAGGGTTCATGCCATCCGTACATAATCCAAGCCTCGATTCCTATCCTCATTACCAAATGCCTTATGCACCACTGTTGATACTTTTCCACTCGGGCGAATCAACCTGGATGCTTGAGACCGTCTTTCTTCCTACGATCTCGCATGTCACCTCAAATTCTTCGTATCTCCTTTAATTGAGAACATGCGCTTAAATCTAGGTATTATGGGTAGATACCACAACACCTTAGCTGGTGGTCCTTCACTACCTCCAGCTCCTTCACGCTTGTACCTCGACAATCCACAACGTGGACACTCATGTAAATGCTCATACTCATTACGATAAAGCACACAATCGTTAGGACAAGCATGTATCCGCTCGTACTCTAAACCGAAAGGACACATCGGTTTCTTCGCATAATAGTACGACTTTGGCAGTTCATTTCCATCATGGAGCATATCAGCTAAAACTTCCAACAACGATGTGAAACTAGAGTCCGTCCAACCAGCTTTCGACTTAATGTTGAACAGTGTTATCACCGCGGAAAGTTTGGTGTACTTTGTACAACCTAGATACAACGGCTTTTCAGCAGCCTCAGACATAGACTCAAAAATACGAGGTCGTTTACACGACTGATCTTCAACCTCGTGTATCATCTCGTCTACCCGATCCCTATCATCATCTGCAAACTCATCATCCCAATTCTCATCCCCGAACTCATCATCCCAATTCTCTAAATCCTTCTTTTCTTCACATACATCGTTCATTACTCTAGAGCTTCCTATATACTTCCCCTGCTCACCATGCCAAACCCATACGTGGTATTGAGGCCTAAACCCACGGCGAAAGACATGCTCCCTAACCACATGTATACTACTAACCTTGCTCACATCAAGGACAATAAAAGTCGACTGCTCCAGAGGATGTTTGATATTGTAATGCAGTTGTACAGAATTCCGAGACCCCTTTCACAAACTCAATCGATTCACGACTACCATACATCCAAGTACGATCCATCTCATTCAAGAAGACCTCTAAGAATTAAACACAACCATTCATTATAATGCATCAATCATCATTTAAGTACATACACTCACATATTCAAATCACACACGTATAGAGCAATCTAAGATAGTGACATGTTTCAATTGTATGCATGCAGCCGAAGGTCCTTATCACTCCAACCTAACCCATCCTTGGACGTCTGATCTCACTAGTGAATATATGCCAACTTTTCAATTCTAAGGAAAATCCGGCAGCATTTCCCTACAATTCTCCAAGTACACAATGTAGATAATTGCTTATCTACATATGTACCCAGAGAACAATGTAGAGAAACGATAAGCCAAGAATTTCCTCAGAATTGAAAAGAAGACACACATTCACCACCTAAGTGAGATCAAACGTCCAAGAACAGTCCCACACCGGGGACTATTCAAGACTTACTCCTAATGAGTAAGGAGTAAGTTTTGAACGGGTATCTAGGCATATGATGACGATTCAAACAACTTATAGAATTCATAGCTAAATTACATTGCGTTTTCATACAATCTCATATCAAGAAATATACATACACTACACAAACCCTCCGAAATTCCCATCACCGGTGATGCAATTGGACACGAAAGTAGGCCTAAAATGACCCGAGAATCGGGTCACATGGCAATGGAATGCCCATCACTGGTAGCGGGCGGAGATAGTGGGAAATGTTACAAATGTGGAGAGCATTCCATTGCCATGTGACCTCACTCTCCACATTTGTAACACAGTCCCACCACCACCACCACTATTGCTCCCACTGCACTCCCTCATTGCCATGTAGGCGTAAAATGACCTTTAAATTTCGTTTTCGAAATTCAACCAACAACAGATGGAAGCCTAAAAATCTACACAATAGTTACATTATACCTAAGCCCTCCCCCCACCCCCGCCGCCCCTCCTCCACCCCCGTCCCGCCTCCCCAACCCTCCCCCACCGCCCTGCCAACCCTTCCCCACCCGGCGCAAATCCACAACCCTCCCCACCCCCGCCCAAAGATCCCCGACCCTCCCTACCCCCGACAGCCCTCCCGACCCATTGCGCACCCCTCCCCCACCCCCGCTCCAGCCTCCCCAACCCTCCCTCACTCCCTGTCGCCCTCCCCCCCCCCCTCGGCCAAGATCCACAACCCTCCCCACCCCCTCGCCAGCTCCCCCACCACTTCGCCCAAAGACACCCCCACCCCTACCCACCCTCCCCTAGCCCTCCCCCCCCACCCCCTACAATCACATATTCAGCTAATACAAGCACATGTTACAACAAAAAATAGAAGTTGATTTCAAAATCCAATGAAATTAAACAAAAATTAGAGAAATGTAAAAGAGGAGAGAGAGTGAGAGGGGATTTACCGAAAGAGAGTGAGAGAAGGGATGATCCACAAACAATGCAGTAGTGGAGGAGAGAAGAAGAAGGTGGTGCGCAAGGTGGTGCAGCTGTGCATGGTGGTGGCGTCAATGCAGTGGAGGGTAGGGCACTAGTGGTGGCGTCAATGCAGTTGGTGCGT
Source organism: Beta corolliflora (assembly GCA_947648045.1). NCBI lineage: Eukaryota > Viridiplantae > Streptophyta > Magnoliopsida > Caryophyllales > Amaranthaceae > Beta > Beta corolliflora. Next base: position 94,165 of record CANSZD010003722.1, on the reverse strand, counting down.
CGTCGTGGCGGTGGTGGAGATAGGGTTTCGCGCTGGTGGTGAGAGAGTGAGAGTGGATTTGGCTAAGGGAGGGAAATTAAAATGGGGGCACTGTGTATGCGCGCAAAATGCATATAAAAAAAAAAAATTTGGAAGTGAAGGGCTGCGTTCTTTTAAAAACCGCAAGCCCTTCGTTTATGAAGGGCTGCGGTTTTTGGGATAATCGCAGCCCTTCACTAATAGGGCTGCAGTTAGCCTCAAAACCGCAGCCCTTCATACTGTATGAAGGGCTGCGATTTCTTGTTAACTGCAACCCTTCAGTAAAAGGGTTGCGGTTTCCTTTAACACCGCATCCCTTCAAACAAGAAGGGTTGCGTTTTTAAAAAAAACGCAGCCCTTCCAGCGCAGCCCTTCCTTTTTTTTCCCCTAGTGACCCCTCCGCAAACACCACCAGAGGCCCCTCGCATTTTCCGTGAACACCACTAGAGGCCCCTCGCAAAATTCCGCCAACTTGGGTCTGTCGAAAATGGGTTTGCGGGTCTGTCGAAAATGGGTCGGCCAGTTTGGGAAGAGGGTCGACAGTGGGATTGATTCGAGGGAGGGAAGAGGGGGGTTGCGAGTCTGTCCTTTGAAGGCCGGGATTGATTCGAGGGAGGGGGGTTGCGGGGCAAGGGGTTGCGAGGGAGGGTTGCGGGGGCGGGGGTTGCGAGGGGAGGGGGAGGGGTTGCGATGGAGGCGGGAGGGGGGTCGGGGGCTGGGTCTAGGGGTGGAAGGGAAGGGAGGGGGAGGGGTAGGTAAGGGTTAGGGTTTAGATTAGGGTTAGGGATTAGGGTTAGGATTTAATAATGGCAATATCGTAAATAAAGTTAACGAAAGTTAGAAAAAGGGCGTTTGGTGAACGTTTTCGAAAATTCAAGGGTATATGGTGAATTTTTGGAACATTGAGGGTATATGGTGAATTTTTTTATTTGTCGGGGGTATTTGGTGAAAAAACCAGTTAAATTATTGTTTGGTCTTTTGGTTCCATGGGTGTACCCGTGAAGAAGTTTTTTTGGGAAATAGTACGAGTGATATTGGTGGATGGTAATCTAGTGGTCTTACAAAGTTACGTACAGTCTACTTGATGATTTATTCTTCTTGATTAATTTTCGGCTCTCCCTGTGTCGTGACACGGGGCTTATTGGTTCTCCCTGTACTGTGAGATAAAGTATTTGGTTCTCCTTGTACCGTCAAACAAGGTATATTGATTCACCTTGTACTTTGAGACAAGGTTTGGTTCTCCTTGCCCCATGAGACAGGGGGTTTATTAGGTTGTGAGCGCGGTTTTGCTCGAAAAACGATATTTGTAGAGAGCTTGACTTTGCTCAAGAGAAGTCAATATTTGTTGTGAGAGTGATATGCTCAAGAATTGTTCAGGGTTCGATGAAAATAACGTTCCCGTTTTGTTAACATATTTGTTGAGTTTGAAAAGATTGGCATTCTCATCAAGTAGAAGAAAAAAAATTGGCGGGTTCGAAAAAATTGGCCTTCCCATCATTATATTTGTTTAATTTGATTTTACTTTTTTTTGTTTCTCCAATCGTAACGTTCCTGTTACTGCCGTTACGATTGCGGGAGGGTGTTAGGATTAGGGGTGCTTATCGAGCGAGCCGAGCCCGAATAGCACTGGGCTCAGCTCGAGCTCGTTGAACTTTTCATGGGCTCGGCTCGACTCGTGAGCTAAACGAGCTTGGGGGAGCCGAGCTCGGCTCGAGCTCATTTAACTTTTCATGGGCTCGGCTCGGCTTGTGAGCTCGACTAGGCTCGAGCTCGTTTTCAGGCTTGAGCTCGAACTCGGGTTCGATTATGGGCTCGAGCTCGTTTGGGAAATTTATTTTGCGAAAAATCTGTATAAACCTTAGTTGAGTTAATATTTTAAAAGAAATACTTAATATAATTTTTAATATATAAAATAATTTTTTAATATAAAATATTTTTTTAGTAAAAAATAATAATCAAGCTGTTCACGAGCTTTTCGAGCCGAGCTTTGCTTAGCTCAGATCGGCTCGTTTAAGTCTCAAGCCGAGCCCGAACTTGAGCCGAGTCACAATGAGCCGAGCTTTGACCGAGCCGAACCCGAACTGTTCGCGAGCTTGTCAGGCTCATTATCACCCCTAGTTAGGATAGATTTAGGAGTATTTCCTAAATCTATCTATCTAGAAGTGTTTATCACTAGTAGAATAATTGCTTATTGCTGCGGTGGTATAGCTGCGGTTTTACCCATACGCAGCAATATATATCGTAAAACGAAAAGATAAAATATAAAATAAAGATATTGCTGCGGTTTTGGCCAAAAACCGCAGCAATATGGTATCAATAGGAAAAAAATTAAAAAAAGTTGACTTTTTGACCAGACCTATTGTTGCGGTTTTCGTCAAAAACCGCAGCAATATATTAAAATAATATTAAAAAAGATATATTAATATATTGCTGCGGTTTTTGAAACAACCGCAGCAATATCATTAAAAAATATTCAAAAAAATATATAAAAGGCGTGCAACAACCGCAGCTAGGGTTTGTCTTTTCCTCATAATTCTCTCATCCTCTCAGCCGTTCAGCTATCACTCCTCACTAATTCTCTCAACCTCCCTCCTCTCAACCCTCGACCCTTCATCTTCTACCCTTCACTCTCATCCCTCGTCATTCACCCTACACCCTCCTCTCAACCTTCGACCTTTCATCTTCTTCCCTTCATCTTTTTCTTTCTTGAAAACGAGAAACACAATCCGTCGACCATGGCGAAACTGAGAACGATTGATGGTGAGTGATGAATCGTTGGCGAGGAGAGGCGAGCGAGAATCAATGGTGGCGAGCAATGGGTTTCGAAAAACGAGATTCGGTTCTCAAAGGTTGAGACACGATAGTTTTTTGATTTTTTTGAATCGTCCTCAACAAGCAATGGGTTTCGAGAAATGAGATCCAGTTCTCAAGGGTTCAGACGCGAGCCATGAATCGTTTTTTGATTTTTTTGAATCGTTCTCAACTTTTTTTTTCGTTTTTCTTTTTTTTTTTTCGTTTTTTAGATCTGTTTGTGATTTTTTGTTTTAGGATTTTTTTTGATTTTTTTCGTTTTTTTAGATCTGTTTTTAGATTTTTTTTGTTTTAGGATTTTTTTTGATTTTTTTTCGTTTTTTCAAATTAGTTTCTTATTTTTTGTTTTTATTATAATTTTTGTAATTAGTCATTAAGTTGTAATAGTTGTTTTGTTATTTTTGCTTTTTCATTTTACTTTTTGATCTTTTGTATTATTTATGTAATTAGTTTTTTTTTAGCTTTATATATTAATGAAATTCATGTTATTTAATCTTTAGTTTGTCTGGGAATTTGGTAGATAGTGGATGGGTTAGTTGCATGGTTTTAATCTTTCAAATTTAATTGCGAAATTCCAAAAAAAAAAAAAAAATTTCCCCTGTACCAGGACCTTTGGCTGCGGTTTTGGGCAATAACCGCTGCAATAGGCCAAGCTATTGCTGCGGTTTCTAGCCAAAACCGCAGCAATACGTTGTACGTTTTTAATAAAAAATAAATATATTGCTGCGGTTTTGGCTAGAAACCGCGGCAATATGTTCAAATATTGCTGCGGTTTAAAACCGCAGCAATATATTAATTACCTATTGCTGCACAGCGAAAACCGTCGCAATAGGCCACTTAATGACCGCAGCAATAAACAATTATTCTACTAGTGTATCTAGACAAGTGTTTGTTTAGAGATAATATTTCTTAGTATTATATTTAATTTAGGATGTGTTTTCCTAGTTAAACTAGTGTTTAGGCCCAGGCGATGCCCCGGGTTTTTTCTGTGCTACAATTTAGTAGTAAATTAAATAAGTCATCTCATACTCATTTGAAAAAGTCATCTCATTCATTATATGGATTTCAAAAGTTTTCCATTCATATATCATCATTAATTTTGGTTAAATAAGCAAATAATAATATGGTGGAGTGATGGTTGGATCTATTTCTTTCATACTTGAGGTTATGGGTTCAAATCTTCACGTTAACAATGCTTCTTTTTTTTTACTATATATATGAGAAAGACGTGGATAAAATGTCACTGAATAAGGGATGGTGACACGTGGCGCATATACGTTCTTAGGAACGCTTTTTAATATATTAGTATAGATATGTTTTCCTAGTTCTACCTAAATTAGGTTTTCTATGATATACTATAAATATCCCCTTTGGGTTAATAATAATTCTAACCTTTTTTCGCTTCAATCTATCTTGTCAAAAACTAAGAGTAGAAAATTCAAAGGATCATTATGGTAGCGCCGTGGTAGCAAGCCAACCTGGAGATGGAAGATGATGATGCGTTGAAAGAGATTCTGGCTGGATTCCCTGTAAAATCCCTGATTCGATTTACAAGTGTGTGTAAGGCTATGTTTAGTTCACCTGAAATTTTCTGATCTGAACTTATCTGATCTGATCTGATCTGATCTGATCTGAACTTATTTTTTCTGATCTGATCTGATCTGAACTTATTTTTTCTGATCGATCTGATCTGATCTGATCTGATCTGGAACGACTGATCGATCGATCGATCACGATCCGATACGATCCGATCCGATCCGATCCGATCTTATCTTTTAAAAAACATATTATTACTAATATTATTATTACTTTGTATTTCATTACTAGTATTACTATTATTATCATTTTATTAGTATGCACAACTTTCAATAATAATAATAATAATAATAATAATAATAATAATAATAATAATAATAATATAAATAATATTATAATAATAATAATGATAATAACAATAATAATAATAATAATAATAATAATAATATAATTATTATTATTATTATTATTATTATTATTATTATTTTTATTATTATTATAGCATAATTAGTTTTTTTTTTTTTTGAAAAAGAGCACATTAGTATATGAACACACAATTACAAAATAAAAGACTAAGGGCTCTTGGGTCCAATGGCATGGCTTCTTACCTCCCACATGGGAGACTAAGGGTTCAAATCTTGGTGGAAACATATATTTTGTGGGTCTTTAGGTGAGTGACCCTGTGCGAGGGCACCCCAGAGAAAATTCATCTTACCACGGGATTCCCGAAAGGGGCTCAAAAAAATTAAAAATAAAAGAACACTCATGTTCAAGGTCCGTTAATAATAAGAATTTAGGTAGTAATGAAAAGAACATATAATAATATTAAAAAAAGAACATATACTGAAAGAGCATACAAGATCTATTTAAAGAACACATTTTAAAAATAAAAGATAGATGTTATTTTTATATTGATGACATGTTTGGATCTAACTAACAACATGTTATTTGTTATATCAATAAATTGTTCTTTTTTATCATAAATAAACCTATAAATATATATAATCATATGATCTTGAACAAAATGGTTAAATATTCTTCTTATATCGTTGTCTTGTTCTATATAAACTTTGTTTTTAAAGATAAGTTGAAATCCTTTGTAGGGAAAATTTTAAACGTGATGACAACACCATTAGGTTATCCCATACTACTCATTTTTTATATAAACTAGTAATATATAATTTATATTATTCTACCAAAATTCTTTTAAAAAATAAACATCATATACTATTGTTATGTTCGTTACGTACAACATCAAAAAAGAAACATCACATATCAAAATTATTAATTAGAATAAATATAAAAAAGAACACTTATAAATGCCAAAAGAACATCCTTCTTCTGAACACAAATAAACTTCAAATAATGATATCAATGACATTTATAATAATAGCAACGACATTAATAATAATTACCAATGTTAATATTTAATAATTACAACAAGGACAATAATAATAATCTTTTTGACAAATGTACTAGTAAATAGTAATATTAATAGTAACAGTAATTGTATAAAGTAGTAGTAGTAGTAGTAGTAGTAGTAATAATAATAATAATAATAATAATAATAATAATAATAATAATAATAATAATAATAATAATAATAATAATAATAATAATAATAATAATAATAATTATTATTATTATTACAATAACAATAATAGCATTAGTAATACTAATAATCATAATAATCATGATGATAATAATAATAAGTTTTTAAATATAAGCATAATCTGAACTTATCTGATATGATCTGAACTTATCTCGATCGATCGATCTGATTCGACCAACTTATCCGATCCGATCCGATCCGAACTTATCCGATCCGATCCGATCCAACTTATTTTTTTCGATCCGATCCGATTCAACTTATTTTTTCTCGATCGATCGATCGATCGATCCAGTCGATCTCGATCGATTCGATCCGAAATAAGAAAATAAGGTGAACTGAACATAGCCTAAGTACTGGCTATCTCTCATCAAATCACCTGAATTTGCTACCAAACATTATTTAACTCGTTTGAATCTCTTGCGTAAGCAAAATCAAATTAAATCCCAAAATGATAATGAAGATTTTCACCGAAATCGTGATGAGTACGATGAAAATTGCCATGATTCCATAATCACTTGTTTTACAAAAGGTCTTTCCATGTCCATTTTTTCTTATGAAAACCTCAGCTTTCAAACTGCCTTTAAATTTAGACCAGCTGTACCATATGAACCTTTTCTCTTTGGTCACACTCATTTGGATGCAATATTTCCTTTCACCATTTTAGGCCCTTGTAATGGCCTCTTCCTCATTGTACTCACAAAATTAACCAAACAAGCTGTATATTTGCTATGGAATCCAGCTACTAGAGAAGTTTTCAGACTTCCTAACTCCATAAATGGTACCAATATCTCAAGGTTTGATATTATGGGTTTTGGATTCGATCACATATCGAATGATTATAAGGTGGTTAATTTTGATAGTAAATCTGGTTTATTACTTTTGTACTCGCTAACCAGAAATGCTTGGAGAAAGGATACCGGGCTTTCATATGATGCAGTTAATGGTACTGGGTACAGCGGTCGTCCCTCGTCTAATGGTCGGATGATTAATTGGTTAATAAGGATTCGTAAAGACTCTTTCCTTCTTTCCTTTGATGTGGTTGATGAGGCATTTCTGCAGACCCCTGTGCCTAAGCTTGCTGGTGAGTCTACTTCCGAATTTGTTTTATTGCATCAGTATTCGAACCAAATGTACCCAGCTATTTATCATAGTGACTACTTGATGGAGAAAGCGGGTGTGCAAATATGGGCTTTGAAGGAATATGGTCCGAAAGGCTATTGGACCAAACAACAGTATATAACAGTGTCCCAAAGGGTATGTGATAGTGATTTTGTGTTTTGGAAGGGCGAGGCAGCAATGTTTATCAACACTATTGATAAGCCTCAATGTCGTAAGGAAGTGGTGTCCTCATACAATTTTACTACGCAAGAAGTGAAATCGCTTAAAGTTTTTGGAGATATTGATCATATAGTTTGTTATACAGAAAGTCTTGTTTCAATTGTAAGATCGGCTGGAGAAACTGTAGCAGAAAGAGGAGGAGAAGAGAAGGATTCATCTGTTGTAGTTGATCAAATAGAGCATTTGCAACAACAACATGATGATTGTCAAGAGGACTTGTATATTGAAACATGCTTATTTCAACAACAATGTGCCCTTGGAGAAGAATTACAACAAGATTATCATCCAGATGATGATGATGATGATGATGATGATGATGATGATATAGATTCTTATAGAAGTGATTTTCATTCCGATGATGATGATGATATAAACCTGAACTCTGGAGCTGCAGATGATCAAGACCCGTATGGAAGAGATATTGATTCTCTAGTTGTTGCAAATGAAAATTTGGGTTTTGATCAACACAATGATGAGTATCTAGGAATTGATGATCAAGTCGTTTTTTCTTCTACTATAATTGACGAACCAATTGTACCCTTTCAACAACATGATGATCTAGAGTATGATGACGATGATACATTCAGTATTAACAGTGCTTTCCAATACTTAAACCCCAGAGACGTATATGATCCATATCATAGTGATATTGAGTCTATTAATGACGATGAAGATTTTCTTGTTGATCGAGGAAAAGAGTATCAAAGGTTAAGCAAGCTACCTTACTGTCTTTGCGAAGTTAACCAACCACTTGGCCCCAACCCTTGCACATCCTAAGAAGCTTAGTAGGAGCTTTTTTCTTCTTTGATTGTTCATTATTAATTGTTAATTTGCTATTATTAATAGCATTACTCTACTTGTTTATGTCTCTATTTTCGCTTATGCTATTGTACCAATATTGACTGCATAATTATCATTTTTCTTCAAATACTACTGGATAAACATTTGCTTCCATATTTCAAATTAAATAAAATATAAAAACTTTGAGAACAGATAAATTGTACAAAATAAAATTACTCGATTTGTGTTATTGTTGTAAGAAATATACCTATAATTTAATTTATGATTTTCACTTGTATATTATGCATATATATTGTGTATGATTTTATGCATTGTCTTTATCTTATTTTTTTTCTTTTCCTGTTGCTGGTAATGCTGAATTTGTTAGTCTACCTGATCATTCCAGGAAAATAGTGAAATTAATTGACCATTACGCCTTTAATGGGTTTCTATATTATAAGCATTAAAAAAATAGTTGATGACTTGATGACATTGTAAAACACTTAAATCTAGTGCCTTAAAACACGATAGTTTGATTGCTAAAATTAGGGAAATATGGGTAGTTAAAAGCAGAGGCCATGTTGTTTGTATTCTGACACAAAATATCCTCCTAGTTGATTTGCATCATTTCCCTTGTCAATAGGAAAAGAAAACTTCTCTAATGGAAAACGGAATTCATTAGATAGGAAATCATAATGTTATTTTGAGTTAACAAATTATTTTGTTAACAAATTATTCTGTGCATTTGTAATTACTATATTGAGTTAACAAATTATTTTGTGCATTTGTAATTACTATATTGAGTTAACTCTACCAACTCAACCAAAAAACAACTCTAGAGAATCTCGACATTATTAGAGGATGTGTTGAAGGAGATCCATGCGGGATTTTTATAAATAGCTTAAAGATTGCTTAATGAAATTGGGATCTTTTTCCTCGTTTCTCAATATAGTACAATATCAAAAGCCCAAACAATTCAACATAACTATAAATCTATAATAACATTTTTCATACATAAACTAGGCAACAGACACTCCATGTTATTAATGTGGAAAAAAGAAAATGTCAATGTGGGACAAACCCCCATATTGGACTTCACGTGCAAACGAAGACTAATAAAACATTGATCACTACTAATTTTAGACTAGTACAATTTTACGCCCTTTCCGCTAAAAGATGATAACGCATGCTAATAGTATTTTGAGAGTGAGGGATAGCCTAGTGGTTAGATCTTTCCTCCTGGAACCCAGGAGGTCCTCGGATCAATTTTCACCCTTGGCAAATTAGGATCCCCTTTATTCCCCCAACTTGTCAAAGTTTCTTATTACCTTATTAAAAAAAAAATGCTAATAGTATTGTATCTTGTATAAATTTTAGATGTAGAATATCACGGGAAGAAAAAGAGTGCATTGGCGGTTTTAATAAGTTTATCCCCTAAAAAGTTTTATTATCGACATTTAAATTAAATTTTTATTTTTAGTTTTAGTTTTTGTATATTTTAGGGAGAAGACATTTTAAACCAAGGGACTATTCTTTTCAAAGAAGATAAAACTAAATTGAACTAAACTGAACTGAATGAATAGTAAAATGTGAGAGTAAAAATAAAGTGAAGAGTTGAACTAAACAGAACTGAAAATATAATGGGGAGAGCAGGCCCTAATTCAACCAAAAACACCCTTTGACTTATAAGTAATACCTTCTATAAAAAATTATAAAGTTTTTTTTTTTTGCAAAGCCCCAAAGAAATAACAACCAAGAAAGCAAAAAAAACCAAAATTACAAACGAATCTCCATTCCATATGTTAACTCTTGAGGCCTTGGTGTCCACCCTTTAATTACTTAAATACCCCCAACAAATATTACAACTCCACCCAATAGTAAATTAAAAGGAAAAAAAACACTACCGTATACTAAAAAAGCGCCACTACAAGTAGTAACACCAATACAGTAAGCAAAAACATAGAAATAAAAACCACACAAACACAAACAGGATCACTACACGACAATTTTTTTTCCTTCATCTTCTTCCTCTTCCAAAATCTTCAATCCCTCGAGATACTCTGTTCATCCTCTTCCATTGCATCATCGCAATTTAAAACTGAAAATCAACATTAGGTAATTATAAAGAGCATAAGTAAATTTTTTCCCCATATTCTCTGTAAAAATATAACGTCTATTTTTTTTTGTGATTTCAATTACGGAGCCAAGAATAAGTGAACCACTATAGACCTTGAAGAAGCGAACAAACAAAGCAAAGCGATTGCGTTTTACTCGAGAGAAAAAAAGGTATGTTCTTACAACAATAAATCACAATGTAAACTCAATGTTACTACTTACAATACTTAAGTTTCAAAACTTATATGAAATTTCTTCTTCCCTTTTATTATCAACATCCAATCTAACCCCCCCCGTAAAACAACAGTAAAATAAGAAAAAAAATATAAGAATTGATTCTCCAAAAAATCTTCAAACTCTAAGAAAAAGTAAAACACGCCATTGCAATTACCTGTAAAACATCTCGCATAATTGAATTACATATTTACTAACAAAAAACAATTGATGGTAATTGGGTTTGAGAGTTTCACATCGGGTTTTGGAGGGATGGGAATTGTTTTTTTTTCTGGTAGGAGTGATGAGGTCCTGATGGTTGTGGAAGGCGGGGGAATGTGGTTGTAGTGGTGGCCGAATGTATCGCCCGAAGGGAGAGGGAGGAGCGCCGGTGGTGGCGGTGGAGCGAAGAGAAAACGGGTTGAAGAGAGATAGAGAGTTGGAGGGTTGGAGGGTTGGAGGGGTCGGCGAGAGTTGCAGCTGCCGACGGAACACAATAGGGTGGATGAATTGGGGATGTTATAGAGGAAGGTGGTTGTTTTTGGTATACTGGTGGTCGAAGTAAGAACTAAGGGGAAAGAGTAGTGGTGTCAATTCGCTTAACTGGATTCGATTGACTTCACTTCATTTAATTCGGTTCGTTTTTCCGAGCTTAATTGATTCGATTTGAACTTTTTCGGTTTAAGTTTCAATCCATACGGTTAATTCAATTTTCGATTAAGTTCGCTTCGGTTTACGGTTGTCTTTTGGTTTGACCCGTATAATTTTGGTTTAAACAATTGACTTTTCACCTATTACTATCGGTTAAACAATTATTTTCGCCCGATTCGGTTAATTTCAGTTTCTTAAATAAAACTACATCCACTCAAGTGGAATTTGATATCGGTTATGCCATATACTGTTTTTTTCCCTTCATGTTACGGGTCAAAGGCTTACCCGTTATAGAAAATTTGAAGTCGGATGGACTTTTGTCATATCGGTTGAACTTGTCAAAACCAGCGATGCCATCAAGATTCAAGAGACGTGTCTATATTTGTCTACAAATGCGCATTTGAAACTTGCTAACTTCACTCGTGAAATTATTTTATCAAAGGTTCGACAATATATTTGGGCGATATTCAATATTTCAATTTTAAATTCTTTATTATAGAATGTCTAGTCATTGTTCATTTGTATGTTGATTATAATTACGTTAGTGATACTAAATGTAATTATGTATGATAACTTTGTAATGTTACTATGTAATAACGTTATGTTTTCTATAGTTCTCCAATGTGTATATTGACTTGTAACTATTAATGATTGATGATTGACGATGATCAAGGTGATGATGATTTATAATGGTGAATGATCATAATTAGTGATGATGATGATGATTAAAGTCGATAAACACAAGCTAATATGAGTATAATGTGATAAAAATCAGTGTAGGTGGGTAATCATTAGGCTAAACTAGATCAGTATAATGCGTAGATCGATGTGTTGTATTTCGAGTATATATTAGAGTATAGAATAGTGTATAGATCAAGAAATCGAATATAGATTAGTATAAACACAAGCTAATACGAATTGATTAGTGTATAGAATAGTCAATGTGAGTGGGTAATCAGTAGGCTAATCGTCTTTAAGTGTAATGCATTTTGAAACTAAAAACATCTACTTAAATGATTCAGAGTACTTATTAAACTAAATGAATGTGTCAATGACAGTCGATAAGCAAATTTAAGATAACAATACAACATTTGAGTTAATAATTTTTATGTGAAATGCATTTAGAAACTAATAAAAACATCTAATCAAATTGAAAAAACGTGTTGTTATTGGATTAGATGAATGTCTCAATGTTAGTCGATAAGCTAATTCAAGATAACTATACTCTATTTAAGTTAAGCATCCAATCTCAGTTGTGCTATGGGCTATCAAGACTCAACTCGAGTATCACTATGCTCTAATATTATCAGTAGTTGAAAAAGTGTCACTGTATTAGTCGATAACCTAAAATGTTTATATTACCCATGTTCAACTAATATTTAAGTAGTTCAAAGAGTGTCATTATTTTAATGATGAATTAATATGTCAAAGCTGTTTTTTCTATTAATTATGATTTTCGTACATCAACACATACACCACTTGCATAGTTGCATATTATGTATTAGATCAATGTATAATTTTTTATCAACTAAATCTTATTTCATTTTTGAAAATCTTGATACAACCCAAAAAAAGGGCTTATTAGTTATTATCATAACCTTATATATTATACTATAATTAATAAATAGTATAGTTTTTATTGTCTTCTCTTAACTTTGTATATATGTGACTATATTTATATAAATGACTCAATAATGATGATAATAATAATAATAATAATAATAATAATAATAATAATAATAATAATAATAATAATAATAATAATAATAATAATAATAATAATAATAATAGTAGTAGTAATAATAATAATAATAATATCAATAATAATAACAATGATTGAATAGCATGAAAAAAAAAAGATTGTTGTCTAAGGTACAATCCATTAGGGTCTCATAAGTGCCAAATGCACCGTTGGATGGTAAAGATCTACGATTGAAATGAGTCATAAAAGAATACACGGATCAATAACATACACCGTCCGATTGCGGCCTCGCAAGTACATCCAACGACTACCATCAATTACATCCTCTTCCTTCCCGGTTCTCAACAATCTCCCTATGTCTATCTCTCTCTCTCTGCGAAATTCGAAACAAACCCTAACAATCCTCTCTCTCACACGCCTTCCTCATCTCCTCTCCCTCCTGTCAAATAAACATTCATCATTTTCCATTTTCAATCCCCGGCGATAGAGCAAATGCGAACTTTTTCCGGCGTTAATGTCGAACTCAGCGTCGGCGTCGGTGCTCTAATTACAGCAATGCTCGCTATAATCTACGACCGCAGGTTTGATTCTTCGCTCTTTATTAATTTATATCAGATCGATCGATTTTGTTTCATTTAGATCTGTATTTGATTGATTTCGTTGTTTTGATAGTGTTTTTATTTGTTGTAGAGGTGTCGAGCCGAGGTTGAACCCGGAAAAGTTGTGGGTTGTCATGTGGATGTAGTTACCGCTAATTTTAATTCCTAGTAATCGGGTAACAATTTCTTCTCTAAACTTTTGTTGGGTTTTTTTTGGTGAAGTTCAGAATTTTTTTCTTTTGGTGATTTTGTTTTCGTGCTGAATTAGGGTGTTGATGTTTTATTGTGTTTTCCTAAATTTGTTGAAGCTATTTGTTTCCTAGATTTTTTTTTTACAGTCAGTAACCTTCAATCGTATGTTCTTGTTACTTGGTGAATTCAAGCTCAGTGACCTTGAATTATATGTTCTTGTTGCTTCTTTTTATTTTAATGAGTAAGTTATTGCTGTTTTTCTAGTGTGGTGTCTGCTTTCAGATGAGGAGATAACCTTTTTTTTTTTGTTTTGTTTTGTGGAGAGAGTGATTTCTTGCTGGCGGAAAACTTGTTATGTGATTAGCTCATCAAGGATTAGTTGTTTAAATTGATTGTATATTATAATGTGGGTTTCACCAAAGGAATTAAAAGGAGAAAAACATTCATTTCTGAATTTGAGGTTCACTTTTGTTTATATACATCGAAAACTATCATGGGACTTATGTATTGCCCTTTAAATGCAGAAGGCTAGAAAGATTATACATCTAAATTAAAGCTAGAGTTTTGATGATTTTTTTCAAGTTGGAGTGAGAAAAACACCATTAGTTGAGGAACTTGATAGAGACATTTCTGTTTAATAATAAGTTTTATGTTTTTATCCTTTAGGTGATTTTCATTTGGAGTAAATAGCTGGAATGATGTGTGAATTATTGATGCAATTTTTTTTTCATATTGGTTACCATGAGGCCTAGTTTTACCGTGAAAGTTCTTCCTCAATTTGCTTATCATTTGGGTAGGTTCAAATATCTGCCAAGATTGATTGTAAAGTTGCTAAAGATTTGTCATGATATCATGTCACTTGTTATGTGGACTCATTTCCTTTCACCTTGATGGACAACTTATCCGGATGACGGAGGCTTACATCTGCGTCGATCAAGCTTCTCTTCAAGCTACGACCGAAGGAAAAGCTTCTCTGCGAAAAGGGGTAATAGGTCTTCATATCCAGATTACTCTTTTGTTCCTTATTTTTTTTTGTTTCTTCAGTAAATTGTTGGTAGTTTTCTTCTTCTATTAAACATGGACTTTTCTTCTGCTTCTTTTACTAGTATAATTGTCCTGAAGTTGAAATCTTATTTAGTGACTGCATTGTAGGTCGAATGGGTGCTGGGAAATAATTAAAAGAGCCAAAAGCTAGAGATGGTGTTAAACGGAAAAGCGGTGGTGATAGTGATCGTTATGCCAAAATTGTGATATTTGATGAATCATAACATTTCTTGTGATTGTCTTGCGACAAATGATGTTTTTGATTTATTGAAATTAGTTAGATGAATTTATGAATAATCATAACTCCATAGTCCATGCAACTATGCAAGTAATTTTCTTTTTTATTATAATACACAAAGGTCTTGTGTATTGAATTTTAAGTATTGAGAATTCAACTTTTTAATACAAACAGTAGTTGAAAATTGAAATCATGTGTTTTTATCTTTGTCTAGTTATTAAGGTGTCATGTCATTGTACGCCAATAATTTAGGTAAATTAAAAAAATTACGAAATTAGGTGTTACATTTGAAACAGTTCAGTTTGAGACAATTTTATTTTATATAGTTCAATACTTGTTTTATTCGGTTTGATTCGGTTCGCTTTAAAACAGTTTTATTCGATTTTATACGGTTCAATTAAAAATAGTTTGATTCGGTTCGGTAAAAATAATTTTATTCGCTTTGATTCGATTCGCTTAAAAACGTTTGAAACAGTTTTCGATTACATTCATTTCATTTTCAGCTCAGTTTAGTTCAGTTTAAATCGGTTTTCCGTGTAGTTAATTCCAGTTTAATTTATTTTCAGTTAAGTTTCAGTTCAGTTAATTGCAGTTTACTTTAATCTGATTGACTTATCGGTTTCTAACTTTTCAGTTATGGGTCAATTTAGTTGGTCAACAGTTTGCAGTTTAACCATCGGTTTTCAACCAAACTGACAGCGCTAGGAAAGAGAGAGGCGTATGAATTTTATTGAGCAAATTGGTATAACCTTGCTTGATCTTGCTTGATCAGCATCATTGATATGAGAGTTGGGCTGGGAGATGAGAGTTGGGCTGGGGTATAGAAATGGGTAATGAGAGTTGGGTTGGGGTATGAGGAGTATATAGGTTGTTATAACTCTCAGATAATATATGATGATAATTGATAAATACATATTTATACAAACAGGCTGTAGAAATATAACTGTCTAAGGAGGAGACCACATGATAGTGCACGACAAATTACCAAAAATAGAATTAAAAAATTGCACAACAAATATTCAAAAACATTGAAAAAAAAGTGCACCACAAAATGGTTCTTTCTTTTTCTTTGCATTTTGCTGCCAAACAATTTGAGATAAGGAAATTTGACGGGTGATTTGGGACACTTTGGAAACTCAACGAGGTTGATTTAATGGTCAAACTACTATCACACGAATTGAAAGTCACAGGTTCTAAACCACTCACCACCAAAAACAATCATCAATTACCACCAAAAATATTTTTTCTAAAAATTAATACTATATGTAATTATGCAACTAATTGAATTCCAACAATGATTTCGCACGCATCGCGTCCATATAAGGCTAGTATAGGTTGTTATAACTCTCAGATAATATATGATGATAATTGATAAATACATATTTATACAAACAGGCTGTAGAAATATAACTTTCCAAGGAGGAGACCACATGATAGTGCACGACAAATTACCAAAAATAGAATTAAAAAATTGCACAACAAATATTCAAAAACATTAAAATAAAAAAAAATGCACCACAAAATGGTTCTTTCTTTTTCTTTGCATTTTGCTGCCAAACAATTTGAGATAAGGAAATTTGACGGGTGATTTGGGACACTTTGTAAACTCAACGAGGTTGATTTAATGGTCAAACTACTATCACACAAATTGAAAGTCACAGGTTCTAAACCCCTCACCACCAAAAACAATCATCAATTACCACCAAAAATATTTTTTCTAAAAAGTAATACTAGATATAATTATGCAACTAATTGAATTCCAACAATGAATTCACACGCATCGCGTGCATATAAGGCTAGTAGAACAAATACCAACTCCCGCCCAAGTTGACTACGATCATGAATTACTTGGCGGCCCAACAACGCTTCTCTCTCTCTAGAGCTTTCTTCTCAGCCCTCACAATACCACTCTGTTCACCTAAAACTGTCAGTTCTCGCCGGCGGCCTTGCCACTTCCGGTCGCCGGCGGGTCCTTGATTTTCTAAAATTCATCAATTATATTCTTGTCTCTTCTTTTCCTACGGTTTTAGGGTCTTATTACAAGTCTATCTGTACCACTAATTTGGGTTTTGTTGATCGAGCTAGGAGATTGAAGTTAGCTTGTTTTGTTCTGTGAGCTATTGTGCGGCGCTTCGCTGTCCTAATATCACTGTCTGGGTCTTCCAAATCTGGTTTGTAAGTTTAGGGGAATCCCATCTCTTCTCTTTTCTTCTTTTGTGCTTGTTGTGGGGTTATTAGTTGCGGTTGACGATCAGGTTTGTCCTACATTTTTAGTAGCCTTTGTTGTATGTTGGGCTGTTTTTTCTTATTTGCCAGCTGTGTTATTGTTTAATTATGGTTGTGATTGAAGATATGGGTGGTTCTTGTGCATTTTCTGCTATTATTCAATACCATCTATCTATTTTAGAGTATGAGGATGAAGATATTAAGGAGATGTTTGAGAATTTTTCAGCTCCTGAGGAAGTAATTCCTTTCGTGTCATCTTTGAAAGAGGAAGGAAATCATCTTTTTAGGTTAAAGGACTTTAGCAGTGTGTTTGATAAGTATGGGAAAGCTATCAAGTTATTGTGCGTGGTCATTACCGCACTTTGTGAGGATGTTAATTTGTGTGATGATGTTCTACCATTTAAGGATCTGGTTATTCCTTTGCATTTGAATCTTGCAGCTTGTGGGTTAAAATTGAATAAGTTCACTAATGTTATTGAGGTGTGCTCACTGGTTTTGAGGGTTGATAAGAGGAATGTGAAGGCATTGTTTAGAAGAGGATTAGCGTTCAAGAAATCTGGATATTTGGAGAAGGCTTTTGAGGATTTTTTCCAAGCCAAGGAGTTGGAGCCAAAGAATAGGGACATAACCACAGAGTGTACTAGTTTGGAGGAAGCTCTATGTTCATCAAAACATGGATTACAAGAGGTGCAAGTGTTGTCCGGGGAGTAAAGGGAAGATTCAAGGAGCGGGATGGGGTGATTATCCAATTGCATTAGGTGTGGAACCACTACCACTAAGGAAAAAGATGAAGAAATATTGTCATGTGAGTGATGAAGGGGAATGCTCTACAAAGGCGATAGAAGGGGTAGGTAGTGAGGTTCTCAACTCACTGGATCAAAGCGAGGGTAAGGATCAAGATCAAGCCACATGTGAGGCCAAAGTTGATGAAAAGAAGTGTGTGAATGAGGGTGTGATCGATCCTCACATTAAAAAACCAAATCAGGCGGAGCCCAAATATCGGTTTATTAACCGAAAAAGGTCCGCCTCCTCACTACGAATGTCAAAAAATGATATTCAAACGTTAAAGAAAGGAAAATCAATCCAAGTGTTTAATTCCAAAACGGGGGCATTCATGGTGGTTCGTCTTTCTCATTTGGTAAAAGAAGGCGCTAATGGGGAAACCACAATGCATGATAGTCGGGTGATACAACAATCTTCCGTTCCTATATATGAGCATAATCGCTCTAATGGAGTGGATGAAGTCATGGATCATATTATACCTCACCATGAAAATGATGATTCGTTGCTGGAGAGTATGGAGTCTAACTCTGAAAGTGACATTATGGAGGAAGAAGCCAGTAGGCCCCAGATGGTTAAGGAGAGATCGGTTGATTTATTCAGTCTTCCAACTAGTGGATGTACCGCATCAGCCTCCAAGGAAATGCATAGTCGATGCCTCGGAAATGTAGTAATAGAAAGGAAATCCCAACCTCGACAAGTGAAGTCCCTGCGACTTCTAAAGCCCTGTCGCACGAAAAATTCCTATTTCCTTCCTCATTTTGATCGGAATGACAGATTACGTCCCGAAATGAAGAGGAAAGCTGGTTATAGTGCAGATACTACCCAAAGCCCAAGGAAAAAATCTGCTTCAAGTTGTTGTATTGGTAGTGTTGCTTGTAGTGCTAGCATTAAGTCAGATGGTCATAGTGTCTCAAGTTCTTGTATGGAGTCTGTTTGTATTAGTTCTAAGGAAGATGTCGTGAGTTTATGTGTTAGGTGTCCTAAAAATAAACGAAGCCCACATCTTAGTTGTAGGAGATATAAAAAGGTGCTTACTTGTAATGTAATGTTTTTTTATCTAATGTATGCTCTTGTTGTCAAAAAAGAAAAAAAAACCATCTTAAACAAAGTCAACGAGGATCATGAATTACTTGAGTCCAAACAATCCCGCTAACATCGCCAAAATCGTGAAGCAAAAGTAAAAGATTACTCATAGTTTCGTTGACACTTATTAATTTGTATTTGAATTTTATTATTATCCCTCCACATTTAATAATATGGCAAATAGTAGACTATTTCATCAATCTATAAAAGCAAGAAAGCTCCAGAACACTGTGTATAACATCCATGATAAAGATGGAAATTGGGTGGAGACTCAAGAAGAGGTGAAAGATGCTTTTCTTAAGTATTATCAAGATCTCTTGGGTCCTGCTAGAACTCACGGAAAGGGTTTAGAAACAAGGATAATTGAAGCGGGTGTTGTTCGAATAAAGTACGAAAGCGAGTTGATGAGACTGTCACGATTATAGATGTGAAAGAAGCAATTTTCTCTATCTCTGGAGAGAAAGCTCCGGGGCCTGATGGGTTTGGAGCTTATTTTTACAAGGATGCCCGGGGGATAGTGGGAGATGATGTGACTCAGTTTGTGATGGATTATTTCAATACGGGTAAAATGCTCGAGAGAAATAAATAATACTATTCTCACCTTGATTCCTAAGGTTAAGTGTCCAACTAGTGTCACTAAATTCGGACCTATTGCATCTTTGTAATGTAATATACAAAACCATAACAAAGATTTTGTGTAGTATAATGAGTAAAGTGCTGCATGTTCTAATCTCGAGAACCAAGGAGCATTTATTCAAGGAAGATGTATTGCTCACAATATCATGGTGTGCCAAGATATTGTGAGAAGTTATGGGAGAAAAAATGTGAGACCTGGCTGCATTATAAAAATGGATATGAATAAAGCTTACGATTCCATTGACAGGTCTTTTGTTGCTGAGATGTTGAAAGCTTTGAATTTCCCAACTTGATTCATTGAACTGGTAATGGAGTGTGTGTGTACTCCCAGATACTCTTTGATGGTGAATGGGAGCTTATTTGGGTATTTTGAAGGGAAAAGAGGGCTCAGGCAAGGAGACCCAATGTCTCCCCTCCTATTTGTAGTTTGTATGGAATATTTGACAAGGACACTTAGAATTGTGGGGGAGAAAGAAGACTTTAAGTTTCATTCAAGGTGTTCTGGAGTAAAATTGAATCATCTAATATTTGCAGATGATGTGATCTTTTGTAGCAATGGTGATTATCATGCATTTTATAGACTTCTACGGGGTTCCGGCATTTTTCGGAGGTGTCCGGGCTTGAAGTAAATAAACGAAAGACGAAATTATATGTTGCAGGGATGAAAAGGGAGGAAACTCAGAGGATCTTGGATACTACTGGTTTCAAAATGGGTCAGCTACCTTTCAGGTACCTGAGAGTCCCAATTTGCCATAAAAGAATCTCTGCAAAAGATTGTGAAAGCCTCAGTGAAAAAATGACTGCCAAGATAAGAGTGTGGAGTAGGAGAAACCTATCTTATTAGGGTAGACTTATGTTGGTGAATTCTGTATTAATGAGTGTGCATATATAATGGGCACAAATTAAATTTTTGTTTTTTCTAAGAATGTTCTGAAGGAGGTGGAGAATATTTGTAGATCTTATTTGTGGTGGGGGAATTATTTCGGCACAAAGCCGGGGAAAGGTTGCTTAAAACCAAATTTGCAATCCCAGGAATGTAGGGGGTTTAGGAGTGAGAAGAATCCAGGAGTGGAATGTTGCAACACTGGGTAGATACGTATGGGCAATCACTGTTAAGAAGGATAATATATGGATAAATGAAGTGTATATTAAGCACAACAATTGGTGGGATTACCAGCCTCCTCATGATGCTAGCTGGTATTGGAAGAAGGTGTGCGAAGTTATAGAGAAAATAAAGAGTGTTCATGATGAAGGTAACTTCTCCCGGGATGCAAGTGTATTCAAGGTGCGGGAATATGTATAGGAGTCGATAGGGGAAAGTCCAAAAGTGCGAGTGGGATAAATATGTTTGGAATAGGTTCAATATTCCAAAACACAGATTTATAGCATGGCTTGTGATGTGCAAAAGAATTCAGACTACAGAGTGGATGTTTAGAGTAGGCATCAATACTAGTCCTACTTGTCTTGTTTGTGGCAATGGTGATGACACAATTGAACATACTTTTTTTGGTTGCAATATAAGCAGGGTGGTGCTAGAGAAGATTAAGATTTGGATGGGAATGAATACAAGAAGAGATACTTTGCCTGAGATAATTAAGTGGGTGGATAGAAGTCAGGGGTCAAAAGTGAGAAAATAAATCTGGAGTACTGCTGTGGCTGCTACTGTTTATGCTCTTTGGAAGAACAGAAATGAAGCTCTCTGGTGTCAGAAGATTGATACTGTGAATATGGTTACTAATAGAATTAAGATTGATGTAATTAATAGATGTTATAGCATTTTACCAAAGAAGTGTGCTAGGGAGGATAGAAATTGTTTGAAACAATTAGCTTTGAATCTGTAGTCTGTACTGGTGGTTGCTGGTTTCTGTTTGTTTGTGGGCTTTTTTGGTTGTTGGTGTAGGCGTTTTGGCCTAGTTTAGGTTGTAAATTTGTGGTGTTTTGGAATTTAATACCTTACTTATTGAGCAAAAAAAAAAGAATTTTATTATTATTATTTCCACTTCAAGCCTTCAACAAAATTTGGAGAATGGATATTTAAAAGATGTACATTTTACCTCAGCAGGAAACCCATTTAACACGAAAAAATTCAGCAGCGCATGCATGGCGTCAGAGTTCGTGACCTAAACTCCAAGATACAAAAAGTATTCAAAGTAAAATCCATCCTCGAAAAGAGAAAAGAAAAATAATTCAAAAAATGAATTGAATAGAATAAAATAGGTCCATTCAATGGGCTCAGTCAAACTTATATTCCTTTTCGTCAACTTTTTTTTTTGACGTGAAAACCGAACAGTCATTCATTAGCAAGCAAAATGTCATTTGTTACAAAACATTGGATATCCGGAGGTATATCCTCAATCCAAACAAAAACATCACCTACGTTCTTCGACCATCTAACAAGATGATGTGCTACTGTATTTCCCATCTTTTTAACATGAGAGAACTCCATAACTGAACACGAGGAAATCAACACTCGAATACCTCGAACTATCTCTCCAAAAGATGTTGTGTCTTCTCGCCCATTCTTCAAGTATTGTATAAGCTTGAGATTATCGGACTCTAAAGTAAGGTTATGCAAACCTGCTTCCAGAGCCACCTTCAAACCCAATCTCCATACCAAAGCTTCAGCCACGGCCACATCGCAACCACCATCAAAAACTTCACACGTCGCCATCATTACGTCACCCACATATATAGTCACGCACAACACCAACAACAACGTATTTTCCATCTTCACAAACAGTAGCATCGATATTCAAATTGTATTGTCCCATTGTAGGAGGGATCCACACTACATTACTCCCCATTTTCATGCCAACATGAGCTTCTATTTCATTTGCTTTTCCATATTCACCTAGCATACTCAAAGCCCTCTGTATACATCTCTCCACTCCTCTATTTCCATTGTAGCATGAGTCATTTCTCTTCAGCCAGATTTGCCAAGCTACTGCTAAAAACACGTCCCACGTGTCACCATTTTACATTTTTTTTACCAAGCTCACAGCACCATTCTCGAAAGGAGTTGCATCGATGCTCGAGGTATCCAAAAGTAGAGGGGAAATAGCCCATACTTGCTGAGCTTGCACGCATTTGGCCAAACAGTAGAGGGTTGATTCATATTCTTCACCACACATGCTGCATTTTGAATCAATCTTCATTCCTTTTTGACATAAATTTACACCAACAGGGTGTGGCCCTTTGAGACTCCTTCATCCGAAATTTCGTACTTTTGGAGGTATCTTTGCTAATTGCTTCCCATATAATTCCCCATAATTTATCCAAAAATATCCCGAGCTAGATGCTTCATCTTTATTTTGATTTAACACTTCCACATGATACACATTTTTTACATAGAAAGACCCATTTTTTGTAAAATTCCATCTCCATTTATCACCATTTGCAAACATCGGCAGCGGTATGCTAAGGATTTCCTGACTTTCCCATTGAGTGAAGACCGCTTGCATCCTCTCACGCATCCACCTACCATTGTCAATCAGCTCACAATCATAAATCGGGTCATCAGGGCAGAGATTTACCTTGGAAGTATGCGACCTCGTGGCATAGAAGGGATCCACGGGTCCTCCCAAATTCTTATTGACGTTCCATCCCCCACTTGTTTTCCTTACTCCTTGAAGCAACGATGCTATGCCGAAATAATTGACCTCCAAGTGTAGCTTGCGTTTTGTTTTACCTTTGCCTCCATAAATGTAGAACGAGGAAAATATTTACCTTTGAGCACTCTATGTAAGAGAGAATGCTCATTAGTAAGAATTCTCCAACATAGTTTTGCAAGTAGAGCTTTGTTGAAGGCTCCCAAATTTCTCATCCTAAGTCCTCCGTTCTTCTTATTTTGGCATAACTTATCCCACGCTACCCACACAATCTTCTTTTCATCATTTTTTTGTCCCCAGAAAAAATTCCGACACATACGTTGAATCTCGTTTAGCAAAGTTTTTGGAAGTGTGAAGCACTGCATAGCAGAAGTCGGAATTGTTCGAGTTACAAACTTTATCAAGTTTTCTTTGACCGCTTGTGATAAGTATTTTCCTTTCCACCCCTTCAACTTTTTCCAAACTTGATGTGTTTTAAATATATACCACAAGTGCACGGTGTCTATTATTAGCAGAGACTTTGCAAGTACGGGTTGAATCCACAGGGTGCTGTGTTTTCACTGTTAATGTTTAACTAATTAAAAAGCTACTTCAGACAGAATCAGGGAGCAAAAAGCTGAACTACTAACTAACACTATTGAGGCCATAGTAAATTAGGGATAAATCAAATAATAAAAAGATCTAAGGCATTAGTTCGGTCCACCATGCTTATACCAATCAAAGGGGTTCAAATAACTAATAATACCTAGGTCTAGAGTCGAGCAATTAGAGCAAGTGTTAATCCTATGGTCGGGCCTTAACGCTCATAATTCAACATATGTGATACGATCACAAACATAATCAGAATTACTAGTGTGTTCTAGTAAGACTGATCGGTACGAACAATTATTAATCAAATGCAATTCATGAAAATGGCCACTAACATAAATCACGAATCAAGAACAAATCACACTATAACTGCTCTAATCACAACCTAAATACTAATAGAAATTCAAAGAATAATCATGGTATAAACATGGCTTCCCTCCCTAAAACCCTAGAAAACGACTACTCATTCATGATCAGACAAATAATAACAAATCTGATATAAAAATCTATAATTTGCATGTTGATCGAATAATTAACAATATTGAAGCAATCAGAGATTAAGAAAGAAACTAAGAATAACGAATAAGAGGAATACCAATTGACGGAAAATAATAAACTTTATTGAAAGCAATCCGAAGGTTCGATCTCGTCAGGTTGTAAAAACTATAAGTTTTCTCTAAAGCTCTGAATAAAAGACTCAATAATGAGAAGTGTCTGACAAAATAATACGCTAACCTATTTATAATAAACTACCAAAAGTTTTAAAAGATAGTGCGGAAACCTAGCAAAAATAGGTCTGCGGGTGCTCTGCCCGATCGAGCCAACCCCCTCGGTGCCATCGGGCGGAATACTCTGTTATTCGGAAAATTGACGGGCCGCCCACCCGATCGGGCAAGCTCGCCTGATCTCATCGGGCGGGCAACTTTTTCCTCCGTTTTCAGCACTAGAATGCAGCATGGTCAATTTGTTCTCCGCCCGGTCGGGCGGGAAACTGGCGAGATTGTGTCAACTTTCGAAGGCCGTATCTCCTAAATCAGAAGTCCGTTTGGGGCGTATGACGTATCATTGGAAATCTCTTGAAGTCAACTTTCCAACCCAACTGGAATTTCTTGATTATCAATTTTCCATCAAAAGTTATGATCAAAATAGTGAACAAGTGTTAGTTTTGGCACTTCATTCACTAACACTTTGATTCATTCTAACTCCAAATTGTCCCAAACGGATGCATGTAATCCTTGTGCAAGCTATCTTCATCTTGAATGATTAATAAGATCGATCTTAGATAATCATGATCAATTTGCATCAAAATAACCGAAAATCATCGAAACACGCAAACGGGGAGTAGTAGAGCACAACTTAAGTAAACCATGAAATTATGCACCAAAATTCTCTAAATGGAGTTCTAAATGCAACCTAAATACGCAAACGGGGAGTACCTAAATATATATTGACTACTGAATAGCGATGTACTAGTCCCTGACTGAAAATTTAGCCAAAGTAATACTAAATAATAGAATATTTTTAGGGGTATTTAGTGGAATATTAACGAAGAAATTGTGGATAGAGTGAAATTATAGATCTTGAATGAAAAGGTCACTAGTGGTAAGTACCCAAAACAACAACTAAAAGTAGTAATATGAAAAATATAATTTGCCTATATAAGTACTACTACACTGAAGAAACCTCACTCATACATGAGATTCTACAAGGAATCAAACGAGGTGTGATGCACATCACAAACTTTATGGTATGGGTGCACGAATCAACACAAATGTCGATTTTGTTAAATTTTGGCTAAATTTAGGCCAAAATGCATGAGTAGGATGAGGGATTACTTTCTCAAAGGATGTGTACGGAATGTGGGGACGGGATCATGATTAATAATTTATTAAATTTGGGCCAAAATCGTCAATATTTTATAAAATTTAAGCCAAAATCGTTATTTATGTTGATTCGTGCATGCAATCACAACATAAAGTTTGTGTTGTGCATCACACCTCGTTCAATTCATAATGTTCACCAACCCAGTGGTTGGTGTTGTTCGCGCCAATTTTTCCTTAAAAATAAAACAGTGCTAAGTGCTAATGTATATTATTAATATACATTAATATACATTAGGATTAGTAATATATACTAGCTGACAATGCAAACCAAGCAACCCAATAGCAACTAGGCCCAATCACCGCAAGCCCAAATCATCTCAATGTATATAATACATGCTTAAATACTTAACTTAAGCCAACCATCTCTATGTCTTCACTGTTGGAAAAAAACCCCTACATACAAACTACACCAAACATGAAGACTACGTCCTCCTCTATATAGGAGTGACATATTCCAACAATTTCAAATCATGGAGATTTTACCATATTTTTTCTAGTACCTTAAACATTCAATGTGTAGCTGTCACCATCATTTATTTTTGCCGCACGTATGGATACTTTGTTCGAAATTAGCATAGAAAATCTGCCATCGGTTAGAGGGTTAATCGCAGCCTGATGCAAAATAGAAAGAGTTTTCTACTTAATGTATTTCCACATATTCTTTTGGATAATTATTAAATTATGTTATTTATTTATTTATTTTTATATCTAAATTATACAAAAAATAATTTAATAATTAGTTTGGGTTCAATTGCAATCAAAAAGTACAAACAAAGTTAAGGCTCAAATTGCTATAACCAAAAGTTAATAGGTTAAATTGCACATTATATTGATATAAGTGGAGTTTGATTTGCTACTTCCTCGCAAATGCTTAATTGTAAACGATGAGAATATGTTTGATAGTAATGAGGGGACAATATGATCTCAAATCTCAATAATGATAGAGGTGAAAAGCCAACCGTCTAATCTATTATTTTGAAGGTTTAGAAATTCAAAATCAAGTCAAGCATTTATTATTTAGATTAATGTGTAATTTTGTCTTGTTTTTCCAAATTGTTTCCTTTATTAGAAATATATTAAATGCTTATATATATCCTAAGGGCTACATATAACATTACCCTTAAATAAAATGACTGATTTTTAGCAGTTTATATAAAATATAATAAAATAACATTACCCAATTATTACAAAAAAATAATAACATGAATGGACCAACAATGTAATATATTTTAGACATAATATACCAGTTTTGAATAGTAAAGGAAAAGAAAGTAACTTAAACTAACCTGGTGTAATAGCAACTTAGTAATTAAAGGCGCTACTTAAAATAACAATGAGAAACTAGAGTTGTTACAATGAATGTAAAAGTAAAATGACTACTGCTAGTATTTCTTCTCCAAGATTCTAAATTGACCTTTACAGTTGCTATTCAATGAGTAATAATTTCTACAATCCTCCCAATGTGCAGCAGTGCTATCCAAACAATAGTATAATTTGGTGAGTAATTCACCCTGGTTGCCTTTGCTTTCTGTGCAAACTATATACGGCTTTGGCATTTGAATTTCGTCGTGCACACGTTCCACATCCGCAACCGTGTAAAATTCGATATTGCTTGGTTTCAGGTCTGTAGAAAAAGTTTAAATAAGAAAAAAAAATATATATAAGGAGAACATTTTTATTGGGAGGGTCAAACTAAATGTTTTTAACTTTAACTTTTATCTCTCGAACTATCTATTCTATTACTTATTAATAAAACAAAATCCTATAGCCATGTGTCATTCACCCCTTAAAAAATGGGACACATGTCGAATTTTTAAACAATAATGTCATGTGTCGTGCTTATATGCGTTCAACAATTTAAGAAAGATCTATACATATTAATAAAACAAAATCCTAGAGCCATATGTCATTCACCTCTTAAAATTTGGGCCACATGTTGAACCTCTAAACAATAATGCCACGTGTCGTGCTTATATGCGTTCAACAATTTAATAACGATAACGACATATATAATACTTTCTGACAAAAAAAAGTGGAAAAGTACTATAGTTAAAACTACTATATTTTAAAAATTAGAATGCAAAAACTAATAAAAGGATAACCAATGAATCTATTTTCCCGAGCTCTGTCAAAAGAGACGCATTTCCCTATAGTTTTTACATTATTTTTTTTCTATCCTGAATTGGGATGCTCATTTTATTTATAGATCATTCTTACAAGAAAATTTTAGACAACGATTCTGGAATGACATATAAGGAGAGATAACGTGAGGAAACAAAGGGACTAATATCATTCAAAATGATGCTCTTACGAGTTACGACAATAGTCTTATAAATTAATTAAATTTAAGATCGTTAACAGCCAACACATCTAGACCTAATGGGGGGGGGGGGGGGGGGGGTTAGGGTAGGGGGATTTTCCGGGGCGTGGTGTGGTTTTTGTTTATTATTTAAAATTTTTTTTTAAATAATTTATTTTTTTTTTTAAAAATTAAAATTTTTTTTTTAATATTTAAAATTTTAAATTTTTTTTTTTTTTATTATTATTTTTTTTAATTTTTTTAATTTTTTATATTTTTTTTTTAAACCGGGAGGGGGGCGAGACCCGACCGGGGGGGGGGGGAGATTTCGTTCCCTCCCGGCGGGGGGCGGGGGGCCCCCACCCCCCCAAAAACCCCTATCTAGACCCTCTGCATCGGGCATCAACATGTTACATGTAGAGGGTCCAGTCTTTTGGTAAATATAGTCTTGCTTTTAGGCTGTAATAATTTTTCAACCATTACCATTAGTTCACTTGACATTGAAGATTCATTTTGATCAAACATCAGTAAATTCTTTTCATTATCTTCCATCAAAAGCATGCATCACTTAGAATCTCCAAATTTATTTACATTTTGTGACGGGTTTAATAATTTTGCTTGATAAGAAATTTAAGTGCTCTGTTTTTTTTACTAAGAAATTAATTGCTTTGTATTTCTTGCTAAAAAAGTTATCTTGATTCTTTTTGCAATGTCACATTTTTGCTTTGCGTCTGCATGTAAAATAAAAGAAAATCATAATTTTATTATTTAAGCAAAATTTCAAGTAAAACAAAATATGAAAAAAGAATATAAGAAGATACTAATATAATATGATACATGAAAATAAGAATTTTTTTACGCATAGTTTTAAATGACTGAAACTTTAAAAATTAGAATATGCGAAAGAATATAGGAAGATAATAATGAAATATTCTCTCAATTTTTTTAAAAAATAGGGGCATTTGGTTTTTCACGCGGATCAAGGAAGGTGTAAAAAAAATAGAGAGAAGGGTAGTAAAAGTAAGGGAAAATGAAAAAAGTATAGAGAAGGAGACTAAAAGTAAAAGAGATGAGTGATAACTAGCTAGTCGGGTCAACCTACCATATACAGAAAAAGGGAGAAGTATCCCTATTAAAAAAAATACACTCCTAAATGGCAAAAACTCCCCTTAAAAACAAAAAACAGAGAAGTATATTATATGAAAATCATATTTTTGTTTCAAACAAAAGTTTAAAAAACCGAATATGGAAAGAGTTTGGGTGAATACTATTACAATATGGGCGTTTGGTATGTGGGAATGGGAGTTTGGGGATTAGAGGGTGGGATAGAGTATGGGAATTGGTGAGTGGGATAAGGATAAAATAGTGTCTATCCCTTGTTTGGTATGGGTTGGGAATAAGTAGAGATTAAATGGTTGTTTTACCTAAATATCCTAACTAACTCTCCACCTCCTTTCTTTTCATCAAGGATAAATGGGTCATTTCCTTATAAAATTTTAATCCCACTTCTAATACCTACCATCCCCCATGTCTTATATATTAGAAAGCATAGAAATACTTATTGTGGGATTTGGTAACACTTATGATGTAGTAGATAATTTCCATTAGCACGTGAGTGGAGTTTGAGAGCCGTTAGAAAATATACAGTTTGATTGAAAGGGTTGCATGTCCCATGCTTGTTCCACTCGTATTTGTAAAAATTAAAAAACTTGTCAAAGTTAGTGGGTAATATATCAAGTTGGGTCACTCAACTTCTAGGGTAGATCTAAATCTATCCAAATTTGACTTGTGCAAGGTTGATCTATAGCAATATGTACTGGCTTTAGAAGTGTATGGCTTCTGAGGATTTGTGTTGTACTGGTTGTAATTTGGTCACAACCCGTGTATAGTAAACCTTTCAAAATTGACGCCATGCGTCTGATTATTGTGACAAATAGTGCCTTTTGTTTCACAAAAATCTACCCCATATTCAAGAGCTAATATATAATTATGGGTCCAAGATGGGTTTATTTTTGGATAGATAGTAGGGTTACTAGTATCATGTGATGATGTAATAGTGTGGAAAAAAATAAATGCGGTTAATGATAAAAGGAAAGAGGAACAAATTTTCATTTTGAATAATAGGGATTGTGGGGAATTATAAATCTTGGAGTGACTAAAGATTTTTGGCAAGAAGATATGCTTAGTTAGGGTTTCCTCCCTCCTTTATATGGGATGTCAAAATCTTTTTTGTATTTTTTTTCATTTTGTTTGGGCAATGATCTTTCTATTATTCTTGATGTCTTGGTGATGTTGAAGAGAAAAAATTGCATAATATTTTTTGAGGTGCATGATCTTTTTATCATTAACCAATATTTTTAAAGTGCATGATCTTTTTATCATTAACCAATATTTATTGAGGTGCATGATCTTTGTATCATTAATAAGGTTTCCTAAAGCAAGTTCACTCCAGCCCTTATTCAATTATTCCACAAGGATAGAAAAGCAACTAAAAACTAAGACAAGTACTACAATGGGAATCAGATTAGATTTTGCTTCCTAATATAAGCAGACCTTTTAAGGGGCAGGCCTGGGCCTGGCCCCTAAAAGGTTTTCCAAAAAAATTAAATATTGTTCGGTTATTTGCTTTGGCCCAATAAAAAAGCTCTAAAAGATAGTACTGATATAGCCTACCAGGTCAAAGCTTTGATATAACCTGGCCCGAAAATCATTCACATGCTATTTCTGAGCCAAAATGAAAAGGGGACCACACACTAACACATGTCAAATAGCTGTGATTTTGACTTGTAATTGATGGTGATGTTTAAGCTCATTTCCTTCTTTGTTTTTCTTTTTTTTTAGAGATTTCGCTTTTCTTTCGTTTCCTTCTTTGTTTTCTTTCTTTTATTTAAGGGACTAGTTGTTGCATCGCGCGCCTACGCGCGCGGCACCCCAAAATGGCGTATTTGCGTTATTCGAATCAGGCTAGATCGAATTAGCATGTTGAAGGTGAAGCAATGCTCTAAGATGTTTGATGCTTGCACTTGCAATGTTGGTTTTATGTAGCAAAGCAATTAATTATTTCATTAGGGTGTATACACACATTTTAATTTTCCTAAAGTTGTTAACTGTAGAGTATAAATTGCCATTAAAAATCTGAATTTTAAGATTGACTGTAAACCATAGGTTGAAAATGCGGTTTTCTGTCGCGAACTCGCGATCATGGCAACGGTCACAGACTCACAGCGATACGGGAATAGGGATGATGCGTTTGTCGTACCGCTAAATATCGACTTAGACCATGAGATATCCCTTGAAGTCGCCTAAAATGCCCTTTATTTTACACCTTTAAAGTTGTTCGCAGCATCGGGTCGGTAGATTTGAAAATCTCTACGACACGGGCAATACAGAATGAGGAGGCCTTATTTTGACACCATGATTTAGACGAATTAGAAGTTAGATTGACCTCATTGTTTGAGATAAGGAGCATGAAACAAATTTTTGAATTCGATACAAATTATTCACATGAAAACAAACAATACCCAGATCATGGAACATGGAATTAAAAAGCACAAGAACAAAAAAAATATAGAAAGTCAAAGATCATGTTCGACAGTATGGGTTTCCACCTTCAGCACCCTTCACCACTTTCTCTCCTCTACCATCGCCGGAGAAGATGACTTATGATGACGAAATTTCAACTATTGCAAACGACTCAACCTCTCGAGAAAGCCCCAATATTTCAATAAATAAAATTGTGTATTTCTCAATCAATTTTCAAGTCTAGGGTTTACAAGTAAGGTAATTGGTCTTCTCTCTTTATCTCCTCCAGATCTAGTTGTAGTCGACGAGTCGAGGTGAGTTCCCCTCTTCTTCTCTTCTTCTCTTTTCCTCTTCTCCTCATTGCATTTGAACTCTAGTGTATGGGTTTAACCGTGTCGGTGTCGTGTCATACCGATACTACTATTTGGCAAATTTTGCCAAGTCCGGGTAACATAGTCCTTATGTACCAAAATCCTCAATTCGAATATAGATTTAGAGTGATCTCCGATTCCTCGCACTAATAACAGTTGCTTGCAATTTGAATTCCGATATAAATTATTGTTAGAAAAACAATAATTTGCATCTCAACATAAATAGCGTATCTGCAATACTCGAATTAGGCTAGATATAATTAGCACATTGAATATGAAGCTATTGCCCTAAGATGTTTGATGCTTGCACTTGTAAGTTTGGTTTTATGTGGAGAATCAATTGATTACTTAGGATACCAAAGATATAGAAGTAAACATAAAACTTGAAAAAAAAACACCAATATGAAAAACAAAAATGGAGAAAATTGATACAAAATAAGATTTTTCATTTAGTGAAGCAAAGTACATAGAAATTCTATTGCTGAATAAGCACAAAGCAAGAAAGATTATGTAGGAAAGGCTATTACAACTTCGTATTTTTGTTCCTCAAGAGAAAGGAAAGGCAATTACAAGTTATATCCCTAATATCAGTAACAAAAGAATCAAGCTTCATAAAAGTACATGCTTTATCCCTAATATCAGTAACAAAAGAATCAAGCTTCATAAAAGCACATGCTTTATCCCTAATATCGGTAACAACAGCTTGCATATACTAACCAGTATTTTGGCGCTTTAAACCACTATTAAGCTCAACACAGATAGAAGTGGGATTGTAGAACTTGATCAAGCAACAGACGCGCCTAATATAGATGTCTGCACTTGCGTTTTTTTAAGGGAAGAGAAGTAGAAGTCGTGGAGGGTACCAGAAATAGAGTACCACAAGGAATTAAGTAGTCTCACATGTTCCCGAGGCTGGATTTCTTCTGTAACTCCAGATACACACACACCCTCACCATCAAGCATATCATAGTTTCCAGACTTGTATATCGTGTCGATAAGTTCAAATTTGTGGAGACGCTAATAGATAGGAGTCTGTTCCTGTGAATTTCGACAGAACCCAAAGGCAAGTGTCAATCACTGGCACAAGTACTAATTGCAGCAGGAGTAAAAGACACAGACACCAGCCAACATAGGTAGAATAAGCACAACCCTATTTTTGCACAGGCAGAGAAGCAATACAACAAGTTATACAACATCCCCTTTATTTTTATTTTTATTTTTACTTTTATTTTTTTATTCTTTTAGTAGACAACTTCGAACTTCCCCTTGATCAGTTCCATTGCAAGTTTAGCGAAATCAACTAATGACTAATTTGATAATGAGTTAAAGACATTAGAAGTTAAAATCGAATACAACACCAGAACTTGATAAAATAAGTTTCCATGTCAAAGTTAATATGCCCATTTCCAGTCAGTCTTATATAGAGCTCGTGGTCTAAGATTCTGCAGCCAACACACATATGATGCAGCCTTATTAAGTCTGCAAAGGTACGCCACCTATCAAAAGCTAACGTTGCAGCAACCATATTAAGGGAAGGGCCTAAGATATCAACTAACCAATTATTATTGGACAGAAAACTATATAAAGGAAGGCCCTAGCGATTTTGTAGCAACTAATTCTAATCTATTATAGCTAAGAAATGCTTGAAACTATGGAAGACAATGAACAAAGTGCACATGCTAAATCTAATGCCATTATCTTCACAGTTCCCACCCTTAACCCCCCAAATCGAGGCCCCCATATAAAACGCTTCTACATTTAGTCTTATGTTCATTTCTGTAAGTATAATCAATAATATTATCACAAGATAGTAGCTTCACTTTCAAACTAAGGATACCAGGTACTCACAATTGTTCCAATCCTCTCCATATCAAGGTAGAAAATCAATGGGAATGGAACCATAAATGTATAGTTCTAATTGTTACACTTCAACTCACAAAGAGACCCCCATAATATGGTTGCTATTGTTTTGTTTATAGCCTCTATTTGATTTAGGATATTCTCAAATCTCAAGTAAATACCTCGACTCATTTTACCATCCATGAATCATAACCAGCACACATTATGTTTGTAAGACCGGAACACTACAAGTCTCGCTTCACATACTCGCGTGTTGGAACATTTATAGGGTAATGGGTTTTGTTAGCTCATATGAGTATATACTAGAAGAGGAGGAGGTCTAGTATGTTAAGATTAGAATGCGCAAAATCACGTGGAGTAAATCAAGCAAGACAGAGGGCCGGGTCGCGGGTCGCGATCAGAGGCCGTCGCGACTCGCGATCCGTATCGCGAGTCGCGACGTGGATTCTGTTTTGGGGCGTGTAATTTTGCGTGGACGGTTTATAACCGTTGTAATGCATTTGCTATCCGTTTTAAGATGATTAAGTATTCTTAATCGAGGGATTAAAGAAGGATGAATGCTGTAACGACTTTCTAATCAAGAGGGAAGATTATTCATCACCCTTATTATGTATATGAGTTAAGAGAGAGAGAAAATCGGTTTTGGTAGAATCTAATCTTCTTGCTTTGCTTGAGAGAAAACTTGCAACTTTCTCTTGAGTGTTCTTCACAAACATCAAACACAAAGTTCTTGTTGATTCACTTAGAAGATCATCTAGTGAATTTGTTTTCTCCATTGTATCTCATTAGTTATTTCGTGATTAACCCGGTGATCCTAGAGGGGCGAAATTAAACTAATAGGAAAGCGTAGTTTCCGTGCCTTGGAGTGGATATCCGGTTCCCTTGTTTGTTCTCACACACAACAATCTATTAGTTTAATTTCTTTTCATTTCGGATATGGCTCAATCACTCAAGGACATGACTATGAACTTCCAAAAGTTGGACAAGTTTGAGGGGGTGGGTTATCGAAGATGGCAAAAGAAGATGCACTTCTTGTTGACAACTTTGAATGTGGTGTATGTTCTATCAACACCCATGCCACCATTCCCGAAAGATGGAGAGGAAGAGTCCGTAGAGACTACAAGGAAGAGGACAAAGTGGGAGAATGATGACTACATTTGCCGGGGTCACATTCTCAACTCTCTTACCGACCCTTTGTTCGATCTCTATCAAAATGTGGAGAGTGCAAAGGAACTTTGGGATACTCTTGAGGCCAAGTATATTTCTGAAGATGCTTCAAGTAAGAAATTTCTTGTTAGTAATTTTAATTCATTTAAAATGACTAATGATAGGCCTATTATAGAGCAATTTCATGAAGTTCATCATATTTTGAACCAAATTAGATCACATGGTATGGTGATGGATGAGGCTATTGCCGTAGCCTCAATCATTGATAAATTACCACATTCTTGGAAAGAAACTAAGCATTCCTTGAAACATAGGAAGGAAGATATTTCCATGGAGCAATTAGGAACTCATCTTCGTATTGAAGAGGGTATCCGGGCTCAAGATGGGGTTAAGGATACTACTCCTAGTATTCCTAAGTCTACCGTGAATATGGTAGAGGTTGGTGGGTCTAGTGGGACCAAGAAATCCAACAATAACAACTCTAAAACCAACTTTGCAAACAAGAAGAGGAAGACCCTCACTTGTTGGGTATGCAATGGACCTCATCTCAAGAGGGATTGTCCTTCTAAGAAGAAGAAGACAAAGAATGGGCAACCTAGTGTTGTTCAAAACCAAGGTAAAGTTGCACATGAACATGTAGTTGAAGAAATGAATTTTGTGGCTATGATTTCTGAAATTATGTTTGTGCAGGTTGATGATTCTTCGTGGATAGATTCGGGGGCCTCTAGACATGTGTGCAATAATAAGCACTTCTTCAAGTCTTTGGAAGAATTGGATGATGGTCCAATATTGTATATGGGGAATGATTCTACGGTAAAGGCCAAGGGTATAGGCCAAGTAGAATTGTTGTTAACCTCGGGAAAGACTTTAACTCTCCGGGATGTTTTTTATGTACCGGAAGTTAGGAAGAATCTTGTGTCGGGGGGTCTTTTGAATAAATTTGGTTTTAAAGTTGTATTTGAATCGGATAAGTTCATAGTTTCTAAGGGTGGTATTTTTGTTGGACAAGGATTTTATTGTAATGGAATGTTTAAATTTAGTATTAATAATGAAATTGATACTAGTTCTATTTACATGCTTGATGTTTCTTCTCTATGGCACAATCGTTTATGTCATGTAAACTATCGTAGATTATATGACATGTCTAAGCTAGGTTTAATACCTTCTTTCGATTTAAAGTTAGAGAAGTGTAAGACATGCATGCTAAATAAGATTACAAAGAATCCTTATCCTAGTGTGACTAGACAAACGGTTTTGCTTGAATTGGTGCATAGTGACTTGTGTGACTTTCATAGTTCACCTTCTTTGGGAAATAAAAAATATATTGTGACTTTTATTGATGATTATTCAAGGTTTTGTTACATATATTTATTATTTACTAAAGATGAAGCACTAGAAAAGTTTAAGATTTTTAAGACCGAAGTGGAACTTCAACTTAATGGAAAAGTTAAAAGACTTCGGACGGATAGGGGTGGTGAATACTATAATCCTAGTTTTTTAGTTCCATTGGTGTAATTCATGAAACAACCGCTCCATACTCACCTCAAAGTAATGGTATAGCGGAAAGGAAAAATAGGGTTCTAAAAGAAATGGTTAACACCATGCTTTCTAATTCGGGTCTAAATGACGGTTTTTGGGGTGATGCAATTTTAACTGCTTGTTATATTTTAAATCGAGTTCCTAATAAAAGGAATAAGACTACCCCTTATGAACTTTGGTGTAACAAAAAGCCTAATCTCAATTACCTTAAGGTATGGGGTTGTAGGGCAATTGTCAAATTGACGGAACCTAAAAGGAAAACTTTAGGTGAAAAAGGAATTGATTGCATTTTTATAGGCTATGCGGTACATAGCAAAGCCTATAGGTTTTATGTCATTGAGCCAAATGATGTTGTCTCTATTCATACTGTGATAGAGTCAAGGGATGCAATATTTGATGAGACTAGATTCTCATCGATTCCTAGACCAAAGGACATGATACCTAGTACTAGTTCCAATGTTGTGGATGACATTAACAATGATCATGATACTACAACACCGGAAATTAGGAAAAGTAAAAGAATTAGAAAAGAGAAATCTTTTGGACCGGATTTTCAACTATATTTAGTTGAAGGGTCAAGGAGTCTCATTGTGACTCAAATTTCATATTGTTACAATATGGAGGAGGATCCTAGGACCTTTGATGAGGCTATGAAGTCTCATGATTCAGCTTTACGGAAAGAGGCAAGTGAATGATGAAATGGATTCGATAATGGGCAATCATACTTGGATTTTAGCTAATTTACCCCCGGATGCAAACCTTTAGGTTGTAAGTGGATTTTCGTAAGGAAAAAGGAAGATCGATGGAACCATACTAAAACATAAGGCCCGGTTAGTGGTCCAAGGCTTTAGGCAAAGATATGGTATCGATTATTTTGACACTTATGCTCCCGGTTGCTAGAATAGCTACCATTAGACTTTTGATAGCATTAGGCTGCGATTCATGGTCTAGTAATTCACCAAATGGATGTTAAAACTGCTTTCCTTAATGGTGAATTGGAGGAGGAAGTGTACATGAATCAACCTGAAGGTTTTGTGGTTAAAGGTCAAGAGACTAAGGTTTGCAAATTAGTTCGATCTTTGTATGGTCTTAAACAAGCACCTAAGCAATGGCATCAAAAATTTGATGAGGTCATTTTGTCTAGTGGGTTCAAAATAAATCGATCCGATAAGTGTGTATATAGTAAATTTGATAATAACGGTAATGGAGTTATAATTTGCTTATATGTTGATGATATGCTTATCTTTGGGACTGATTTGGAACAAGTGGAAAAGACCAAAGTCTTTCTCTCTTCTAGCTTCTCCATGAAAGATTTGGGTGAAGCGGATGTTATTCTAGGTATTAGAATAATGAGAGGTAAAGGGTCAATTTCTTTATCACAATCTCATTACATTGAGAAAGTGATCAAGAGGTTTAATGAATCGAATTCGACTCATTTTGCTACTCCGATGGATCCTAGTGTTCACTTGGTTCCGAGTAGTGGTACTCCTATTTCACAATTGGAGTATGCAAGCTTAATTGGAAGCTTGATGTATGCTATGATTAGCACTCGACCGGATATAGCTTTTGCTATTGGTAAACTCAGTAGGTATACTAGTAATCCTAGTATGTTGCATTGGCAAGCATTGAGAAGAGTGTTTAAGGTATTTGAATAAAACCTTGGATTATGTCATAACTTACAAAGGAGAACCTTCTATTCTAGAAGGTTACTTGGATGCTAGTTGGATTTCCAACAAGGAAGATTATTCATCCACAAGTGGATGGGTGTTTCTTCTTGGAGGAGGTGCTATTTCATGGGCATCCAAGAAGCAAACATGTATAACGGATTCCACTATGGCATCGAAATTCATTGCATTGGCATCTTGTTGCCAAGAAGCGGAATGGCTAAGGAATGTGTTGAGTGAGGTTGACTTGTGGGTCAAACCTATGTCACCTCTTGCTATTCATTGTGATAGTGCATCAACCATAGCTAAAGCTTATAGTGAAGTCTACAATGGCAAGTCAAGGCACATTGGAGTTAGACATAGCTATGTGCGTGAATTGATAAGGAATAGTTGTATAACTATTAATTTTGTTCGGTCTAGTTTGAACTTGGCGGATACGTTTACTAAAGCGTTGTCAAGGGAACTAGTGAACAAAATGAATAAAGGGATGGGTCTTAAGCCTATTGAACAACCTATGGTGAAGGAAAACTCAATTTGATGTCTAATACAACATTAGATCCCAAATTCAATGAGGAAAGTACTTCTCTAGAAGGTTGGGAGCACTTGTTTAATACATCCCAAGGTTAGTGCTTGTTACTACAATGATAAGAGGTTGAATTAAGTTTCTTAATAAATCTTTGATAAGTGCTCAATTGTAGGAGCATGTGCGTAAAGATTTACCTATATAAGCTAGAGGTTTGGCCGCTTCACCAAGTCTAAGGCTTGACTTGGAACGCTTATGAATGGGTATGGACACCAAGGCTTCATAGGTGTCGGAGGTTAAGAACTAAGTTTATGCTTATGTGTATTAGTGTCTTCAATAATTTGTAGTCGTTATATGATTCAAAGCTTTGTCTATCATTATGATCGAAATTGTTGTAAAGTTACTTTTACTAAGTGGAAATTCAATCGTAAGATATTTCCATGATGCATGAGCATGTTTCGTTTGTGATTTATAGCAAGTTGAAAACTTTTCAACATGACCCTATAAATGGGAGGAGGATTGTTGGAACATTTATAGGGTAATGGGTTTTGTTAGCTCATATGAGTATATACTAGAAGAGGAGGAGGTCTAGTATGTTAAGATTAGAATGCGCAAAATCACGTGGAGTAAATCAAGCAAGACAGAGGGCTGGTCGCGGGTCGCGATCGCGATCGGGGCCGTCGCGACTCGCGATCCGTATCGCGAGTCGCGACGTGGATTCTGTTTTGGGGCGTGTAATTTTGCGTGGACGGTTTATAACCGTTGTAATGCATTTGCTATCCGTTTTAAGATGATTAAGTATTCTTAATCAGGGGATTAAAGAAGGATGAATGCTGTAACAGCTCTAATCAAGAGGGAAGATTATTCATCACCCTTATTATGTATATGAGTTAAGAGAGAGAGAAAATCAGTTTTGGTAGAATCTAATCTTCTTGCTTTGCTTGAGAGAAAACTTGCAACTTTCTCTTGAGTGTTCTTCACAAACATCAAACACAAAGTTCTTGTTGATTCACTTAGAAGATCATCTAGTGAATTGTTTTCTCCATTGTATCTCATTAGTTATTTCGTGATTAACCCGGTGATCCTAGAGGGGCGAAATTAAACTAATAGGAAAGCGTAGTTTCCGTGCCTTGGAGTGGATATCCGGTTCCCTTGTTTGTTCTCACACACAACACTGCGTACATCCAAATAATTATTTTCTCCAAAGCCCACCTTAAGCATAACCAAATACTTATATCAGCTTACACCTCAAATCTCATACTCCCTCCATCTAGAATTGGTCATATTCTCCTAGTAGATCATAATCAGGGAATTTGACATATATCGAGACCCTTTGTACAATTCGTATCCCTCCCACCATCTTTACCTCAATCAAACAAAGCGATGATATCACGAAACTATACTCGAGATTTACTACTACATACTCAACTCAACATCCCAATATATATACTTATACCACATGTGCTATGTCACTAATATCTTCGGACAAAGAGTGTAATAGTCAGCTACATGTTCATGTTCTAAAACAATCACTCAGCATAAATCTCCTTACTCTAGACCATAAATTCCTAGAAAACGTAAACTATCAAATAAAAAAAAGGAAAAATGGATCAGAATACCCCCAACTTTGGGAGGTCCGCTTTTGATACCCCCAACTTTGGATTATTTTTAAATACCCCCAACTTTGGGGGTAGTCCGCCAAAAATTTATATTCATTCAAGAAATTTATATTCTCCTATTGATAATTGCAATTACCATCTCTCAGGATCTTTTGATGCACAAAGATAGAAGATAACTTGCAGATTTGATGGTAATTGTGCTTTTCATTTCCTTTTTTTTTGGTTTTTTCACCAAATACCCCTGACAAATTAAAAAAATTCATGATATACCCTCAATGTTCCAAAAATTCACCATATACCCCTGACATTTCAAAACTGTTCACAACTTACCCTTTTTGTTAATGTCCGTTAACTGGGCGTGAGTTTGAAACTTAATGCACCATATACTCTTTCATGTAAACTTATTTCACCAAATGCCCTTTGATGCTACAACGACTATTTTTCCAGATTTAAAAAACTAGCCGTTGGGTTTTAGCTTATAA
The DNA here is from genome assembly GCA_947648045.1 of Beta corolliflora. NCBI lineage: Eukaryota > Viridiplantae > Streptophyta > Magnoliopsida > Caryophyllales > Amaranthaceae > Beta > Beta corolliflora. Next base: position 53,463 of record CANSZD010003722.1, on the reverse strand, counting down.
ATACAGCAGGTTTTCTGGCTGTTTAGCATCCCCAATTTTTAACAGCAATTGCTTCACTTTAATGTAATGAGTTCACATACTAAAAGCTCCTCTTCTTCTCACGAGTTTCCATATGTTAAGGTCCCTAACTGTTACTGTAGTTGTAGAAGAAGATTTAGCATTCGAAGTTCAGAGACAACAACAAATCCAAGCAGGCTATACTGTAAGTGCGATGATTGCAACAACTTCAAATGGTGCAAAGGGACATTTGAACAAAATTACAACACCCAACAAGAATATATGAGCAAGGGGCGACGAGACTTATGTCGGGACATAATAGAGGAAGCGAGATATGAAGAGGAAGAAGACAAGGCACCAAGTAGCCGGTTCAGAGAAGAAGTGAAGCAACTTAGGAAGAAAGTTAAACAACAACAAAAATTAATGACAACAACAATTAAAATAGGGCTAATCATGTTTGTGGTGCTAATATTTGTAATCTTCAAGTGAAGCACATAGTTGTAATGTTTAGTTCAAAAAGATAATTGTCACCTATTTGCTTTACAAAAGTAGTATGGCCTCTTCGCCTCTAGCATTGTAATCCTATTTGCAACTTAATGCACAAAAAATTCATGTTTTGGCTTGCTTGCATATGTAATGAGTGCTATACAAAAAGTTATATTGTCAAACTCTAACCCCAAAAACCTGTGCAAAAGGACAATAATCACTTCTTGGCCCTCTTAGGTAGTGCTTGGACGCGGTGGAAGCTCCATCTGCCTTGGAATTCTTCTTGGCCCTCTTAGGTGGTGCTTGGCTTGTAGAAGCTGCAGCTGCCTTTCTCTTGGTGCCTTTCCCCTTCCCTTTATCAGTTCCACAAGTCCTGGAATTGTGGCCCACTTCCTTGCATTTTTTGCACCTAACTGAGCTGTGCCTCTTCCCTTTCTTAGCTTCATTAGGCCCTCTCCTCCTTTGCTTTGTAGGTCTGCCAGGTGTTCTCTTGATATCAGGGGGGCAATGTGAGGGAGGTTGAACTCAGGCCACTGAGTGGGGTCAGGCATAGGGTGGATATGATCACCATAAGTGAGCTTGTATGCTACCCCCTTGAAGAATGGGGAAACAAAATCAGCTGCCTCAAGCCTTTTATTGAATATGACCCTTAGAGCATGTTTGCAAGGGATGCCTGAGCCTTGCCATTTCCCACACCCACATTTAGAAGTGGTAAGCTTAATAGGGAAGTTCACATTGCCATCCCTCACCTCACACTCACCACCTCCACATGCTGTGGCATAACAGAACCTTGACTCATCACTCCTTACTTCCAAAATCCTCTTTGCATACTCTGTGAGTTCATTTGGACCCATGTCCACAACTTTCTCAAACCTTTCTCCAGTCCTCCTCATGCACCATGTTCTTATTTCTGCAAAAAAAACCAAGAGGATAAACCATGTTATTAATTAAGTGCAAGATTTAAAAGCAAGAAAATGCAAACAAAAAAACCAATACCTTCAAGTAGGGTCAGTACAGGTAAGTCCCTGTATAGCTTAGTGCAGGCATTGAAAGATTCCACAAAATTTGTGGTGTTGTGATCACAACAAACACCACTGTCAAAGAATGCTCCGTTCCACTGTTCTGTACACTTCTCTAAATACTCAACAGCTTTGGGATTGTACTTGGCTATGTTTTCCATAGCCTTAGTGTACACATAGTGGTTGTAAGCATCAGCTGCAGTCCAGAAAAGTTTATGAAAGGCTGTCCCACTAAAGCCTTCCTTCTTGCAATTGCTGTAGAGGTGTTGACAATAAATTCTCCTTGTTGCCCGAGGGAACACATCTACCAATGCTGACTCAACACCCTGCAAATAAGAAAACAAGCTATGCTCAAATCATTTAACTGGCAAGTAAATTAATGGGATGAAATTAACACAATAAGTTAAGGATGTTACCCTCATCCTATCACTGATGAAGGTCCAGTCAGTCCTCTTGCACCCTTCTTGCAAAAAAAACCAATTTCAGATTGCTGAAGAAGTAGCTCCATGAAGCAATGCTCTCAGTTGGCACAATAGCATAGGTAATGATAAAAATTTCATTATTGCCATCTATGCAAACTGCTGTCAACAAAATCCCCTTGTAGGTGCCACTCAGATGAGCTTCATCTATCCCAAAAAATGGGTCTGCATCCTCTAATGAAGCCCTTAACCTGAGCACTGAAGGCTATGAAGCAAGACTTGAACTTGGGCTCACTTTGGGTTGTGTCTCCTGTCCAATTGATGAGGGCATAACTTCCTGGGTTTGTCTCCTTAATCACCTCAGCATATCTAGGAAGCATACTATATGCCTCCTCAAAGCCCCCATAAATTTCCCCCCTTGCCAAACTATTAACCTTGTACAACAACCTTTTTTTACCCTTAACCTAAACCTATTCATGCACACAGTTTGGAGGGACTCAACAGGAATGTCTGGGTTTCCTCTCACCTCATTAGCCAACTGCTTGCAAAGCCACTTAGAACTCACCATGGGGTTCTCCTCCAGTCTCCCACAAGTTGTATGCTCACCCCTTAGTGTCTTAATTGCCCAAGATACATTATCACTCAGCACTGATGCATGTATCCTCCATTCACAGCATTCCATAATGCAAGTGGCTGTGAATCTCTTCTTATCAGCCTTCTCTATGTTCAATCTAAACCCCTCATGTATACAAAAATCCCTCAAAACATCTAGGAACTCCTCTTTGTTGGGGAAGATAAGCCAATGGTGCAATTTGATTGATCCAAAGGGTGCATCACACCAAATTGTCCCATTTTTATACAACTTGTCTGTTGATGCACTACCATCAAGGTGATCCTCAAAAGTTTTGTCACCTATATCATCCTCTACATCAATACTGATTTCATCCTCAATGAAATCAGTTTCAAAAATTTCATCCCCACTGCTCTCATCATCATCCATCACTTCAAAATCATCATCACTCTCATCATCAGTAGACTCCTCACTCACCTGAGGTTGGCTTTCAGTTAGCTTCCCCCTCCCCCTGCTATTCCTTACATCAGCTTTCATCTTAGGCCTTGGGATCCCAAATTTAACAGTAATACTCTTAGGTATCCTAAACCCAACAGGCCTACTCCTTTTTGGCTTTGAGGGGGGTTGTGATGTTGGCTGGGATGACTGCCCTTGTTGGCTTGCAGCAGGTTGTGTTGAGTGGTGTGGTTGTGTTGAGGGGGTTGTGTTGAGTGGTGTGGTGAATGGGGTGGTGAGTAAAGTGGTGGTGATTCAGTTAGGGGGCTAGCTGGTGGAGGTGAGGGAGGTTGTTGTGGTTGTGAGGGTGTGGCAGTTGGAGGTGAAGGAGGTGCTAGTGAGGGGTTAGGTGGTGTGGCAGGTGGTGGTGAGTGGTTTGGAGAAGCAGGTTGTGTGGCAGGTGGTGGTGAAGGCTCATTCTGTTGGTCTTGTGATGGTGGGGGTTGTGAATCCCCTGGAAATTCCTCAACATGGTCTTGTGAGGAGTAAACCCTCATGTACTCACAGACAACCTCAGGTTGCTCTGCATCCCTAACTGGGACCTCCACAGACAATAGGAGCCTCCTTAACTCCTCTTCTTCCCTTTCAACCTCCTCCTGTTTTCTCAATCTTTCTTCCTCTTCAGCCTGTTTTTTCAGTTCCTCCTCCCTCTCCTTCCTTAACCTCTCCTCAAAAAGCCTCCTCTGTTCCTTGACCTCTCTCTCAGCTTGTTCCTTCAAAGCTAAATATGAACTAAACGCTATCCCAAGACTGTTTGTTTCCTCAACCCACAGTTCTATGGTGTCACTATTACCCACATACATATCCCACAACTTTGTCAAGTCCATGTTAGATGCAAGCTCTGTTTTCCTATTTGTTCTAGGCCCTCTGAATAACAACCTAAATGCTTTGGGTAAGTATACATTTTGCTTCTCAGACTCAGTAACTATTTCCTCAAATAACCCAATCAAATGACACAAGTCAGTGTCACAAACCCTAACATCAAACTCATGAGAACCATAGTGCATCAACAACCAAACAGCTACCATCCTAACACATGCACATCAAATCAAACAACAAAAAAATTCTACTTTTAGCAAAATGGAGACTTCAAAGCATATCAAACAAACATATAAACCCAGAAATTAACCCTTAACATAATGCGAACCAACTTTAACTAACTTGAGTTCAAATTTTGTTCAAAAATTTGAATTTTGCCCTCCTCGAACTTTCCAAATTGCTTCCTCTGCTTCGTTATTCTTCAACACCACCAATAATTGCGTCTTCGCGTTCAGTAGTCCAAGATGAATCACTCAGCAACTTCGTTCACTTTGAAAATTTCTAGGGTTTTTTTTCCAAGATTTGGGGTGAACAAAGATTAGGAGAGAAGAAGATGAAGGGCCCTAATTTTTTTCTTTCATAAACTTCAAGAACAGGACATGTCCAGGAAATAAATGCCGCCAAAACACTTAACAATAAGTGGGGGCAAACTTGTAAATACATGGTAACGACGACTTAACTGACGTTAAAAAAAGGGTAAGTTATGAACAGTTTTGAAATGTCAGGGGTATATGGTGAATTTTTAGAACATTGAGGGTATATCATGAATTTTTTAATTTGTCAGGGGTATTTGGTGAAAAAACCGTTTTTAACAAAAAAAAAAAACAATTAACTAACTCAGGCTTAGATTAGTATATTCAAGTTTTAGGCTGCGATTTCATTCGTAAACATTGTATTCATCTTATTTTACAATTTTTTGATTGGCTTTATAATCTGTAGTTTTGTATTCACTCTAATTTACAATGGCTGTGTTTTTCTTCCAGTTTCTAGGATGGTATTTTTCCAGTTTATTTGTTTATTTAAGCACAAATATTTTTGTAGCCTGTTCATATAAATCTCCTGTTCTTTTTCTCTAATGGAATATGATCACTAATTCCGCTTTATTAGCCTTAGATGGTATGCTAGATTTGTGAAAATTCCTTAATTGGAGTGATTACCATTGATCAATATTTATAGTGATACATCTTAGGATAGTCCTATTATGATTAGGAAACCTATCCAGAGTATAATTCTAGGAACAAAATATATCCTAACTATATTTATATTCTATCACACCCCCACAGTCGGAGCGGGAGGAGGGCGAACGCTGATACTGGACTTAAACTCCAAGAATAACTGCCGCGGAAAAACTTTAGGGAAAATGTCTGCAAACTGATATCTAGTAAGAACATGCAACACACGTACCTGACCAACGCAACCTTTTCCCGAACAAAATGAATATCCATCTCATCATGTTTGGTGCGTAGGTGTTGAACTGGGTTGCGAGATAAATAATAGCATTGCCATTATCACAATAAACAATAGTAACCTATCGGAGAGGACAATGTAACTCCAAAAGAAGATTACGTAACCAACAAGCTTCCTCGACAACATTTGCGACGCCTCGATATTTTGCCTCAACACTTGATCTAGAAAGAGTAGGCTGACGCTTAGACTGCCAAGAAATTAGGTTATCACCGAGAAAACAACAATAACCAGAAGTAGAATGGCGAGTGTCAGGACACTCGCCCCAATCAGCATCAGTATAAGTGATCAAACGCAACTGAGTAGTAGGATATAAATGTAATCCATGATCAATGGTACCCTGAATATAACGCAGGATGCTCTTTAATGCATTATAATGAGTCTCCCGAGGATCATGCATAAAAAGGCATACCTGCTGAACTGCATAAGCAATATCAGGACGAGTAAAAGTGAGGTATTGCAAAGCACCTGCTAAACTGCGATAATGACTCGGATCGGCCACAGGAGGACCCAAATCTGCACTAAGCTTAGAGTTAGTGTCAACAGGAGTCGCTGCAGCTTACATGTCCCCATACCGCGCGCTCCAACATGTCCTATGCATACTTTTTCTGAGAAAGAAGCATGTAGGAAGGTGTACGAGTACCGAAATACCCAAAAAATAACTGAGTGGCCCCAAATCAGACATAGGAAATTCGATTTTAAGTGAGCAATAGTACGGTCCCGAAAAGCATCGAAGATGTGCATAAAATAATATCATCAACATATAGAAGAAGATATGCCATATCGTTACCCTAACGAAAAGTGAATAAAGAGTTGTCACTCGAGCAACAATAAATCTCATCTGAAGAAGAAAATGCGCAAAACACTGATACCAAGCCCTGGGGAGCTTGTTGGAGGCCATAGAGAGCCTTGCGAAGGCGACAAACATAATGAGGAAATCTCTAATCAATAAAACCGGGGGGTTGATGCATATAGACTGTTTCCTGTAAGTCACCATGTAAAAAAGCATTTTTTACATCAAGCTGATGAATAGACCAGTTTCGAGCCATAGCTAATCCCAACACTGTACGAATAGTAGCAGGACGAACAAGTGGACTAAAAGATTCATCACAATCCACACCAACCTCCTAAGACCTGCCATCACAAACAAGACGAGCTTTGTGCCTTTGAAGGTCACCTTTATCATTTTCTTTGTGAGTATAAATCCACATGGAGCGCGCCAGAGGAAGACGGGGTTTGTGGGCCTGGGTGAGGAACTGTACCGGAGCGCTGGGCCTGGATTGTTACTGCTAGTGAGGTAAGATGGGGCTGCCAGAATGGGGAGACAAGTGGGCTAGGCCCTGAATCTTCAAGGAAGGAGTAATCAGGAGGCCTATAAGGATCCAAATTCCTAAATGGAAAAGAAGACTCATCAAAGGTGACATGACGAGAGATGATTATTTTACTGGTGGCAATATCTAGACACCGATACCCCCGATGATGAGATGGATAACCAAGGAAAATGCACGGGGTGGAATGAGGAGCTAATTTGTGAGGAGTAGTAGCAGTTAAGTTTGGAAAACAGAGACATCCAAACACCCGAATATGATCATAAGTAGGGGTGATGTTAAATAAAACTGAGGTAGGAGGAGAATTATTTACTGTCTTAGTAGGCAAAAGATTGACAAGATAGGTGGTCGTTTCAAGTAATTCTACCCAATATTGTGGAGGAACCGAGGCATGACAAAGAAGAGTGCGAGACATATTGTTTAATGTTTTTATCATGCGTTCAACTTTTCCATTTTGTGAGGAGGTATGAGGACAGGAGAAACGAAAGATTATTCCATGTTGAACACAAAACAATTTAAAAGGGCTATTATCAAATTCCCGACCATGATCACATTGGAAAGCTTTAATGGGTCTCTCAAATTGAGTTTGGACATATTGGCAAAAATGTAAGAATTTTTGATAGACCTGAGATTTAAATTTAAGAGGAATGGTCCACACAAAATGAGTGAAATCATCTATTAGCACCAAATAATATTTATGACCCTGAGAACTACAAATAGGAGAGGTCCATAAATCAGCATGAATAATATCAAAAGCAGAACGAGTAGTACTATTAGATTCATAAAACGCCAAACAAAGATGTTTTCCTACTTGACAAAAATTGCAAAAATCAGAGTGATGTTCCTTAGTACAATGAATTAACTCTCTATTCCTAAGAAAGCTTAAAACTTGGGATCCTGGATGTCCAAGGCGATCATGCCAGGTAGTGGATGTGGCTGTGAGGGCGGTGGCTAGACATGTAGATGGTTGAGTGTTGGTCACAGGATAAAGCTCCCCCGAACTATTGCACCTCGCTATTATAGTCCCCGTGCGAAGGTCCTTCACAGAAAAGCCATAGGGATCAAATTCAATGGAGGCATTATTATCAGTGGTAAATTTTCGGACTGAGATAAGGTTTTTAATAATTTGTGGGGCAAATAAAACATCACGGAGGGCTAAAGGTGGGTGAGGAGCGGGGAGGGATGAGTGACCATAACCATGAAAAGGAATGCAATGACCATTACCAACTAAAATATAATTAGGAGTGCTTAAATTAAATAAGGGCATGAGAGTCCCTGACGAGTTAGTCATATGAGATGTGGCGCCGAAATCCATGTACCAAGAGTTGTCCTGAGGAAAACTCATCGTGGAAAACGTGTTCCCTAACTCAGTGGGAGTCATAAGGGGCCATACTCAGAATAGTGACTTGGGGAAGCATAATGGGCCTAGGGCCCATATTGGGCGAACGGGGCATAGGATGCGGGCTGGGAGTAGCGTGGGCTTAGGCCTGGGGCGTACTGGGCTGGGGCAGGGGCCCTGTACTGTTGAGGATAAGGAGTTGGGCCAGGAGCCCAACCCCACGCTGGAGCTCGGTGCCTTGCGTTCTTTGGGCCGGGCCCCCCACGATGATGGGCCTTGTGTTGTGGACTGATGGGGATGCTGTTCAGCGATATTAGTTTACTGCTGTTGGGAACCACGGCCACGGCCCCTACCGTGGCGGCCACCTCAGCCGCGGCCGCGTCCGCCACCACCACGTTGGTTGGACTGCGGTGGCTGTTGCGGCGGGAGGACCGTGAGCAATAAAAGAGGAAGACGGGGAGCCGAATCTTGTGCCCGCCGAGATTCTTCAAGTAAAAGCCGGGATCGAGCAGATTCAAACAAAGGTAAGGGTTCCGTTTGTTGAATCATCGTAGCCACAACATCAAAATCAGTACCATTAAGACCAGAAACAAGTCGAAGAACCAATTTTTGCTCCGAAACCGGTTGATCAAGATTGGCAAGTTGATCATTCAAATTCTTTAATTTTGTGCAATATGACAATACATCAGAAAAATGTGATAAGTGAAGGGAATTAAATTGATTATCAAGATAGACAGCCCGAGTATGTTTATTATCCTGAAAAATGTCCTTCAATTTATTTCAAAGAGCTTGTGCGGAATCCCTACGACAAAGAACTGTCTGTAATAAATCAGAGGAAATAGTACCATAAATCCATTGTTTAACAATGGAATCAAGACGTAACCATAACGCATCAGAGATGTCAGAAGGGCCTTTGGTTTTAGTATTTATATGATCTAAAACATTTAAGGCATGGGCATGGCAGTCAAACAACTCAACCCAACTGGAATACTGAAAGTTCTCACGATCAAGAATCAAAGGAATGCAATTTTTAATATTATTGACGGAGAGCGCGGGATGATATTCGGTTGGGGTTTGAGGGTGGGGTGGGTCGTTTGATGGTACAACATCATCTTTAGCCATAATGCACCTTAATTGATTAGTGTAGAAAGGTTGGATTTTTGTTTGTTTGTGTGAGGAAAAACCACAACACGTGGGTGTTGATTATTATGGCAGCAAGAAGGCACAATCCACAAAGCAATGTGGTGGAAGAAGTAATCTGGGTGGCGCAAAGCAGTAAGAAAAGCAATGGCGGAAGAGTAGTGGTAAAACGCACGTCCCAAAAACGAAAACGAAAAAATATTGTGGAACCTAGAGTTGTGATACCATGCTAGATTTGGGAAAAATCCTTAATTGGAGTGATTACCATTGATCAATATTTATAGTGATACATCCTAGGATAGTCCTATTATGATTAGGAAACCTATTCAGAGTATAATTCAAGGAACAAAATATATCCTAACTATATTATATTCCATCATGGTATGAGTGTGTGATAATTAGGCATTAACTAATTGTAAGATGTTGTTTCTTATATGTTTAAAGCTAGAAAATAAGATCTAGGTACAATGAATGTGGACCACCGCTAGTCACCACTAATATTTGAGTTCGTTTTTGAAGAGACGGTCTCACGTTAGTGTTAATGTGAGACCAGCTGATGTCATGCTGACATCACACGCGTGCATCAAACTAGCAGCGGGATTAGTTAAGCGCTTGGACCTATTAGTTATGCTAGCCTTAAATTGCTTCTGGATGGATTAGTTAAGCGTTGAAGTATATTAGTTAGACGCTTAAGTATATTAGTTACGCGCTGAAGTATATTAGTTATATCATAGAAACCAGATTATAACGCATTTTGTTGGCCCTAATTTCAGTATCATGCATAAATCATTCTCTCTTTATTCTCTAATCCATCGAGACGCCTTAAAACCTGCATTATTTTCCTCCTCCATTCTCTGTCTACAACTTGAATTCGTTGTTTAATTTGAATGTAAGTAAAATATTTGAGCACGAGTTTGCAATGACAATGTCCACAAACACTTACTTTGTTGTTGTTTCACCTGACAAGATGCCTATCATGTTTGAAGTGAAAGAAGAGTTTGACACAGATGCATATCACAAAAGGTAATATATACTGCCCATAATCAGACGATAACTTGCACTTGCAAAATGGTCCTTGAAATGATGTAAAACAATAAATAGGGACACATATTTTGAAAGAAAGGTAAGGGTATTTTGGAAAGTTTATGTAGAAATGAAGGATAATTTGGTCCAAACAAATTGATTAAAAGGAAAATAAGCACAACATTTTGGTACACCAAAAAAGGAGTGCGAGCACTATATTATGGGACGGAGTACCAACTTTTAAAGGACTTTCTTAAAATAATCCAAATTAAAAATTACGATTATTTATGTTAATATTTTCTAATTGAGTTCCAATGAAGATAAGTTGATTAATGGAATATGTGGAGATGAAAAGTCCACAAACACGGCAAAATTGACTTAGAGGTCAATGGTATGCGCCTAACAATTTCTTAAAATTCTAATTAAAGAGAAATGATTGGTCTCTATTACACTTGGGCAACCTTCATTACTAACTCCGTCACATTCATTACTACTTCGTTAATAAACCGGTGCTAATGTGGGGATTATGAATTTATATAGTATGAATATCAAATACTTCTTCTCTATTTCTAAAGAAGGATTGACACATCTACTTTGATTTAGGGGTGTCCATAAATATCCGATCCGGGCGATCCGATCCGATTTTTCGGAAATCAGATCCGCTTTTCTAGTTTTCGGATCGGATATCCGAAAATTTTCAGATCGGACACAGATCGGATTTTTTATTTTCGGATATCCGAAAATATCCGAAACATGGAAATTTTTCGGTTTTTTCCAGATATTTTCGGATATCCGATCTGGAATATCTGTTTTCAAGGCCGGATATCCGAAATATCCGATGATCCGATCCGAAACATATTTTATGAACTTTTCCTTTGAAAATTTCAATTCTTTTTAGTTTCAGGATATCCGATGATCCGATTCGAAATTTCGGATATCCGATCCGATCTGAAATTTTTCGGATCGGATTCGGATCACATTTTCCCGATTCAGAATTTCGGATCGGATCGGATATCCGAAATGAACACCCCTACTTTGATTAGGACTTCAGTGGATTACAGATTTACTTGGTGGAAGAAGCCATACACATCCTATGATATATATACTTAAAAAATGCACAAAAGGGTTCTTAAGCCAAGCAATACGCTACTATTGAACACTTATATGACGATAATCATCCTTGTCATACCTATTTGGGCTTAATTAATCAGTAGCCCAATAAAGGTATAAAAGCCCCCAAAGCTCGGGACAGGTGGCAATGGTGGGTCCCACTATTGGGTTGACCTAATCTCGCAGGTTTGGGGATCCCAAGCAATCATTGCACGAAAAGGCAAGCATGGCCATTGATCCCAAGGAAGCCCATTCAATCCATGCTTCCCGTCCTGGGAACTCCCAACACTATAAATACCAACAAACTTCATCAATGAATAGGTATTGAATTCTCAACCAACAAACCAGAGCATCTCTCTCTAAATTCTCTCTCTACCTCAATCACCACTGACATGAGCGTCGGAGGGGCGATCTCGGAAACACCCCCAGGGTAGTCTGACATTGTTTTGCAGGATTCAGGCATACGGACGTCGGAGCTCATGCGAACGCTCTTGGGCCCACATCATAACTCACAACCTATTACAATCCTTAATTTCTTAGCGAAACGGCTTGGCGCCGCTCGTGGGGGAAGTTATAATCAAAGTTACTTCGCCACCACTCAAGAAAGATCTACTTCGCAATGGCCCCAGCCAAGAGCACTTGCACCAGACAGCCCTCAGCGCAGGCTCAGAGGTCCGAAAGAGATCCCTCACCATCTCACCCACGGAGGTCTGAACGGCCCAAAATGCCAACCGTTCAAACCCTCGACCATGAAGAAGAACAGTCCATCGAAAATGGACATGATCCCTCACAGTAGCTACAAAAAGCTGACCCCCATCCTATATCCACGGCGGATATAAACTTAATAGCCGCTCGCCTCCAAAGCAGATTTTGCAAAGAAAGCCCGATGGACATGTTGGCACAACTTACGAAGGGACGCCCTCTTCAGCCCCTTAAAGACCAAGTCCCGGGTCCCCTCCCTCCGAAGCGGAGAACCGTGGGTCAGAAATTTAGCCAGAACGGTCGGGGCAAGGGAATACGGTCGGCATGATCGGCAACGATCCCGACAGGGAGAGGAAGAGCGACACGGGTCTAAAGGAAAATTCGCTAGCGGGGAGAAGAAACTCACGTATTTAAATCACCCCAGGCAACGTTGTGGCATAAGCACAACGATGCCCGACACTTTCTCAACGAGAAGCTCCTCAGCAAAGGCTACGACGCGAGGCACATCCTCGATAAAAAGGCAGCTCAGCGTGAGGGACATGGTGATTCTGCCCAATCGAAACCTATTCGGATCAACAGCGGGGCGCTTAAGTTCATGGTCCCATTCAGCCAGGCCATACTTGAGGCGCCCAGCCCGGGAAAGATTAAAACACCGACCATTGAACCATTCGCGGGCCTAACCGACCCGGATGATCATATGGCCACATACAAAGCTCAAATGAGCGTTCAGACTGGCTGCGAAGCCACTTTGTTCCGTTTCTTGCCCACAACACTAAAAGGACGGGCCCTGAACTGGTTCCAAGAGCTCCCTGCGGGGATCATATTTGATTTCTCGGTGCTCGAAGACCTATTCATTCACCAGTTTGTTGTCGGGAAAAGAAAAAAGAAAACAAGTCTCCATTTGATGGGAGTCAGGCAGGAGAAGAATGAAAACGTGGCCGATTACATCAAAAGATTGAATGAGGAATCATTGAAAATCTCAGATCTACAAGAAACGGTGGCATTCGCCGCCCTAATGTCCGGACTTCAACCCGGTCGGCTAAAACGGTCCTTGGCAGAAAACAAAGTCAAAACCTTCTCTGAAGCAATGACTCAGGCTCAAAGATTCATCCAAGCGACATACATATGTCGCCACTCAGACGATGGGAGCAAGAAGAGAAAAGAAGAAGGAAATCACAAGGACCAACCGAAACAACAAAAGACAAGTAGGTGCTAGCTGATACTAGGCCATACTTGACCAAGTATAGAAGCGACTCGGCAGAAGGGGAGCTCCTGTTGACCGAGTGGGTTATGAGGCTACTCAGATGAGGGGCTAATGAGTCCCAAGCTGTCCGAGTAGGTGCTAGCTGATACTAGGCCATACTTGACCAAGTATAGAAGCGACTCGGCAAGGAGGGGAGCTCCTGTTGACCTAGGGGATTATGAGGTTACTCGGATGAGGGCTTAATGAGCCCCTAGGCTGTCCGAGTATGTGCTAGCTGATACTAGGCCATACTTGACCAAGTATAGAAGCGACTCGGCAACGAGGGGAGCTCCTGTTGACCGAGTGGGTTATGAGGCTTACTCAGATGAGGGGCTAATGAGTCTCAACCTGTCCGAGTAGGTGCTAGCTGATACTAGGTCATACTTAACCAAGTATAGAAGCGACTGGGCAGGGAGCGGGGCTCCTGTTGACCGAGTGGGTTATGAGGCTACTCGGATGGGGGGCTAATGAGCCCCAAGCCGTCCGAGCGGTGTTGCCACATGGCCACTTTTGATACTTGGGATTTGGGGGCCCTTCTCATGGATTGAGCTGACTAGGCGCTTTGCAAGAAGTTTTGATGTTTGGCCTCCCTTTGGCCCCAATGGATGATGCTTGGCCTTCTGGGACTTTCGAAGGGTTGGACTGAATAGGTCCAGTTGGGCCGCTATGAAAAGCCCATGAAGGAGACGCGGGGGGTTTGCGTTGCACATTCCCCTAGGCGCGCCTATATATGTGAGGGAGGAGAGAGATTTTTCGATCATTTGCTCATTTATTCAAATCTCCTTCTCACAAATCTTCCAATTCTCTCTATCTTTCGAGTTCTTCTTCCAGTCTTTTCGTCCGACCAGGTACGCTCTTGCTCTTATTTTAAGTTTTCTCGTCCTTTCTTTTCTTTAGAATAATCTCGGCCGACTCCCTTGTCCATAAATAATGGGAGATTCGTCCGAGTCAGCGACACCCTCGACCTCGCCTCCCTATAAATTATCCGAGGAGGTGAGGGGGATGGGAATAACGTTGGTGTCGACTGTAATAAGTTGTCCCGACCCCTCGGCTGTGCCCGACACAGTTGCTCTCCTGAGCCCATCGTCTTCAGTAGAGGAGGAGGCCGAGGGCATCATTCCGTACCCATGGGAGGTGTCGTTAGCCTATCCCCCCTCGAGAAGTTACTTAGATAAATATTTGTCTTCTGATGTAGTGAGGGTGGCCATGCCGAGGGGAGCAGGAGAAGCATCGACTTCTGGTTAGGAGATAGAATATCCTGACTTAGACCCGAAGGGGGGTCCTGGAACCTTCTTTCCCGAGCCGGGCTTGATAAAGTCTCTAATAGATGATCTCCGTGGGATAGCTACGAGGTTCCAGATCAAGGATCCCTACTATTTGGTCCTACCGAAGGCCCATCATACCATGCTCAGCCCCCTGCCTGGGTGTATAGCGGTTTACTATAAGTCGATGGAGATGGGTCTTCGTTTTCCGCTAACCCCCTTCGTCAGGGAGTTGCTGAACGCTATAATTTAGCGATTTGTTAGATTTCTCCCAACTCTTGGGGCGGAATCAATGTCTCCCAGGCCCTTTGTAATTTGATCAATGTCCGACCGACCCTCAAATTATGAAGACATATGTACAAGCTGGTCGAGGTAATGGCCGCGACAAATGGACCTGGTTGGTGGAGCTTTCAGGTCCGACCAGGATATCAGACTGTTCTTAACCTCCCTTCCTCTCAGAAGGGGTTTCGGAGAGAGTTTGCCTTTATCTATTTTGGCGGGGATTGGGGGATTCCCTTGGTCCCTCCTTCGACCGGTGTGGCGGCCTGTTATATGCAAACCGAGTCGAGGATTGTGAACGGGGGCGAAGTGTTCGGGCCTGGCCAATGGTTGCCCGACTGCAAACTTTTCAAGAACGAGCATTTCCTTTCGGCCATGGGTCTTAGCTCGACCTTCCCGAAGGGTAATCTGCCGGAGGGATGGCTTAAGGTTGTCGGTATGATAGCCTAGTTTTTCTGTTTTTTTATTAACACTTTGTTTGCCTCTTTGCAGAGCCTGCCCGAGCGTATATCAACGAGACTGAACCAACAATGGCCGACAAACTGAATGTTGCCGCGATGAGAACGGCTCGGATAAGAGCCGAAATAGCGGCTAAGACCATGAAGGTCCCTGCTCCGCCTAAGGTGTGCGGAGTCACATGTTTTGTGCTTTATTTTATTATTTTTTGTTTTTCTTGCCGAATAGCTATCCGTTTGATTCGTGCTTTTTCTAACTGTTTACTGCTTTGCTCCAGGTTCCTGCTAAGCCAAAACAGAGGAAGAGGAAAGAGCGATCTTCCGACAAGGTTGCTTAGACTGAGAAGGCGGTCGTGAGGGCTAAGGCCGATCGGGAGAAGGCCGCCAAAAAGTCCAAATCCATTGAGGTCATTAGCCCGAGGGGTCCTCCTCCCCAGCAGACTGATGGGGGCGCGATTTCCCTTCATTCTTCGGACTTCAAACCGACTGGGAGCCCCCAGTATACTCCTATGTCTCCATCGTTCGAACGGCTCGGCAGTAGCCCGGCTGATGTAGTGGCTTCAGCCGTACCTTTCACGGGGTCACCCGTGCCGAGAAGGATGGGCGTTGGACTAAGGCCCCGGAGTACATATACACTCCCACCGACCGAGAGTATATTGAGACGACTCACGGTTAGAATGAGACGAACCAATTATTCCGCACTTGGCTTCGATGTAAGCATGCTTTATCTTGCCGAGTCGCTTTTATGCTTTTAACGTTGCTCGTAACCGAGTGAGCTCCGGCCGAAGAGGTGGCCGTCCTCAAAGAAAAGGCCAAGAAGCATTTCGATGAGGTCTACCTGGCCAATGAGGACAAGCGTATCGCCGAATCGAGGCTCGATGATGCCGATAGGGCCATTAAAAATGATCAGAAGGGTTTCGACGAGAAGCGGTCCAAATGGGAGAAGGAGAGGGCCGACCTCATTCTTGCCCGCGACTCAACCCAGACGGCTAAGGATGATGCCCTTTCTAAGCTGAAAGAGGCCGAGCAGAGAGTGATCGACCTTGAAGCCAACTTGGCCGAGGCTGAAAGCAAGGTCAAGTGCGAGGAGCAATGGTTCTCTGACTGGGAGAAGTCCGAGGCAGCCGAGGTCTATGCCAACGAGGTGGGTAGTGCGGCCCATAAGATGGGGGAGGACGAGGCCCTGGATCGGCTGAAGAAAGTCTTAGTCGAGTCCTATCCCGATCTAGTTTGGGCCGACGCTTGGTCAGGATATCAAATGTCGATCGACGCCGACAACGCTGAAATCCGGACTCAGATGAATGTTGAGGAGGCCAAGGCTGATGACGATGAGGAGGAGGATGAGGGCCAGGTTGATGTCAATGTTGTTGACGGTGATAATGAGATGATGAAGATGATGCCGATGAGACTGCCAACGCCAATCGTGGAGGGGAGCTGAGGTCGGTGACAACATCGAGACTAATGACGTGAGCATGACTAATCCCCCTCCCCCTAGCTCTTAGGATGTATGGCATTTGTACTTGGCCGTTTTTCAGATTCTTCTTCATTAGCTCTTGTAATGATTCGTCTTTTATAATGCCCGACCAACTTAATGAACTAATCTTTTGGCTTCAGTTTTCCTTGTGTTTGTTGATTGCAATATTATCCGACTAGCTTCATTAATCTTGATCGATCAATTTTTTACCGATTGACTTGTTTTGACTAAATGGTCAAGTTTCTGATTTTTGACTTAGATTATTTGCATTGGTTTGGTCAACTCTTTGCCGAATCGGATATTACATTGACTGGTTAAGTCTTAACTACAAGAAATGTCGACTATTTAGACTGGTTAAGTCAAGTAGTCTGACTTGTTACAGGATATGCCGACTAGCTATGATCTTCTATCTAGCTATTACAATGTATGCCCCTATTGCAAGTAACAAACATTACACAAAGTACATTTTGAGGTTGTCTGCATTCCAGGGTCGGGCCAGGGGAACACTTTATGGGGACTCCGGTCGAAATGTGCCAGGTTTGATGGTTTCTCTTACTTTGTAAGGGTCGTCCCAGTTAGGTCCCAACTTCCCTTTCAGGTGCGAGAGTCCAGTGGCTTCGACTTTCCGAACGACCCAATCGCCAAGTTGGATTGGTCTAGCCTTGACTCGGAGATTGAATTGCCAAGTGACTCTTTGTTTGTACTGGATGGACTTCAGCAGTGCATTGCCCCTTGTTTTCGGCAGCAAATCTAAGTTGACCGGTTTTTCCTCCTCGTTCTTCTCGAACTCGTAGAAGGTCATTCGGGGTGAGGGGATGCCAATCTCCACTGGTAAGACCGCTTCGCTCCCGTACACAAGGCTGAACAGGGAATGCCCCGTTGCCTCCTTTGCAGTAGTTCGAGCCGACCAGAGGACTCCAGGCAAGTCATCGACCCATGCTCCTTTGGCAGCCTCTAGGGATTTCTTGATTCCTTTGAGGACTATTTTGTTAGCCGATTCGGCCTGTCCATTCGTTTGCGGCCTGGACACTGCCGAGAATTTAGTATGTATTTCGAACCAGGGCGCAAGATTCCCAGTAGTAGGGCCACCGTTGAATTGGCGTCCAGTGTCGGAGATTAGGACCCTAGGTACTCCGAATCTAGTTATGATGTTCCTCCAGATAAACGCTTGAACATGTTTATCTGTTATTGAGGAGAGTGGCTCAGCCTCCGTCCATTTGGTGAAGTAGTCTATGGCGACTATTAGGAACTTCCTTTGACCTGATGCTGGGGGGAACGGTCCGTGTATGTCCATTCCCCATTTATCGAATGGCAGAACCGCTTGAATTGTCGTTAAGGGGGTGGTTGGTGCTCTCGGAATGTACGAATGGATTTGACATGACGGACACCTCTTGACCAGCTCATGAGCATCTGATTTCGTAGTAAAGTAGTAGTAGTCTCGCTATGAGGGCCTTTCCGCTATGGTTCTTCCCCCTTGATGACTCCCACAGGCCCCTTGGTGGATTTCCCTTAGGATATATTCCCCTTCTTCAGGAGTCACACATTTGAGCAATGGGAGGGTGAAAGACTTTTTGTAGAGTTGGTCCTTATACCATAGGAACCACCTGGATTTGTACTTGACTCGCCCGGCCTCTTTGCGGTCCTTAGGCAATGTTCAATCCCTCAAATACTCGACCACCTCGTTCATCCAGGTGGATGTCCGATTCAATACCAGATGTTCCTTGACGTTGATGCTTGGCTGGCGAAGGACTTCCCACATAATTGTCCGAGGGGCGGACCCTTCTGCCGAGCTGGCCATCTAAGCCAGAGCATTTTCCTGCTGATTTTCCGATCGGGGTATGTGGGCGATGCTGAATTGAGATAGTTGTTTGATGATATGTTGGGCCTTGGCCAAATACATTCTCATGTTATCCTCCTTTACTTCGTACTCGCCTGATGCCTGACCCACTATCAGCTGTGAGTCAGACTTGGCGTTGATCACTGAGGCCCCGGCTAAGATGCATAATTCTAGTCTGAGAATGATGGCTTCGTATTCGGCTTCATTGTTAGACCCCAATAACTCGAATTTGATGGCATACTCCATCTTTTGCCCGACCGGGGGTTTTATCACAAGACCGACTCTGCATCCCGTCTTGGTGGAGGAGCCGTCTACTCAGTAGTTCCCACTATCCCCGCTGGCGACCGGGGGTCCGGGTCGTACATTCGGTTATGAAATTGGCCAAGGCTTGGGCTTTGATTGCCCTCCTTGGCTCATATTCCAACCCAAAGTCTCGCTAGCCGATCCGCCTAGTCTGGTCATCGACAGGAGCTGGTTCCCGCTTTCATTGAGCTTCTCGAGCGGCCGTTGCCGAGGACTTTAATCAATGTACTGAGGGTCTCCCTTAAGTCTGAGGGGTGATCACCTTGGACCTTGCTTTTGACGATCATGTCGTCGACGTATACTTCAATGTTCCGACCCAGTTGGTCGTTGAAGATTTTGTT
Source organism: Beta corolliflora (assembly GCA_947648045.1). Taxonomy (NCBI): domain Eukaryota; kingdom Viridiplantae; phylum Streptophyta; class Magnoliopsida; order Caryophyllales; family Amaranthaceae; genus Beta; species Beta corolliflora. The sequence goes on along the minus strand of CANSZD010003722.1, from coordinate 34,357 downwards.
GACCGTCTGTTGATACGTAGCCCCCGCATTCTTGAGCTCGAAGGGCATCATTTTGTAGCAATACACCCCTTGGTTTTGTAACGAAGGCAGTGTGGACTCGATCGTGCTCAGCCAATGGGATCTGGTGGTACCCCGCATTTGCGTCCATGAAGCTTAGGAGAGCGTGTCCCGCCTTTGAGTCGACCAACCTGTCGATCTTGGGCAGAGGGTGGTTATGTTTTGGACAGGCCTTGTTCAAGTCTGTGAAATCCACACACATTCTCCATGCCCCACTCGACTTCTTGACCAACACAACGTTGGCCAGCCACTCTGAGTACTGACATTCTTCTATGAACCCTGCTTCCAGCAATTTCTTAACTTTTGCAGCTGCTGCAGTGTTTCTTTCGGGGCCTTGATGCCTCAACTTCTGTTTGATTGGCTTGAACCCTTCTTTGATGTTGAGCTCATGGCACATAACTTTGGGGTCGAGTCCAGGCATTTCTGTAGTTTCATAGGCAAAGACGTCCTTGTACTCTGTGAGTACCTGAATGATTTCTTTTCTTGTTTGAGGGTCCATGGCTTTGCCTACTCTCAAGGTCCGACCGAGTCTTTCGTCAATGATGACTTCTTCGTTGTCCTCGGCTGGCTAAGGGCGCTCGTACTGCTTGGGATTTTCAGTAATGTAAACCCCGAGGCCACTTGGGGGCTAACCCTCTTCTCACTTTCTCTTTTCCGAGTCCTCTTGGACGTCGTTCCTGCTCTTCAAGCTGTTAACATAACACTCCCTTGCTGCTTACTGATTCCCTTGGATCTTTCCAACTTTACCGTCGTCGGTTTCGATTTGCATGAGAAGTTGGTAAATGGAAATTGCCGCCTTGACTTTGTTTAGGGTTGGCCTTCCCATTATGATGTTGTATGGTAGATGGATGTCCACCACCAGGAAGTTGATCGATAGGCTTCTTCCTTTGCCCTTCTCTCCCATCCGAGTAGGCAGCTTTATAGATCCGACAGGATGTACCGAGTTTCCCCCAAAGCCTATGAGTGGCTGATTTAGGGGGGTTACATCCCTTTCGTTGTATTTTAGTTTCCTGAGGCACTCTAGTGTGATTATGTCAGCTGAGGATCCACTATCCACTAACACCCTTTTGACTCTTGTGTTGGCCACTTTGAGCTCGATGACCAGGGGGTCGTCATGGGGCGTGTGGAGGGCCCGACTGGATTCCCCGAATGTCATGACGGGGTAATCGGGGCAGGGATGATGGACATCAAATACCTGGTGCTTAAGATTCTGGAGGTGGGATTTGCGTGATCGGCCGGTTAGGCCTCCCCACGCGAAGCCACCTACAATGACTCCAATGAATCCTTCAGTGTCTCCGTTGTTCGACTGACCTACCTTCTGTTTGCCTTTCTCCTCGCTGGTGTGTTTGAGGTAGCGGTTCAGCTTGCCTTGATCGGCCAGATTGTCGAGGGACCGAGAAATCGGTTATGATCCTCCGAGGGAGCTCTTGGAACCGATTCGGGGCCGACCCATTTAGTGTTGTAGGAAAGTAACGGCACCAAGTGGCTTCGCAGCCAGTCTGAACGCTCATTTGAGCTTTGTATGTGGCCATATGATCATCCGGGTTGGTTAGGCCCGTGAATGGTTCAATGTTCGGTGTTTTAATCTTTCCCGGGCTGGGCGCCTCAAGTATGGCCTGGCTGAATGGGACCATGAACTTAAGCGCCCCGCTGTTGATCCGAATAGGTTTCGATTGGGCAGAATCAACATGTCCCTTACGCTGAGCTGCCTTTTTATCGAGGATGTGCCTCGCGTCGTAGCCTATGATGAGGCGCTTCTCGTTGAGGAAGTGTCGGGCATCGTTGTGCTTATGCCCAACGTTGCCTCGGGGTGATTTAAATACGTGAGTTTCTTCTCCCTGCCTAGCGAATTTTCCTTTAGACCCGTGTCGCTCTTCCTCTCACTGTCAGGATCGTTGCCGATCATGCTGACTGTGTTCCCTTGCCCCCGACCGTTGCCGGCTAGGCTGACCCTGGTTCTCCGCCCAGAGGGAGGGGACTAGGGCTTGGTCTTTAGGGGGCTGAAGAAAGCGTCCCTGCTGTAAGTTGGCCAACATGTCCATCAGGCTTTGCTGCAAGGTCTGCTGGAGCTGAGCGGCTATCAAGTTTATATCCGCCGTGGATATAGGATGGGGGTCAGCTTGTTGTAGCTGCTGTAAGGGATCATGTCCATTTTCGATGGACTGTTCTTCTTCATGGTGGAGGGTTTGAACGGTCGGCGTTTTGGGTCGTTCAGACCTCCGTGGGTGAGATTGTGAGGGATCTCTTTCGGACCTCTGAGCCTGCGCTGAGGGCTGTCTGGTGCGAGTGCTCTTAGCTGGGGCCATTGCGAAGTAGATATTTACTGAGTGATGGCGAAGTAACTTTGATTGTAACTTCCCCACAGACGTCGCCAACGTTATTCCCATCCCCCTCACCTCCTCGGATAATTTATAGGGAGGCGAGGTCGGGGGTGTCACTGACTCGGACGAATCTCCTATTATTAATGGACAAGGGAGTCGGCCGAGATTATTCTAAAGAAAAGAAAGGACGAGAAAACTTAAAAGAAGAGCAAGAGCGTACCTGGTCGGACGAAAAGACTGGAAGAAGAACTCGAAAGATAGAGAGAATTCGAAGATTTGTGAGAGAGGATATTTGAAGAAATGAGCAAATGATCGAAAAATCTCTCTCCTCCCTCACATATATAGGCGCGCCTAGGGGAATGTGCAACACAACCCCCCCCACGTCTCCTTCATGGGCTTTTCATAGCGGCCCAACTGGACCTATTCAGTCCAACCCTTCGAAAGTCCAGGAAGGCCAAGCATCATCCACCACCAGTCGACACCTTCGCTCCCTTCCACCACCATCTTTCTTCTTTCTCTGTCTCTTCCTCCCCGCGTCCCTCTATGTCTTTTTTATCTATCTTTGGTCCTTTCTCTCTCTGTAAAGAAATTAATAAATTGGTGATAGATGAAGAAATTTGAACTTTATGATTGGAGCATTTTGTGTCAATTAAATCACTGAGAGGATTGAAGGTGGAGTTAGAAAAAATTAGAGAAGAAAAGATAAATGCAATTGATGAGGTGAGTTTAGCAATATTTCCATTCTTTATTGCATGCAAGAAAATCTAAATCTTCTATATATTGGAGATTTTAAGTGTTTTAGGATTATTATTCATGAAAATATTGTTTTTTTAAAAAGAACACTTTGTATAAGTATTTTTTGTGTTTAACATATGGGATGTAGCAAAAAGTAGGTCAAATAAGATATGTACAGCGAACAAATCTTGCGTGAATTAGAACGGATTTCAGTTATTGTTTTCAAAATCTTCAAATATTCACAATTCTTGGATAAAGGTGTATTATTATTCATTGAGAAGATTGATTCATAATTCTTGAATAAAGGTGTATTGGATTTTATTTTGTTTTCTTAAATGGTTCTTATTTTAAAAAAAATTGGGTTTTCATCCAATTGTGTGGGCTTTCCATGGATCAACTATATGAAAACATTGAATTTCAAAAAAAAATTCATTTAATTAGAAATAAATTTTTATTTAACTGATAACCGAAAACCAATTAAGTTGTTATGAAATGTGAATCAATGAGAAAATCATCCTCATAAGTCATTCTCAATCAATTGAATTTTTTCAGCAGATTCATAGTTTTTCTTGTTTGATTTTCTAGAAAATGAGAATTCTAATGAAAATGCAACTTGAGAAGAAGTGTATTTTCAAAAATAATTTTTTTTGTTGAATAAAAATGTGATGGATGAAGTATTAGTAATAAAATAAATAAATTTTGAATTGGAGGAGGTTTAATTTTGAGATTCATGACAGTTGTTGTTTGTGAATTGTGAGGAAAGTGAACTAATATGTGATAAAACAGATTTTCTAACAGTGTCTAACCTTATGAATTTCTATGGTCTGAGATGCTTGAAATGATTTTTGGGTCGCAATTGGATAAGTAGTAAGAAAACAATTTGCAATTGGACACCAACCTTCTAACTGGTTTTGTGATTGAGTTGCAAGTCTCTTATACGCTATTTGCTTGAGGATTTATGCACGCTTACACTGACTAACCTGAATAAAACTCACATATAAACCGCTATCAATTCATATGATTTGTTTATTGTAAACTATTTTAGCATTGTGTGAGAAATTTAGAATTACCTTTTAATTGAATGATGTATCTAATCATCTTTTTGCGTCCTTTGGCTTGTGAAAAAAACCCTCCATAAATTTAGGGCATTACTATTTACCGCCCGTATTTACTAAAAATCGCCCGTATTTTTTCTTAATACTCCTAAACTACCCCTACAAATACTTGACCCCATACCCCATACCCCATCACTCTCACTCTCACTCACTCCTCACTCTCACTCTCACTCTTACTCCTCACTCCTCACTCACTCCCACCATAGCCACCACCATTACAACCACCACTACAACCACCACCACTGCAACTACCACCACACCGGCAACCACCAGACATTCGGCGACCACCACCGTAGCACAAAACCCCACCGGCGACCAACAGCACCGCACACCACCACATCGACGATGACCTCACCGGAAGCACACCACCACAACTCGCCGGAAAAAGCATGGGCCCAAGGAAGAAGGCAAAGGAAGTCGGAGAATCATCAACTCAGGTTAGTTTTGTACTTATTTGTTGTTAAAACCGACCCCTAAGCCGAAAATATGTAGTGATTAACCCCCCCCCCTCGCCGGAAAAGTTGGTGAATTTTTTTTTTTTCGAAAAAAGCGGGGCAGCGGATAGAAAATCTGTTACCACTACGTTGGTAACGGATCACTATTCCGTTACCACCGCAGAGGTAACGTTGTAGATTTTCTATCCGTTGCCCCGCTTTTTTCGAAAAAAAAAAAATATTTGTGCTCACAACTTTTCCGACCGGGGGGCGGTTCGGTTAATTTTTTTTTTGTAATTTCGTTTTTATTTATTTTTAATAATTTCTGTTTTTAATAATTTCTGTTCTAATAATTTCTTTTTTTTTCTTTAAAATAATTTATGTTTTTTATAATTTCTGTTTTAATAATTTCTGTTTGAATTAAAAAAAATATTTTGTCTTTATTTGGGTTTTTATAATTTATGTCAATTGTTATTTTAATTTATTATTTTAATTTTAATTGTTATTGTGTTAATTTGTGTGATTATGTTGTAATTAGGATTTTATTATGTTAATGCATGTTAGTAACATGTTAGTATTATTTAATTTGTTTGATTTAATTATTTTTTTAATAGCATGTGATAATAGTATTATTTAATTTTAATAGTTATTATTTAATTACTTAATTAATTTATTTGAGCATGTTATTATATTATAAAAATATATTAATGATATTAGCATGTTATTATATTATAAAAATATTTTAATGATATTAGCATGTTATTATATTATATTAGTTGCATATTACTATTATTTATTGTAATGATATTAGCATGTTAATATTATTAGTTGTTTTTATTAGCATGTTAATATTATTAGTTGTTTTTATTAGCATGTTAATATTAGTTGTGTAGGGTATTTGTTTTTATTAGCATGTAATATTAGCATGTTTGAGCATGTTTTCTAATGATATTAGCATGTTAATATGATTTGTTGTTTTAATTTTAGTTAATTAATTATTAGAAAGTGAATAGTTATAAATTAATTTACTTAGTTTGCGCATGTTAATATGTTTTAATAATATTATGTCAATGCATGTTCGTATTATTTATCCTTATAATTTTAGTTAATTAATTATTAGAATGTCAATGGTTATAGATTAGTAGTAATTACAATATAATAACGTAGACATTAAATAAATAATAAGTAATTAACATAATTGATTATTAGGGTCTTGAGGGTCCTAAGGGATCGACGCCACGACACACTCGATCTCGTGGTGTTGATGCATCGAGTAGGAGGGCCAGGGCTGATGCTTAGGCTAGGCAGATGCCTATTCCTGAGGATGCGCCTGATAGTGCGGGATGAGAATATTGCGGACGAGGAGGAGTTAGATCATGCTTTGAGCGGTGGTGATGGAGCTGATGTGGGTGAAGGCTCCTCCCATGTGCCTGTGAGGAAGGGTACTAGAGGGAAGTTTTTTTCGAGAGCGTCGGGTTCCGGAGGTAGTCGGTTGACGAGCAGGACTAGAGCTGCTAGGGATACTTCTTGGTAAGTTACCGAGGCGATGCCTAGGGGGCCACTTGATGGTAGCGTGATTCCTAGTTGGCGGGGTCACGTCGGCGCCCTAATATACCACGATCCGAGGGCTAGTGATGTTTTGTTGTGCCATAACCGCTCCGGTGCCTTTGATGCGTTGACGACTTGGACTTTCCCGCAGCGGTCGTTGCAGCGTATGGATATATCTTCTATTGCCCAGCTACCACGGATTATGTTTGGGCACCTTGACTTTCCATTGCTTACAGCGTTTGTAGAGCGTTGGCAGCCCGACACAAACACGTTTCACACGCCTTTTGGAGAGATGACGATCATGTTACATGACGTTTGGCAGATCATACATGTTCCTATTGAGGGTCGGATTGTGAGTGCTGCTTTGCCTACTTCTGATCTATATGTACGGTTTGAGGAACTCCTGGGCTTGACTCGTGAGGAGTTATTACAGGAGGAGGCACGGGTTTGGAAGAACGGTGGCGTTACCGTTCAGAAGATTATCGATAGGTGCAAGGTTGAGGGCCGTCCAGCTGATGTGCAGCTTCGCGCATGGATGCTCCTGACACTTGGGTGTACCCTCTTCACTAATAAGAATGGTTCCCGCCTCATGCCCCAGAACATTAGTGAGCTGGATGACCTTGATTCAGTTCATACTTACTCATGGGGCTCTGCTGCTTTGGCGTACCTATATCGTCAGCTAGGGGTGGCGAGTAAAGCGGAGAGCAAATAGGTTGCCGGGTGTCTCACGCTCCTCCAGTGCTAGATATACGAGTACTTCCCGTGTTTCCGACCTCAGCGAGATGGGCTTGTGTTCAGTGATCATGAGCCCCGCGCACGAAAGTGGGATTACCACCTCGTCGGCAAGGAGTTCATCCGACTGGAGTCCATTCGCAGACGCTTGGACACCCTTCAGGTTTCAGAGGTACGAAATTTATTGCATTAATAAAATTTTTATTATTATGTTGTCATATATTACTACTACATTAAACTAATCAAATTATTACATTTATCCTATTTCAGGTCATGTGGACGCCATATGGGGATGACCAGGCTGCCATGATTCCGAGGACGTTGTATGTCGGTTTGATACATTATCGAGGTATCATTGAGTCGTATAACCCAGATCGTGTACTGCGACAGTTGGGTTATGTTCAGGTCATTCCTTCCCATCCTCTTCAGCCTGATTTTGCATACAGACCGGGAAATCCGAAGAAGTATGAGGTTCAGTTCTCGGTTACCGTAGCAGAGTCTACATGGCAGCGTTTCACGCCATATTATGGGGGTCTCAATGTATCACAGTTGAGACGGGTTGGTCGTCCAGGACAGAGTTTGAGGGAGTACATGGATTGGTATTGTACATATTCCCATCCTACCCTTATCGCTGTAGATAGGACACCTGTTCCGGCCCGACCCAACACTACAAACACCCACTGCGTATGCAATTTTAATTAATCTATGTTTAGCATTTCGTTGTTAAATTATTGACACAGAACATAACATAACTAACTGACTTTTTGCAGTGGATGGCCCGACATTTTGATGCCACGAGAGCTTTGACAGAGGATCGGCACAATGACCAGCGACCCAACACTTCTTCGGCATATGAGATGTTGGATGACCTCTCTCGGGATTGGAATGCTGCATTGCGGTTAGATCGGGCACGGGACCCTGATGAGGATGCGCATGATCATCACATGTACTAGTTGATATCAGTGTTTTCATTCCATGTTTTATGTACGGGTGTATTATATTGATACGTTTTGTCTGGATAATATTTTCTTTCGTACTATAACTGTGGTTTTATGATGCAATTTATTATTTCACTTTGAATCATTGCAAATTATTATTTCAGTTTCAAAAATAGCAACTTATTATGATCATAGCAACTTAATATCATAAGGCGCCCTTACATAAAACATTATAATGAATTGCAACTTATTATTTCACTTTGAATCATTGCAACTTATTATAATCCAACATTATATATAATATCATAAGGCGCCCTTACATAAAACATTATAATGCATTGCAACTTATTATTTCACTTTGAATCATTGCAACTTATTATAATCCAACATTATATATTAATATCATATCAACTTATACTAATCATTACAAATGCGATTATCAATGAATAGATCTCAATATATACTATATACTAAGTAGAGAGTAACTCCTCCCATAAAGCGCGTCTTACACCATACAACTGATCCCAAACATCAACACTATCTTCATGCATGTTATGCCATAAGTTATGAATTGGTGGTACGGGTGATCCGGGAAGTAACTCTAGTCTAATATAATGCTGAAAGGTACTAAGATGTGCAATCACGAGTTCGTTAGTTGGACCCATTGTGTATTCAGAAGCACGCCAAGGAAGGACAGTGATACACGGATATAGTTGTCCCTTTGGGCCCAGTCCTACCAAAATAAATGCAGCATTGAACATCTGGGCAATAAGAAACAAGTCTTGCGTAGTAACCATCCAATGAGCCTCAGATACTGGCCCCCCACTCCAAGTAATGCGCCTTATTGCTGCGTCTATCCCATCATAGTAAATACGTGTGTAAACATCCCGATGAGCAGCAATCTCATTTGCCATATTTTGGCGGACAAAACCCCAATGGTCTTCACTCCGTAAAAAACAATCTGCAACAGTTCGAAATTCACAGTTACAGTCCGCCTGCACATTCGTCCATCTAGTAATGAATGGCCCAACAATCGCAGGAACCCTCTTGTAAAATGGAAATCCACTAGAACCCTCTTCTCCATCCACGCTTTCCCGACCTACAACAATCAAATTATTCACCATTAAAATTATCAGTACGTAGCAAATTAAAGTTATAAATAATCAATACATACAATTAACAAACATATTACCTGTAGAAGTTGACAAGGTCATAACTGAAGCTACAGATTTGCTTCTCTTTGAAGACGAACTGGATGTGTGCTCAAAACCACTTGTCTTTCGTTTTGTACTCGGGTGATTCTTTCGTCGTGGTCTCCCTTTGGGGTTCTCGACAATCTCGGGCTCAAAAGCTGAATCACCATGATTACGCAGATGTTCCTCTAGAACCCGGGTAGCGCTCCGCAATACGGCAGGATCACTACTTTGAACCTGCTCAACCAACTCTAAGAAGTACTGAGAATCATGTACTGCCTCAGATACAAACACAGGGTTGTTAACACCATCACCAATAATCAAAGTAGTCCAATAAGGATGTAAGTCTGTCAGGCACAGACTCTCTTTCGCCTCCAATCGTCTGCGTATGGCGCATGCACAGGGAATCGCATGTGTGGTTCTCAACGAGCAACCGCAACGCTGATATACCTCATAGGCTAACTCCCGCATACGATTTTCCTCCTGCAGTAAGAGTTTTAAACAGTAATGCGAGACTCGACCATTTAACTGATACAAAGCTTGAGTCTTGTACAAGATCCCGTGCCGACGCCGACTTTCCTCCAAATCATTCTCAATCTTCTTCACCTGATTTTCTATCTCACTGTGAGCAATAGAAAAGATGGTGTCCAATGCAGTTGTGCTACTAAAAACCCAAGACTTCAGTGTAGAGTGTGCACTTTCAACTCGGCTAGTGCACGTGTTTCCAAGATGAAGTACATTGTTCGTCCATGCCCGCACAAACTTCTCTTTGTACACAAGCCAAGTTGTTTCCGCGTATTGGATTATTTTAGGCCACTTTCTGCAAACATCTCTCATATTCTCAACCTCGGCCTCATAACTCCTCTCGTTAGTCGCGTTGATTATTCGATACCAAGTTCGGCTCACGAATCTAGGACCCGCATCGGTGTTGCCCATGATGTTATTCACTCTAGCCTGCACATCTTTGTTGATATGCCATCTACATAGCAAATGTGCAGAGTTAGGAAACACTTCTCGGATCGCTTTCATATAAGGCCCAAATCACGGTCGGTAATGAGTGTAACAGGGACAACATTCACTCCAATAAGCAACCTAAACTTGTCCAACACCTAATTATAACTATCAGCTGTTTCGTTGGCCATCAGAGCATACCCAACCATAAAATTCTTGTTACAAGGCGTCATTCCAATGAGCTCTAGAAAAGGCATGTTATATTTGTTGGTTTTATATGTTGCATCCATGCCAACAACAAGCGGATAAGTGCGGAGGATATTTGCCGAACGAGGGTGCACCATGAATGCCGCAGTCATTGCATTTGTCTCCTCGTCTTGCCTAATCCAATGAAGGTAGTTGCTCTCTCGAGCAAGGTGAAGGAAGTGTTGCATCACGTCTCTACCATCCATTGCTTCCATTCTATCTTTTTCCTTCAGGTTGTAAAAGTGTCTCATATTTGGATGATCATCGGAAAAAATTTCATTCACAGCTTTCATGATACTAGCAGGCCTAACGTGCGACTTTATCATATCGCGAGCGAAAACCTTAGCCGCCGGACTAAGGCCGCTGATGGGTCGGTGGCCCTCACGGTAATGAATGAACTCATGATTGTGCATGCCCCTAATCCCCCGTTCTGCTTTGATCACCCATCCAGTTCGATCAGGGTACTCCAAATACTCAACCTTAACTCCCGCTCTACATCCACAGGCTTTTGTCTTTGTAGCTAAACGTTCTGCTACACTAAGATCCCTACCTTCACCCCTATATGGTGCGCCCCGGTTACATTTCATATAAACATATGGTCGACCACTAGGATCGTGTTTATGATTTGACATAAAAACCATCACAAATCCGATTTCATGTGCTCTTGTCTTAACCCAATCTTGTAGTTCCTTTTTCTCAGCCCATAATGTTTCATTATAAAACATGTGATTATAATCTATATAATCACCCCCAAAATCCGGTAAATAAACCTATAATGTTTAACATTTTACCATTTAGACAACATATAATCAATAATATTAATCACTACTATTTACTTACTTATCGTAACTAATAATCATTATTATTTATTTACCAATCACATCTATTATTAACTACATATTCAATTTCTCAACTTAATAACAAGCATCCATAAATAAATTTTTGCAACGATTCTTATAAAATTACTACTTATTATGAAAATAATTACAATAATATGCATACATATTTGAATAAAATATCAACAAATATTAACTAAATATTCATTAACAAAATTAACAGGAACGGATGTACTATTATTCGTTAATTACAAAATCAATACTAATTATCACGGAAAATTAAATATTACTTTTCCATTGCCTCGGTGGAGGCACCGGATTTTTCATCCGTTTCCTCCGCAGAGGCAACGGATTTTTCATCCGTTTCCTCCGCAGAGGCAACGGATTTTTCATCTGCTGCCTCCAGTTGGGGTAACGGATTTTTCATCCGTTACCCTGCTCTGTTGGCGCAAAAAAAAATCCGGCGGCGAAAAAAAAAACCTAAAAGTTACCACATTTCATTCCGGCGGCGTTGACGGTTCTTCATCGGACATTTCCGGTGGCTCCGGTGGTTCGGCGGTGGCGGAGGTGGTGCTCCGGTGTTGTTAGTACCCCGGTGGTTTTGGTCAATGTGCTAAGTTGCTTCGTCGGAGGTGGTGCGCCGGTGGTGGTTGTGCGGTGGTAGTGGTCCGGTGGTGGTGTTCGGAAGGTGGTGGTGGTGTTAGTGCTTAATGGTAGAGAGAGGGATGAAGCTTGATGAGAGTTGAGAGAGTAGAGTGAGGTGAAAGGGGGTGAAAGAGGGAGGGGCATGGGGGGTATTTAAAGAAAAAAATACGGACGATTTTAAGTAAATACGGACGGTAAATAGCGATTCCATAAATTTAACACCAAAAAAAAGCATGACGTTTCTATGTATATAAAAAACTGACAATTGCACTGACGAACTGAGTATTTGACAAACGTCACACTCATAGATTGATTATACCGCTTTGGAGACGTAAATCAAGCTTATTCTTGAAATAATAAAGATAGATTAAATAATCTTAACAAATGATAGAAATAGTAACTTACAATAATACCTTTTCAAAGGCAGCCGCCTCACCTGTCTTCGAAAAAATAGTCGCCGCCACCTCTTTCATTTATACTACCTCCATTCTTTTTCTATTGCAACAATAGAGTTTTCACCTTTGTTAATGCACAACTTTAACTATTAATATCTTTAATTACTTTTTAGTAAAAATTATACAAATTTGATATTTTGAAAGTATAAATCAAGACGAATCTAATAAGATCCCACATGACTATATTTTTCCTTACTTAAAAATCATAAAAGATAGTGAAAGGGTGGTGAGTGAATAGTGTAAAAATCTCATTGCTGCAATAGAAAAAGAACGGAGGAAGTATATGTTGTATTTTGATCCCACCCACTGACCCACACAGACACTATTGACTATTCAAAGGAAGCTTCCAATCACTTCAATAATTGATTGGAAAATTATTGATACGCATATAATACTTTCACTCATCTTTTTAAAATAATCCATATCATTAATCATTCATGATCTTCTTAAAATAATCCATATCATTAATCATCCATTATTCATGAAAAATACTCCCTCCGTATCATAATACAAAACTGTGCCTCTTATTTTTAATGTGAAATTAGGGAGAAAATGGAAGGAGTTGTAGGATTTCCCAAAACATATATTTAAGTAAGTGCTTTTTTGATATTTTGTCTTGGAACTAGTTTTTATTTTATTTTCCTTTAAAATTAAATTAAAAAGCAATAAATGGTCCTTGAAATGATGTAAAACAATAAATAGAGACACATTTTTTGAAAGAAAGGTAAGGGTATTTTGGAAAATTTATGTAGAAATGAAGGATAATTTGGTCCAAACAAATTGATTAAACAGGCACAACATTTTGGGACACCAAAAAAGAAATGCAAGCACTATATTATGGGACGGAGTACCAACTTTTAAAGGACTTAAAATAATCCAAATTAAAAGTTACGATTATTTATGTTAATATTTTCTAAATGAGTTCCAATGACGATAAGTTGATTAATGGAATATGTGGAGATGAAAAGTCCACAAACACGGCAAAATTGACTTAGAGGTCAATGGTATGCGCCTAACAATTTCTTAAAATTCTAATTAAAGAGAAATGATTGGTCTCTATTACACTTGTAGGGCCACCTTCATTACTAACTCCGTCACATTCCTTACTACGTTAATAAACCGGTGCAAATGAGGGGATTATGAATTTATATAGTATGAATATCAAATACTTCTCTATTTGTAAAGTAGGATTGACACATCTACTTTGATAATTGATTACGACTTCAGTGGATTACAGATTTACTTGGTGGAAGAAGCCATACACATCCTATGATATATATACCAAAAAAATGCACAAAAGGGTTCTTAAGCCAAGCAATACGCTACTATTGAACACTTATATGACGATAATCATCCTTGTCATACCCAACAAGTCATATGCCACATCACTGAAAGTTGCCATAGGCCAATATAATATACCTCTTCTAGCTATGAAATTTCACAATTTTGTCCAATGAACAGAAAGGTTGCTTGACTATGACTTAAAAAAATTCTATTTAGTGATCTTTTTTTTTTAGACGAGACTTGATAAAATGTAAAGCTAAAGTTAATCTTTAACTTGAACGCAGAAACCACTCTTATTTGGAATTTTGTGATAGAAGATATTGCTCTTTAAAGCAGAGCATGTTTTCTGAAATTTTCAGAATAACCTGATGGAGTTTGCCTTCTAGCTTGCATTTCATTCAAACTAAAGCTGATTCTTTTGTATGACCAAAACCAAATATAATTTAGCATCTCAAAGTACTGAGGCGGTATGGCTTCCCGATAATGATGATCATTTGCTGGTCCTGCAATGATGTTCAAATCCGATCATTTTCTGGAACTTATTCAGTCCTTAATGAACTGATTCTGACATCAGATTGGCCCAGGTGTTAATGAGGTGTTTAAGGCTCAATTCCTCCTTGAATAATCTCTTACGATGATGAAGAATATCTGAATTGTTGTGCATCATTGACTGAAAGTCCATTTCCACCAAAATTCATGCAAATATTACCTTGCAACACAAAATAGTTTATGTGATTTTAACTCATTAAACTTCCTTACAAACAGTGCAACCACGTGGAATAACCCGAACTGTATATTGTCTGATAAAACCGTTTGCCAGCTGTATTCGATATGGTATGTCAAACTTACTTTATTGTGCCTGTAAGTTTTCAGGGACCTGTACATTCATATGTACAGCAAAGAACTGCAGTTGTAGGCCGTGTTAAAATAGAAACCAGACCATTGGTTATTGTAGAGGCAAAGGTAGATGCTTATCTTCCAGAGATTTGTCTCTGTAAATTGTCATAGTAGTAATCTCTCATGTCTTCTACTGTTATCGATGTAGTCGCCTTGTACACTTGGGAAAGGGAAACGAAAAATTCACCAAGTAGTATCTCACTAAACCTTCTCTTTTGCATTCGACATGTTAATTGAACCATTACTTCTGAAGATCTTTCTAGTATATGTTGAGATTTGTGAAGCATAGAGATGAAAGGTGCTGAGAAAATGAATGAAAATCAATCCCTCCAGTTTGGGCGTGCCTAGGTTAAAGATTAGCTTTATATGCACGCTATGCGTGCGAAGTCGTTTATGAAGTTAAATTATTGCATACTTACATCTAGCACTTTCTATATAAGTTTTAAGTTTTTGTGTATGCGTGCATAGTCGTTATTGGAATTAAATTAGTTGCGTAATTACATCTAGTATTAATAGAGATAGAAAAATTATTTACAAAATTTACCTAAGAAAAAAATATTCATAATGTAACAATATAATAACAAAGATAGTAAAAAATCTCTAGTGTTCCAACTACGGAATTTGCCTTCATAGAACTTGGTTAGCCACATGCACTCTTCAGCCCAGTCGACTTGCAGCACATAGCTAACAGTCTAAGAATGATCCGGATTGAACTCTTGCATTGGTGGAGGTAAGATCCAAGCGAAGGTTGTATCCAAGTTTTGAGAATAATATTTCCATGACTCGTTTGTGTCCATTTGGCTGCAGTAACGCAAACAATTGTGCATTTATTTTCAAGGGTGAGACATGGGCTTTGAAATTATGCAACGTATTTAAATGCAATGCGAGCTAGTTTGTAATAGATGTAGAACCTGTTGAAGTATTAATTTTATGTCCATAGTTGGGCATCCCAAAATGAGTTGTGCAAGATCATGAAGCATTGTGATTTTTAAAGTACCACTTCTATCACATATTGTTAGTCGAACTAACAATCTGTTAATAAAATAATATAAAAGTTTATCAGGTTAAATAAATGTTGGTTGTTTGATGAACGAGATCATATGAGATCGAAAATTATACCTTGAAATGGTTACAGCATTTGCAATATCGCAAGACTCACATGTGGGAACTCCTTGGAAAATGTTAACCTCTTTGAGACAACGATGACTTGTTTCATATATGATATTGTCAACATGCTCAAGATGACACGCATTGGCAATAACTCGACAATATTGTACCTGCAAGACAATTGAAAGTTATTTATTCATGTATAGGTTTATTTTAGTTTTAAAAAATAAGGAGTAAGGGTCTAATTACTTACTTTTCTCACGACATGGAAGGTAGCTAATTGAATCCGAGGAGCATTTGAAATATCAATGGATGATTGTAAGGAGAAAGGAGTTGAGCGGAAACAGGCGACCTTTTTTCCGCTAATTTATCGGATTCATACCTATAAATTTAGAAGATAAAATTATTCAATAAAAAATAGTAATTTAGGATACATAATAATATAATTATCTTGTGCATACCATGTAGATAAGTAAGTAGTTAAGTCATCTACTTTGTTAACATAAATCCTGGAGTAAAATCCTGTTGTAAGATATGTCCGGCCTATGTTTAAGATAGAGATAAAAATATCATCACATATTAATATGACACTTACAAATATGAAAATGAAATGCAATTGCTGATAATCCATATATAGTTCAATAGTGTACCACAGAAGCTCATTACATGTAGACCACATGCAAAAAGAATTGGACAAAAATCAGCTTTGGTGTTAAGATGTCCATCTTCAAGTATGTGTACAAATTCATTCCAAATGGTTAACTTTATGATCGTCCAACTGCGAGTATGAAATTCAATACATTTTGTGTTAAAAGAATATAGAGATGGTATGCAAATAAAAATTATCTAATTAGAATAGACTTACGTTTTATCCATTATCGCCAAATCTCTTTTAACCGAGTTTCTTCCAACTGACTCAATTGGTGAAACATATAGAACTAATCCCATTGCATCTTAACACAACCAAAATAGTATAATTAAAGTTAGCTTCCTTCAAGCTAAGCATAATATTAATTTAATCTAGATAGAGGGATAGTAAAAGTACCGAACACCATATCAGTATGATTGGCATGAAAATAGAACCGGTTCAAAGCAACTAAATTGTAGAAGAATGTGGGAATTGCAATGTCATCATGCTCTTCTTGTATCACAATTGTTTATGATGCTATTGTCATTTGTTTCCAGTTTGGGACGATTTTATTATTCTCATCGACGTGTACTACTTGTACCCCACGGAGTACATAAATAAATCCCTCGTGAAACCTTCCTATGAAGTTTTCAACATGGGGCGAGAATATAGTGCATTGTATGCACTCACCCTATCATTTAAAACAAAATGAAAGTTGCTAAGAGTGTCTTGTACCATTGTGAAATAAATTTACACTACATTAATCTAAATTTTCTTTTACCTCGACATCAACGAAAAGCATTTTCCATATCTGCTTAGTTGTTCCGCGGTGATTGTAATTGAATACGTCGTAGTTACGAACCAACCGAGCCCTGACATTATATCGTCGTACCCCGCAAGGATATAAATGCATTAAGGGTGGATAATGGAACTCCATCCTGAAGAATATGTTCGACATAGAAATATAGTTACATATAATAATTTAAAAATGAGTAACATGATATATGTACATCTACATCACATTACAATATGTTAGGTATCAAAATAAGATCATAATCGTAATGATGCAATTCATTGAAGACTATATGAGCATGAGATTATTATGAAGTAACTCATAATAGTAAAGTACATAAATTAGGTAGAATCATGACTATATTTCAATCAGTTACATTGTTCTCTTATTACAATGTGGTATTTCAAGATTGTACACATTGAATACAACTATTCATAAGGCAATAAAACTTCTTTATATACAATATTCTTTGTAAACACCCCTTGATGTCCTTGTACATTTCCTTTTTTTTACCACAATCTTTGTTGTGTTCTCTGAGGTTCCGCGTGATAATGCCACATAGAGTTGCCCGTGGCTGAATACATGATCTGGTAGGTATATGCCAACATGGGGTATAGTTTGCCCCTGAGACTTGTTTATTGTCAAGGCAAAACTAACCTTCACTGGAAACTGCTTTCTAACCAGCTCAAATGGCAACTTTATATCTTCACACTCTTCAACGGAATTCTGGGCAGAAAAACTCTATTTCCCCTAGAATGCCCTGTTAAAATCTCAGCATCTATAAAATGGTCCTTCAGTCCACGGCAAAGCAACCGTGTTCCATTGCAAAGCCCGTTCTTAGGATTGATGTTTCTCAAAAGCATTAAGGGTACCCCAGAGTGAGAGCATGAGGAGGCAATCCCGAAGCTGAAATTGAATTCAGAAACTCTTGCAGATACAAATTTCTCTAACTTTGGGAACAAAATCAATCGAATAGTATGTTTTTCCTTCTCTGAGAAATTTATCAACAACCTTATCATTTATCTTGTCAACATCTTCGTTGAGGGGTGTGATGATGGCCCTTTCAACCATATAATTTCCTTCTCCCACATGTTGACTTAAATTTGGAAAAACCTGGTCAATCAACATTTTAATCGAGACATCATCAGTTGATGGTATTACCATATGATTTGGCAGTTTTATCATGTGATCTGACACGGTAGGTTCATCTGCATTGCCAATTGAGAGCAATCGAGTAGCAAATGCGTTGTCATCTCTTGATCTCATATTTTCTCTCAAATGCAAAATACTGAGGTGTCTCCAAATAGGGGACTTGACAAATGACGCATCGATCATTCGAGCTCTTGTTCTGTTTCGAACCACTGGTAACACTTGTCTGAAATCACCACCAAACACAATACTTTTTCCCCCAAATGGTAAGTCGTTTTCCAATAAGTCGTGAACGATCAACGGGCTTCAAAATGATATATGTGTGTCATTGGAGCCTCATCCCATATAATTGTGGTAGAGTGCTTTAGTAAAGTGGCAGTTTTGGAATGCTTGGTGAATGAGCAAGTTGGGTTGCTATCAGGTTGCAATGGGAGCTGAAATGTTGAGTGCGATGTTCTTCCCTGATGCAACAACGTCGCTGCAATTCCAGATGTCACCGTGGGAACAACAATCTCACCTCTTCCTTTTACGGTTGCTAGGAGTGCTTTGTATAAGAATGTTTCACCTAAGTGCCTCTGGACCATCAACGAAAAAAGCTCCACCTAGGTTTTTGAAATGACAAGCATCCATAATTGTGTTGTACGCATGTCGTTGATCGCTATTAAGAGTGTCAACACACGCCAAGTCCTCTTCTGAAACTAGCACAGAAAAGTACTCCTCCATGATTGCGGGAAGATCGTCGATGTTCTCAGTACTTTCTGGTAAACTTGGCAACTCTGTGAAGTTAGAAATTCTTTTTCTCAACGGCCGTAATAAACGATCTAAGTCCTGCAAAAGCTTGTGAGTGAGAACAACATTGTTGGTTGTCGTGCTTGAAGATGGATAATCCTCAACCATGTACGTGAAGAACTCGTCCCATAAGGCACGTAACCCAGTGGGTTGGCAGTATACCAAGATGGTTGCGAATAATCTTCGTATGGATGATGGCATTCTTACAAAAGATGCTTCTAAAAGACACTGACGGATGCTTTCATCACTCTCAATTAGACCAAGCAAGGGATTCCGCGAAGGCTCTAAATGCTAGGTTGTGTGACACCATTAACCGTTCTCAGATGTTCAAATGATTGGGGACCTCGCATGTGGTTGAGCAATAATCTTAGGTAAAATCTCTCTCCTTCAAGTGGAGAAGCTACGTACAATCGACCAATAACTCGCTGATTACTTCTCCTTATTTGCCATTCACACCTAGACTTAAGCCACCTGTAATGCTCTGGAAATTCTCTATAAAGATATCTTCTTGCACCTGGATCAGTTTCATTGATCTTAAAGAACTGAGTCAGCATCGTTCTGGAGTTTCTCGGGTCTTCTAATACGTCTGAAATTAGGCAGTTTTCTTCGAATCTCACTTGATGCATGTTTGGCAAATGCACTTGCAAACGATCCACAGATGGATACATTCGAGTTAAAGGGAATTTGTAGATTTTCCAAAAAGCTTCGGGTGCACAAATCCATCTCGCATCCACGTATTGTGCAATTAGATCACCATTCTTAACTTCCATGGATACTCTATCTGAACCCTTATGTATATATTTATAGAGATATTTGACACACTTAATGCTGCTGCATATCTCTAAATTGACGTGACAGTCGTACTTTAAGAGCAAAAATGGATTGTAGGGAACTACCCATCGGTTGTCTACTTCTATCCGAGAATTTTGACGCAATGGTACAGGTGGACGATCTTGTCGGCAACGATATAGAGGATATGAGTCATTTCCCTGCATTGTTGCATTAGTAAATGACTTTGGGAATCCTTTCTTACAACTCTCTTGTTTTATGCATGGAGAATCCCTGTTGTGAACACCACATGGACTATGAATCATGTGTTTAATAACTTTTTTGTACAATTCCGGTTCTTGTTGTTCATCTGAAATTTCTGCTATGACAATTATATCGTAGTCATCTGGAGTGGTAAGCTTGTCAGTTTGTTCGAGGATCAACATCATATGAACATGTGGAAGACCCCTCTTTTGGAATTCAACTACATATACATAAGCAACCACCTTTCCAAGGATTCCCCTTTCTAGAACATCTTTTTTTAACTCTTCAAATTTAGCATGAAACACCCTTGTCAGTAGATCTGGCCGATCATTTGGAACTTGTCTAGGCAATAGTTCTGATTGTATTTCTGACCAAGATGGATTGCATGTCAGTGTCAGAAATATGTCCGACTTGCCAAACTTTTGTATCAAGGTCATGGCATCTTGGTACCTCTGGTGCATATCTCGTGGGCTTCCTACGAATGAAGACGGTAGTATCATCCTTCGACCAACCTTCTCTGTAGATGAAAGTTAACGAAAAAAAAATAATTTTAATTGAAGGGATTGGTTTCATTAAGAAGAGTATTGGTATAGGTAAATCAATTTGAATCTGTGTTATGCTCTCCAGCATTTATAGAATCCTCTAAACCCTTGTACAAATAAGCACGTATCTTGTCTTGATTAAGTGCAATCCATCTCAGCTTGGATGCTTGCATTTTGACACAGTTATCAACAACATATTGTTGGAGTAGACGACCACCTCTTAAAAGTAAAGAATCACGATGTTGTCGCATCTAAGGAACATTATTTTGTTGATGTTAGAATGATATGAGTATAAGCTATAGGAAAATAGGACATACACATAAGAATTTCAAAATAATTTTCACTTGAAACATATATGCATAGAATTCTCGGCATGTCAGCTTCCTGCCAGTAGCAGTACAACTGTTTAAATCCCAACCATAAGAGTTATAAGGAAATAATAGAGGATATTATAGTGGGTCGTAATAACCCGCAAATCTTTGATATACATCGATTGTCCATTGACGGACTCTATCATAATATCTCGCTCTTTTAGGTTAGCCATGTCATCCCTCCAACGACAACGGCTGCCACCTGGGATGCTGAAGGCATTGAGTATTGATGATTATTAGCAGGTTGCTCTTTGATGACAAACTTGCAATCGTGTATGTCCGTACGTTGTGCAAGATGCCGAAGATTATGAACAAAAGGATTATGGGCATTTAGAATATTCTTAATTCTCGCAATGATGTCGATCCGTAATGAAGAATTTTCACCGCACGATTTTCATTTTCATGATCGATGTCATAAATGTAGAGTCGAAGGAACCGAGGGAGATCATTTGAATTCAAAGGCGAAGACCGCCTATGCGGTGATAAATTGACATTTGAGCGCGATATGTGTACACACCTTGACGTGCATTGGCCAATTCATCATTTATTTCTACTCCCATTGAAGTGAATGCGAAGACCTGGTACTTACGAATGTTCTGTCTGAAGTGAATCCCATTATCTGATTGATCAGAGAACATGTCAAGTAAATCAATGGACAAAGGTAACTCAGGTAGATTGACCTTTCCATTTAAGCAGCAAAGTTCAGGAGATTCAGATCTGAACAGGCGTGCTTGACAATGTGGACACGTTGTCATTGTAGGAAAATTAAATATAAGCACCCCTTGTGACTCGGTGTAATTTCTTACACAATTTCGATAGCCATGTCTCCCCACTTTCCAAACCCTTACATCATCAGAGATGAGACTTGATATGTTGTTCGCATGGGATCTATTGTTGTTACCAATTTCAAACAATGGATCAGGCAAACAACTTTCTCTTTCGGTCTCAGCTAAGTGTGAAAAGTCTCTTGCATCGGTTATGAGTTCTAATATATCTGCATTTGTTCTACTACTTTCTCCTACACAAAAGAATCGACTGGGCAAGTTGCGTCCATCTGCAAGGTCCACGTAACTTTCATTGGGCATTTGAATATGATTCTCAATGTTACGGAGTTCACCAATGGGGTGTGCTGCATGATTGAAAAGGTATATATTTAATGAGTACATTAAATGGTGTTTCGTATATTACTACTTTGTAATTTATTAACGTTGGAGCTCTTACAATCGTGTATTTCGCATCCATCTCCATTGACAGTATGATTGTAATTAGTAATGTCTGTCATGGGTGCTTTTGTGCACTTGCCGACCCGAGGGGGTGTCAAGGCGCCCAGATGCCGAGGGGGTGCCCAGGTGCACTCGGCCGAGCCGAGGGAGCCTCATGCTGAGCGTGGCAAATGTGCCGAGCGAGGGCTATAGCACCGAGCGCTGGCCTGACGCACTGAGCCGAGGGGGGATGTGCCGTCCAAGGCTTGGGCGCATTGAACGCAAAGCATCTCAAATGCCTTTATTTCCGAGCCGGCCGGCTGATGTGCCGAGGGGGTGCTTTGTGCACTTGGCCGACCCGAGGGGGTGTCATAGGCCCCCAGATGCCGAGGGGGAGACAAATGGGCCGAGCGAGGGCTATAGTGCCAAGCGCTGGCCTGACGCGCTGAGACGAGGGGGGTGTGCCGTCCAAGGCTTGGCTCATTGAACGCAGCACCTCCAACTGCTTTATTTCCGAGCCAGTAGGCTGGTGTGCCGAGGGGGTGCTTTGTGCACTTGGCCGACCCGAGGGCGTGTCATAGCCCCCAGATGCCGATGGGGTGCCTTTGTGCACTTGGCCGATCCGAGGGGGTACCCTTGTGCACTTGGCCGAGCCGAGGGAGTCATGCACCGAGCGTGGTGCAAGTGGATTCCGTGTTCGCGCCCCGGGTGCCAAGGCAAGCACTTACTTTGAATTTGGCTAAATATGAGAAACGACTCGATAAAGGAGATGGGGTCTCCTACAGGCCGAGTGGGCCGGACGCCACTCGGATGAGGGGCTAATGAGCCCCTTGCTGTCCGAGCGGGTGCTAATGAGGTACTTAGCTTGAATTTGGATAAGTATAAGCAGCGACTCGGCAAAGGAGAGGGGGTCTCCTACTGGCCGAGAGGGTCGGGCGCCACTCGGATGAGGGGCTAATGAGCCCCAGGCTGTCCGAATAGGTGCTAGCTGATACAAGGCCATACTTGACCAAGTATAGAAGCGACTCGGCAAGGAGAGGAGCTCCTGTTGACCGAGTGGGTTATGAGGTTACTCGGATGAGGGGCTATTGAGCCTCAGGTCGTCCGAATAGGTGCTAGGTGTTACTAGGCCATACTTGACCAAGTATAGAAGCGACTCGGCAAGGAGGGGAGCTCATGTTGACCGAGTGGGTTATGAGGCTACTCGGATGAGGGGCTAATGAGCCCAAGGCTGTCCGAATAGGTGCTAGCTGATACTAGGCCATACTTGACCAAGTATAGAAGCGACTCGACAAGGAGGGGAGCTCCTGTTGACCGAGTAAGTAGGACGTCGCTCGGATGAGGACTAATGAGCCCCATGCTGTCCGAGTGGGTGCCATGAGTACTTAGCCATACTTGACTAAGTGCAGAGTGGCTCGATAGAGGAGTACGTGGACTCCATGCTGTCCGAGGGAGTAGGACGCCGCTCGGATGACGACTGATGAGCCTCATGCTTTCCGAGCGGGTGCCATGAGTACTTAGCCATACTTGACTAAGTGCAGAGTGGCTCGGTAGAGGAGTACGTGGACTCCATGCTGTCCTAGGGAGTAGGACGCCGCTCGGATGACGACTGATGAGCCTCATGCTTTCCGAGCGGGTGCCATGAGCACTTAGCCATACTTGACTAAGTGTTTGAGTGACGCTCCTTAAATTGCTGAGTGAGGTCATGTGACGCTCCTCAAGATGCCAATGGAGGTCATGGGACGCTCCTCGAGATACCAGGGGAGGTCATGGGACGCTCCTCGGCACGTTGGGGGCTTATAAGCCTTAAGTGGTCGAGGGAGGTCCTTAGCCTTGTTTTGGCTTACTATTTGAGTGACGCTCCTCAAAATGCTGAGGAGGTGCCAATGAATATGTTTCTCGACTCGGGGGAGTTTAGGAGCTCCATGTTTCCCGAGGAGGTTTCATGACACTATTCGAATACCGAGTACGTGCCAATTAACGATACTTAGCCGTTTTTGGCTAAGTTAGTAGGACGCTCCTCTTATGATTGAGGAGGTGCTGATGGAGAAATTTTGGACTTCTGAGGCTTATTCACCCCATCCTTCCTCCTTTGAGCGTATTTATTTGTCCAACTGAGGGGTTCCATGTAATTAGCCCCACGCTGGATGAACGGATAGGGTAGCATCATTCCTTCCCGAGGCGATCGTCCGGCCAGAAATCGAGAGGGAGACCCATGTTGCAGGGTACCGCCCGATCCGGGAGGGGGGGGGGACTCGGGATTATGCATCGCTTCGAGTTAGGTGCCTTGATGTGTGGTTCATGATTGGGTGCCTTTGATGAGTAGGCACCTGTGGTCGAGTACATTTCTTTGGCCGAGTGGGCACCTAAGGATGAGTGGGTACCTTGAATGAGTAGGTACCGTTGATGAGTGGGTGCCTTTCATGAGTAGGCCCACATGGCCGATCACATTTCCTTGGCCCGGGCGCCCGAGGATGAGGGGTACCTTGAATGAGCAGTGTACCGTTGATGAGTGGGTGCCTTTCATGAGTAGGCACCTCTGGCTGAGTATATGCCTTGGCCAAGTGGGTACCTTGAACGATTAGGTACCGTTGATGAGTAGGTGCCTTTGATGAGTAGGCACTTATGGCCGAGTATATTTCCTTGGTCGAGTAGGCACCAAGGATGAGTGGGTACCTTGAATGAGTAGGTACCGTTGATGAGTAGGTTCCTTTGATGAGTAGGCCCCTATGGCCGAGCACATTTCCTTGGCCGAGTAGGCGCCAAGGATGAGTGGGTACCTTGAATGAGCAGGTACTTTGCTGGAGAGTGTGTTGAATTTGAGCTGGAATCAAGATGACGTCTCTTGCGGTTATGGGTGGAGGGTCGGTTGCTTATATCTAACCTGAGGCCGCGGGATGACCGACTTCGTGATGCCAATGGATTCCCCATTGGGGTGGAATCATCATCATTGGGATTGGGGGATAGCCCCGTAGGTGCATGATGGGATGCTTGAGCTCTCTCGGAACGGTTGGCTTGGGAGCGTGTGTTCTTGGTTGGGGCCATTGTTGAGTGGCAATGAGGTGATTCTTACTGAGTGGTGGCGAAGCGACTTTGTTTGTAACTTCCCCACAGACGGCGCCAAACTGTTTCTGTCAAGAAATTGAGGATTGTAATAGGTTGAGAGATGTGATGTGGGCCCCAAGAAGGAACGTCGAGCTCCGTTATCCGTACGCGGAAACCCGCAAACAAGGTTAGCCTACCCCGGGGTGGTCCCGAGATCGCCCCTCCGACGCTCAAGTCGATGAAATGATTGAGGTAGAGAGAGAAAGTGATCAATGTAGAGAGAGATGCTCTGGGTTTTGTAGCTGAGAATTGCTTACCCTTTGATTGGTGAGACAACCGCTATTTATAGAGGATGAGACCTCCAATAAATGAGGGTATTTTAGTCACCCAAATGGTGGAGGATTGCCTTCCCCAGAGGTAGGGGTATTTTGGTAACTTCGCCATAGGTGGGCTGGTCCAAGAAATGGGCCCAAACATAATCCAATCGAAGAGTTCTTTTAATTCATGAAGAGCTACTTAACTACAACAACGGGAAATCTAAGGCGAGGCATCCGATAGAATTGTGCATTGCTTTACTCGTTACATAAAAAGAATCCCTACCTTTCGGCCCATATATTCTCTAGTTTTGGTGATATCATATCATCAATCATCATAAACATTACAAATAGAGAGCCCATCTCCCCGTTATCTCCCTCTACCCAATTCACCCATCTCTCTCTATGCGTGCCAATTATCTCCTCCTCACCCAATTCAGCACATCTCTTTCTCTCTTTAAACCCCCTGTAACGCGTCTACCACCAAGACAACACAGGCGAGCGATTCGGTCCAGCTTCAATATTGTTTCTCCGTCTACCACCGCACCACCACCGTCAATTATTCTTTCTGCATCCCGTCTCCGCTTGTAACCCCATCTACCACTACGCCCCTGTATCTCTTATCTCGCTCTATAAATGGAAAATTGAAGTCTTCCCATATGTCTAGCTTGAAATGGAAAATTAAGGGCCCGTTCGTTATCATTTTTTGTTTTGGCTTTCGGTTTTTTTTGAAAACTAAAAACCAAAAACAGGAAACCATAAAAAGTGTTTTCACTTTTTAGTTGTCAGTTTTCATAATCATCATGTTCCCAATAAATTTGACTAATTTTTTATTCATTATAGGACATAAAGTATATCATATGACTTTGAAAATCAAAAAACCAAAAAACAGAAAACCACAGTAATACCGAACGGGCCCTAAGATTTTTTTTTTAAGAATTTGAAAAAGTTTTGGGGAAAAAATTGGACATTTTGTCGGTCAATTAAACCACTGAGATAATTGAAGGTGGAGGAAGAAAAAATCAGAGAAGAAATATAGATGTCGGATTGTAATTGTTGAGGTGAGTTTGAAATCTCTTCATTTTTTTGTTTGCATGCAAGTAAAACCTGTCTTTCTTGTAATTTTTATTTTTTCTTTTTGAAGTAGTACTCATCTTTGAAAAATGAATCTGGAAAAATGAATGATTTATTATAATTGGGAAACAAAAAATCTTATATGTATTGCAATTTTCATTGTTTTATTCGATTTAGTATTCCAGGAATTCTTTTTTTTAAAAGAACAATGTAATTATTCTATGGAAAGATTGGTTTTTTTCAGAATTATTAATCCATATAAAGGTTGAATTTTTGTTTTGAGAAATTATAGGTATATAAAAAAAATTGTCTTTCTTGCAACTATAATATTTTTTTTTTTCAAATTAGTATTCATATAACAAAAATGAATCTGGAAAAATGAATGACTTTACTATGGAAAGATTGGTCTACCACAACCTGTCATCTACCAATATCACATTCAAAAGAATTGTTTTGGGAATAATGTAATATGTCTTATTAATGTCTCTGCTTGTAACTTGAGGAAAGGTTGTGGTCGATGTAAGTTTAAAGTGATCTTCTTCTTCTATGTTTCTATGTTTTGAGAAATGAATGGTTGTGGTAGATTTCTATGTTTTGAGAAATTATAGTCTGAAAAAATAATCTTGCTAAACATTCACCAACTAACAATGTTGTTCTTGCTAAAATGAATTTTATATAGAAAATAACATTTATAGGTTTGTCTTGAATTTAACGAATTGATTGATTAATCATAACTCAATGAAATTGAAAGACTTAAAAATTACCTTTTTTGAGTGTTATCTAAGTTGAACTTGAGATTGTCCTTTGAAAGTTGAATGTGAGACTGCTCTTGATGATCCTCTTGTCAATTATGTTGTTGTAGTACTTATGAAATCAAACCATAGAGATATTGTATTAGTTATAAAATCTCTATTCTATAAGGATTCTGAAGAACACACCAAATTTTATGAATTATGTAATTACCTGATATTGGACAGATTGTAATGAATGTAATGAATTTTGTAGGTAAAGGGATGGGAGATTTTATGTTCCAGTGAATGTGAAAAATGCAAGCTTAAGAAGAGTGAGTTCTACAGGAGGTGTAATCCGTGTTGTTCCAGCAACACATCATCAAGTAGAAGCTGATAATTCTTTGGCAAATGACCCTGCAATTGGGGAAAATGGTATGTGCGTAGTTCTGGTTATGAAGAATGGGAGTAGAGGAAGAAGGGATAAGAGGAAGAAATGGAAACGCAACTGTCAGGGAATTGTGGTAACTGTGTTGGAGGAGTTGGGGTGGTTTTTGTTTGAGAGTGAATTACAGTTATTCGTGTGCCGTGATTTTCGGTTGAATATTGAATGTGATTTAATTTTTATTATTTTATTAGATTGTAATTTGTTGTATTTAGTTAGGGTAAAATAGGATTTTTTGTGCCGTGATTTTCTGTTGAATATTGAATGTGATTTAATTTTTATTATTTTATTAGATTGTAATTTGTTGTATTTAGTTAGGGTAAAATAGGATTTTTTGTATTTTGGTGTCTCCCCTCTCTTCCCTTATATAATAGAGATAATGACGCATCGAATAAGCAATTTAATGGATGTAATCTAACTTAGCCTGTTCTTTTTGGATTGAAACCGAAATAAACTTAATTTGTCTAAACTGAACTTAATTTGTGTGAACGGAACTGAACTGAACTGAATTGTACTTAACTGAATTAAAATTGTGGGAGGAACTAATTGAATTTTCCTGAAGTGCACTGAATTGAATTTTTTTGAGCTGAACTGAATTTGTCTGAACTGAACTGAATCTGTCTGAACTGAACTGAACTGAATTTTCATTAATTCAGTCCAAAAGAACAAAGCCTTAGTTGGTAAAATCTGTCCGGTCCGGTCCGAATTCCGGTCCAACCCACCTCTCCGAACGCTACCAGGTGAGGGGACTTGCAAGGATCGAATCTCGTCTACATCATCGCGTAATCGCTCTTGAATAGCAAAAAAATCCATCTCTATGCACTAAAAACATTGTTGGCGAGCTATTTAAGGCCCTACACTAGATGAATGTACGTACCAAAATGTCTCCCTCTAACATGTTTGTTAGAAAGCTGTTTTTCATTAAGCCATATTCCTGCTAAACTGCTAATACTAACCCCGGTTCTAAATAAGTGTAATAATTGAAACTCACGACATCAATGCAAAACTTTGACCATTAATATCTCTAATTATGTATTTCTAAAATTTATAAAAAGTTGATATTATGAAAATATTTTTTGAAACAAATCCAACGACACCTTAGATGATCATTTTTGTATTTATATATTAGTAAAAAAAATACGATCAAAGTGAAGTGTGTAAATAGTGCAAAAGTAAAAGTGTTGCACTTAAAAAGAAACAGAGGAAGTATATATTTTCAGCTTTCAACTTTTCAACTTCGATTAATCAAGTGATATTATATGAAATTGTTCTTCAATCTAGTTAACTATTTAATGTATATGCCACCCCTTTTATTTTTGAAGTTACAACATGGAAAAACATATAATTTCAAGGCGATTTATGCAATGAAGAGAAAGAATAGAGATGGGAAAAAATGTACATGTGACGAGAACAGAGATAAAAGACATTTCAACCAAAAAACAAAAGCATTGCGCAATCTCAAAAACTAACAAGAAACTTCTTAAAATTCAATCAACCCATATAAATTTCAGGTCGATGGGTTTGGACTTTGGATGAGTCAGATCCAGACTATCTAGTTATACATGAAGTTAGGATTTGGGTCGGCTGAATTCGGATCCCCCCTGGATAGTCATTTACATAACACATGAATATGTTGGTTAGTGGGTTGATCATGTCTAAGATTACAGTTAGCAGCAAAAGTTGGTGGTGGTGCTATAGGATGACCGCACAAGAATCATCCTGAACTTAAGCAGCCAAGCAGGTAGCGAAATCAGCAAATGGGCACGCTCAGTTAGCATCTTTAAAACTTCTATGATCCCTTGAAACCTCCATTACATTTGGCTACTTTTCTTTCATAACAAAGGTAACTTCCTTGTCAAATTCGATCATTACTATGAAGCTATACAATTGATACATATATTTCATGAATGGTAGCAGGAATTACAACCAGAAAGATGCCTAATTATGACCTACCCTGAGAATAAATATAGCGACCTCACACACACCATAGGATTTCAAACTTCACGCTTTGGCCTATTGTGAGCTCTAGGAAGTGCAGGTTCCTCTTTTCTCGGGAACACTGCTTCATTCACGTCATCATTCTCTTCCTCTGCTTCTCTTATCGCCCTCATTCATGGCAAGCTGTCACACAAGCACAGTTAGGAACAAAAATAAGCTTATAACAGGACAGGCAGTATAATATGCATATCTCACTGTATTACCAATAGCATCATCCAAAGACTACTTCTAAATCAAACAAAAGAATTTATATCAGCTAGTTTTCATCATCCTATGCAATATAGTTTTCCATCAATTTGGGGCAGGGGTGGATAAACTCTATTCCAATATTTTTGACTACTTTTTCTTAATTAATTTCTTTTAAGTGATAAATGTGAAGATCAGAATAGCCGGCATGTTTTATATTAAGGAAAATTCACCTCTACTACAGAATTTGAAACATTTAATACCGAAAATGTCAGTTTTGTTCTAAAAGCAGTAACTATGGATTCCAAACTTGCAAAGGCAAAAGTACAAGGTAGATGGTAAATTTCATCTTGCAAGCAGATTTCTCCTAATTCTCAACTTCAGAATTTTCTCTCACCGGCAGGCAAGAACTGAGCAATACTATACATCATGTGCAAAGTAGCCATTTCGATAACAAAAAAATCAGAGCAAACAATTGGAGAGCCTGAAAGTTAGTCTTAATAATTGAGTAATTTCGCCTAACACGACATCTCTTTTACGCTGAAAAAAACCCAGTCACTTCAGGCATCAATCATTAACCCCTTATCATGTCATCTCCATTTCTAGTAACTTTATATTCAGCTTTACCTAGCCAGTACAGATACGTATGATGACCGCCAACTAATATTATCCATAGAAATATGGCTTGAATCTCATTAAGTGTAAGTGATCCTATGTTCGCTGACCTTAATTTTCCTTCATATTTCCTCATATTCCTCAAGCATTCCATTGGAGCTTTGTACATCCACGCATTAATAAAAAGACAATAGCCTCCTAGTATCAACTTCTGCCAAGCTAATTTTATCTTCTCAAAACAAGACACTATCTTCAACAGCACTTCAGCAATAGGATAATTAAACATCACTTCCAACTCCCTAGCCAACTAAAATCCGAGCTACTTTCTTGAAAAACTAACAAATGCTAACCCACCAAAGGGGTATCAAAATTTTCACTACATCAAAATTCATCCTGCCCCAGCCACATAGACCCTTAGAACCCTCTTGTTTCCATAGCCACACTGAATCCTTGTCCAGCTTTCTTATTCTAATTGGAGAAGAAGATTAATCCATCAGAAGTACTCCTTCTCAGATTTTGACCAGGATATGGACAAAGTACCTACAGGTTGACGACTGCAAACCAAGATAAACTGTGTACTCTTGCCTCAATGAAAATGGCACATAAGCAACACTAAGAGAGTGTTTGGTTGGGCGGATAACATTTTTCTAGAAAAGAAATTTTCCACTTTTTCTTTGTTTGATTTGTAGAGGGTGGAAAATAGTTTTCCAAATGGGGGGAAAATAGTGCACTTTAAAGATGGAAAACACGTGTCTTCCCTTGGAGGGAAAGCAAGCTACATTTTCCTCCCTATTCTTCAATTACCTCTTTCTTTCCTCCCATCCATCTTCCTCATTCATTTCAATTCTTCCTTTTTCTCTTAAATTTATCATGCAATGAACTAAACAAAGAAAAACGACACCAAAAATATTTTTTACCTTGGAAAATCATATTCCATTGAGAATGTAGTCTGTCCAACCAAACAGAGCCCAACTTCAAAAACTACTTACCCTACTTCTTTCTTTCTATGTCCGTATATTAGTATACCAAACTAAAGTACATATTTCAAAGATGTCAATCTTTCCCCTTAATTGATCCTCTGGCATTAGAATCCTTCCCATTTCTTATCCTAAGATGATACACTCACACCTAACCTTACAAAAAAACAAATTTGCCAAAATCCCTCTATTTCCCCTTCAAACATTCCCAACAGGCAATCACTGATATAGGAAATGAACCATCCATTATCTCTTTCAGGAAATGAAGAGGATCCCAACTCGCTTCCCTGGAAATGTATCTCCACAGCACCACCGTCACACCGAATTCAGACAAGAATTCCAGTTTTCCACACAATGAGAATCCCTAAAGAATCAATAGCTATTATCCAATGAGGACATAATCAGTCACACATAATTCAGACGAAGTATTTCCACACAATTCAGCTAAATATTGATCAAGCTATGCCAAAATACCCACATTTTCACCAAACAACAGACTAAAAAAGATTATATCACCCATATGGGTAATATAATTGTCTATAAAGCAGTGTCAGTGTGACATATTGTGTATTGGCAAGCGTAACTGTTGCGGCAAAAAAAGAAGCGTTAAATTAATACCTCCTCAAGGAACTTCTGGTCAAGTTTATCGCCAATTCGAAAAGCAGTGAAGACAGTAATGGCGAGGAGAGAGAGGGAAGACGAATGCGAAATGAACTGGCTGGTGCTTGGCCCTGCGCGAGTAACGACGCTTACCCCTCTCATTTTCCGGCGGTCGAATTCGCCGGAAAAACGAACGGCCGACGATCGGAGAGGAATTTGGAAATGCAAGATGAAGTGTTTGCTGTGATGGGTAGAGAGCAGGAGAGAGAGATTTGGAGAGAATACTACCCAAAGCTGCCATTTTTGGGAGGCTTTTAAGTGGATAGATGAAGTGATTGGTGTGCCTAGCCTATCTTATGGGCAATGGCTTCGGTTTATTCATACCAAAAACACTGACGGTTAATTTGGGGAGCTGTCAGCTCATCTAAGCACGATAAACTTTATAAAACTTATTAAGTCAGATTTACTTAAATATTACCCTACGATTTAATATCGGAATATTTTCTTTACGAAATGCCATTTGATGTATAATGTTTGCATCTCCATTTAATCATTTTCTCGTTAATCTCGTGAGATAATCTTGCAAATCAAGTAGCATTTTCATAGCCTTGTAGTTAGTTGCTCAATATACATTCATAAGTGTTGAATATATTTTATGCTTACTATTCAACTAATATTGACGTATATAAATTTATCTTTAAGTGATATGAACTTCTCTCGACTTATTTTATATTAACATAACTAATGTTATCGGTGACGAGATCCTACTTTGGATCGGGGTAGGGCTGGTAGGATCGACCGATAGGATCGGGATCGTAGGATCGTAAGATCCTACAATCTTAGAAATTAGAGATAATTATGCTTTAGAATATGGTGAGACACTCATGTTAAAAATTTACACATTAGTGACTTATTTCATTAGCAAATGGTGATATTTTTTCAATACTATACGATTAAAGTAATATGCAACCAAAATCTAATAGAAGAAATATAATATGTGAAATTACTTTACGATTTTTGTACGATAGATCGGATTGAACAAATATAGAGTAGGATCGTAGAACCGCATTAAGATCCTACCATGTGATTTTTGTGGTTGGATAGGATCGAAAGATCCTACAAAATTAAGATCCTATCGAAGGACGGCATCGGCGAGGCCGGTCCGGATACG
Organism: Beta corolliflora; assembly: GCA_947648045.1. Taxonomy (NCBI): domain Eukaryota; kingdom Viridiplantae; phylum Streptophyta; class Magnoliopsida; order Caryophyllales; family Amaranthaceae; genus Beta; species Beta corolliflora. Next base: position 1,204 of record CANSZD010003722.1, on the reverse strand, counting down.
TAAATTTTAGGATGGAAGATCCGGATCGTAGAATTGTAGGATCGTAAGATCCGGATCCGGGCTTTTAACAACAATGAACATAACATATAACATACTATAACATATGGAACTTATTAAAATTATTATTCAAAGTTCGGTGCACTTTGATTTACATTTATTTTCACTTTAAAGTATGATTAATTCACACATTTACTCTTCTTTCTTCCAAAGAAAGAAAACTCGTAGAATTCTTCGTTTAAGCCATTTTGTTTATCATTATCATTTTATCCACATAGGAATTTTTCTAAAAATTATTAAAATGTCTTATATTCTCTTTGTACAAAAGAAGAAATAATGAGTTTACTTTTTCATTTAGGGGAAAAGTCTTACTAAATGCAACAATGAGATACCGCACTACAACCAATGTATTGCCATTAATTCATTTAAGTCGCATAAGTCACACTAACCTTAAATTTCCTCTTCTTTGTATCTCTTTTTATTGCCATTCTTTAGTCTTCAACCTCGTTTGGTATAGAGAAGTTTGGGGAATATTGGGTTATTTGACTAATCAATCCTCTAATTTGAGTGTTTGATAAAGAGATGTTTGAAAAGATAAATTGGTCCAAAAAAGCCCTCTTTTGAAGAAGTTGTGAGAAAAACTCCAACCTATAGCGTTAGATTGATACTCCTACTAATCTACAATTTCCCCCAATAGAAATTGACAATTAAAAACTAATAACTCTAGGAGTTGGACTCCACTAATTATTAATGTCTATCTTAAATAGATAGATTATTATTGAATTAATTCGCCGCCTACTACCAATTTGCCACCTTTTGTCATCCAAAATAATACCCCCTATTAGATTCATCCATATCGAATATCATATGATACTATCAATAGGAGTAACTCTTATCATAAAAAAAAAGCAAAAAAATCATCATCATTAATAATCACCAAAATCTTGATCCAATATATTATAATTTGCTTCGTATCAAGTGAAATCTCCCATATCTACACACAACAAGTCTCATATTTGCTTATATTTTGAAAGAAGTAATTTCCTTAACCTCATCATCTTTACAACCTAAGTATATATAATCGGAGATCTACAACCTTAACTAATCTCCTTAATTAAGGGAACAAACTATTACCGAGATATACAATCCTTAACTAAAACAATATAATGAAAATATTCTATATTTACATTGATATTCTAATACACCT
>CANSZD010003721.1:2965000-3317689 GCA_947648045.1 Beta corolliflora | reverse complement strand
AATGTATTTATAAGTTGTTTTGATTGAAAATAGACAAAGTAGGAAAGTTAGAACCAAATATAGATCATTTTAGGCCATTTTACTTGAAAATGAATGAATACGAGTACTTTGATGTTAGTTTAAGTTATAAACAACTCAAACATCATATATACGGTTAGTTTAATGTATTTATAAGTTGTTTTGATTGAAAATACACAAAGTAGGAAAGTTAGAACCAAATATAGGCAAATATAGGCCATTTTAGGCCATTTTACTTGAAAATGAATGAATACGAGTAGTTTGATGCTAGTTTAAGTTATAAACACCTCAAACATCATATATATAGTTAGTTTAATGTATTTATAAGTTGTTTTGATTGAAAATACACAAAGTAGGAAAGTTAGAACCAAATATAGGCTAATATAGGCCATTTTAGGCCATTTTACTTGAAAATGAATGAATACGAGTAGTTTGATGTTAGTTTAAGTTATAAACAACTCAAACATCATATATATAGTTAGTTTAATGTATTTATAAGTTGTTTTGATTGAAAATACACAAAGTAGGAAAGTTAGAACCAAATATAGGCTAATATAGGCCATTTTAGGCCATTTTACTTGAAAATGAATGAATACGAGTAGTTTGATGCTAGTTTAAGTTATAAACACCTCAAACATCATATATATAGTTAGTTTAATGTATTTATAAGTTGTTTTGATTGAAAATACACAAAGTAGGAAAGTTAGAACCAAATATAGGCAAATATAGGCCATTTTAGGCCATTTTACTTGAAAATGAATGAATACGAGTAGTTTGATGCTAGTTTAAGTTATAAACACCTCAAACATCATATATATAGTTAGTTTAATGTATTTATAAGTTGTTTTGATTGAAAATACACAAAGTAGGAAAGTTAGAACCAAATATAGGCTAATATAGGTCATTTTAGGCCATTTTACTTGAAAATGAATGAATACGAGTAGTTTGATGCTAGTTTAAGTTATAAACACCTCAAACATCATATATATAGTTAGTTTAATGTATTTATAAGTTGTTTTGATTGAAAATACACAAAGTAGGAAAGTTAGAACCAAATATAGGCTAATATAGGCCATTTTAGGCCATTTTACTTGAAAATGAATGAATACGAGTAGTTTGATGCTAGTTTAAGTTATAAACACCTCAAACATCATATATATATAGTTAGTTTAATGTATTTATAAGTTGTTTTGATTGAAAATACACAAAGTAGGAAAGTTAGAACCAAATATAGGCCATTTTAGGCCATTTTACTTGAAAATGAATGAATACGAGTACTTTGATGTTAGTTTAAGTTATAAACAACTCAAACATCATATATATAGTTAGTTTAATGTATTTATAAGTTGTTTTGATTGAAAATACACAAAGTAGGAAAGTTAGAACCAAATATAGGCTAATATAGGTCATTTTAGGCCATTTTACTTGAAAATGAATGAATACGAGTAGTTTGATGCTAGTTTAAGTTATAAACACCTCAAACATCATATATATAGTTAGTTTAATGTATTTATAAGTTGTTTTGATTGAAAATACACAAAGTAGGAAAGTTAGAACCAAATATAGGCCATTTTAGGCCATTTTACTTGAAAATGAATGAATACGAGTACTTTGATGTTAGTTTAAGTTATAAACAACTCAAACATCATATATACGGTTAGTTTAATGTATTTATAAGTTGTTTTGATTGAAAATACACAAAGTAGGAAAGTTAGAACCAAATATAGGCTAATATAGGTCATTTTAGGCCATTTTACTTGAAAATGAATGAATACGAGTAGTTTGATGCTAGTTTAAGGTATAAACACCTCAAACATCATATATATAGTTAGTTTAATGTATTTATAAGTTGTTTTGATTGAAAATACACAAAGTAGGAAAGTTAGAACCAAATATAGGCTAATATAGGCCATTTTAGGCCATTTTACTTGAAAATGAATGAATACGAGTAGTTTGATGCTAGTTTAAGTTATAAACACCTCAAACATCATATATATAGTTAGTTTAATGTATTTATAAGTTGTTTTGATTGAAAATACACAAAGTAGGAAAGTTAGAACCAAATATAGGCTAATATAGGCCATTTTAGGCCATTTTACTTGAAAATGAATGAATACGAGTAGTTTGATGCTAGTTTAAGTTATAAACACCTCAAACATCATATATATAGTTAGTTTAATGTATTTATAAGTTGTTTTGATTGAAAATACACAAAGTAGGAAAGTTAGAACCAAATATAGGCTAATATAGGCCATTTTAGGCCATTTTACTTGAAAATGAATGAATACGAGTACTTTGATGTTAGTTTAAGTTATAAACAACTCAAACATCATATATATAGTTAGTTTAATGTATTTATAAGTTGTTTTGATTGAAAATACACAAAGTAGGAAAGTTAGAACCAAATATAGGCTAATATAGGTCATTTTAGGCCATTTTACTTGAAAATGAATGAATACGAGTAGTTTGATGCTAGTTTAAGTTATAAACACCTCAAACATCATATATATAGTTAGTTTAATGTATTTATAAGTTGTTTTGATTGAAAATACACAAAGTAGGAAAGTTAGAACCAAATATAGGCTAATATAGGCCATTTTAGGCCATTTTACTTGAAAATGAATGAATACGAGTAGTTTGATGTTAGTTTAAGTTATAAACAACTCAAACATCATATATATAGTTAGTTTAATGTATTTATAAGTTGTTTTGATTGAAAATACACAAAGTAGGAAAGTTAGAACCAAATATAGGCTAATATAGGTCATTTTAGGCCATTTTACTTGAAAATGAATGAATACGAGTAGTTTGATGCTAGTTTAAGTTATAAACACCTCAAACATCATATATATAGTTAGTTTAATGTATTTATAAGTTGTTTTGATTGAAAATACACAAAGTAGGAAAGTTAGAACCAAATATAGGCTAATATAGGCCATTTTAGGCCATTTTACTTGAAAATGAATGAATACGAGTAGTTTGATGCTAGTTTAAGTTATAAACACCTCAAACATCATATATATAGTTAGTTTAATGTATTTATAAGTTGTTTTGATTGAAAATACACAAAGTAGGAAAGTTAGAACCAAATATAGGCCATTTTAGGCCATTTTACTTGAAAATGAATGAATACGAGTAGTTTGATGTTAGTTTAAGTTATAAACAACTCAAACATCATATATATAGTTAGTTTAATGTATTTATAAGTTGTTTTGATTGAAAATACACAAAGTAGGAAAGTTAGAACCAAATATAGGCTAATATAGGTCATTTTAGGCCATTTTACTTGAAAATGAATGAATACGAGTAGTTTGATGCTAGTTTAAGTTATAAACACCTCAAACATCATATATATAGTTAGTTTAATGTATTTATAAGTTGTTTTGATTGAAAATACACAAAGTAGGAAAGTTAGAATCAAATATAGGCTAATATAGGCCATTTTAGGCCATTTTACTTGAAAATGAATGAATACGAGTAGTTTGATGTTAGTTTAAGTTATAAACACCTCAAACATCATATATATAGTTAGTTTAATGTATTTATAAGTTGTTTTGATTGAAAATACACAAAGTAGGAAAGTTAGAACCAAATATAGGCTAATATAGGCCATTTTAGGCCATTTTACTTGAAAATGAATGAATACGAGTAGTTTGATGTTAGTTTAAGTTATAAACAACTCAAACATCATATATATAGTTAGTTTAATGTATTTATAAGTTGTTTTGATTGAAAATACACAAAGTAGGAAAGTTAGAACCAAATATAGGCTAATATAGGTCATTTTAGGCCATTTTACTTGAAAATGAATGAATACGAGTAGTTTGATGTTAGTTTAAGTTATAAACACCTCAAACATCATATATATAGTTAGTTTAATGTATTTATAAGTTGTTTTGATTGAAAATACACAAAGTAGGAAAGTTAGAACCAAATATAGGCTAATATAGGCCATTTTAGGCCATTTTACTTGAAAATGAATGAATACGAGTAGTTTGATGCTAGTTTAAGTTATAAACACCTCAAACATCATATATATAGTTAGTTTAATGTATTTATAAGTTGTTTTGATTGAAAATACACAAAGTAGGAAAGTTAGAACCAAATATAGGCCATTTTAGGCCATTTTACTTGAAAATGAATGAATACGAGTACTTTGATGTTAGTTTAAGTTATAAACAACTCAAACATCATATATATAGTTAGTTTAATGTATTTATAAGTTGTTTTGATTGAAAATACACAAAGTAGGAAAGTTAGAACCAAATATAGGCTAATATAGGTCATTTTAGGCCATTTTACTTGAAAATGAATGAATACGAGTAGTTTGATGCTAGTTTAAGTTATAAACACCTCAAACATCATATATATAGTTAGTTTAATGTATTTATAAGTTGTTTTGATTGAAAATACACAAAGTAGGAAAGTTAGAACCAAATATAGGCCAATTTAGGCCATTTTACTTGAAAATGAATGAATACGAGTACTTTGATGTTAGTTTAAGTTATAAACAACTCAAACATCATATATATAGTTAGTTTAATGTATTTATAAGTTGTTTTGATTGAAAATACACAAAGTAGGAAAGTTAGAACCAAATATAGGCTAATATAGGTCATTTTAGGCCATTTTACTTGAAAATGAATGAATACGAGTAGTTTGATGCTAGTTTAAGTTATAAACACCTCAAACATCATATATATAGTTAGTTTAATGTATTTATAAGTTGTTTTGATTGAAAATACACAAAGTAGGAAAGTTAGAACCAAATATAGGCCAATATAGGCCATTTTACTTGAAAATGAATGAATACGAGTAGTTTGATGTTAGTTTAAGTTATAAACACCTCAAACATCATATATATAGTTAGTTTAATGTATTTATAAGTTGTTTTGATTGAAAATACACAAAGTAGGAAAGTTAGAACCAAATATAGGCTAATATAGGTCATTTTAGGCCATTTTACTTGAAAATGAATGAATACGAGTAGTTTGATGCTAGTTTAAGTTATAAACACCTCAAACATCATATATATAGTTAGTTTAATGTATTTATAAGTTGTTTTGATTGAAAATACACAAAGTAGGAAAGTTAGAACCAAATATAGGCTAATATAGGCCATTTTAGGCCATTTTACTTGAAAATGAATGAATACGAGTAGTTTGATGTTAGTTTAAGTTATAAACACCTCAAACATCATATATATAGTTAGTTTAATGTATTTATAAGTTGTTTTGATTGAAAATACACAAAGTAGGAAAGTTAGAACCAAATATAGGCTAATATAGGCCATTTTAGGCCATTTTACTTGAAAATGAATGAATACGAGTAGTTTGATGCTAGTTTAAGTTATAAACACCTCAAACATCATATATATAGTTAGTTTAATGTATTTATAAGTTGTTTTGATTGAAAATACACAAAGTAGGAAAGTTAGAACCAAATATAGGCTAATATAGGCCATTTTAGGCCATTTTACTTGAAAATGAATGAATACGAGTACTTTGATGTTAGTTTAAGTTATAAACAACTCAAACATCATATATATAGTTAGTTTAATGTATTTATAAGTTGTTTTGATTGAAAATACACAAAGTAGGAAAGTTAGAACCAAATATAGGCTAATATAGGTCATTTTAGGCCATTTTACTTGAAAATGAATGAATACGAGTAGTTTGATGCTAGTTTAAGTTATAAACACCTCAAACATCATATATATAGTTAGTTTAATGTATTTATAAGTTGTTTTGATTGAAAATACACAAAGTAGGAAAGTTAGAACCAAATATAGGCTAATATAGGCCATTTTAGGCCATTTTACTTGAAAATGAATGAATACGAGTAGTTTGATGCTAGTTTAAGTTATAAACACCTCAAACATCATATATATAGTTAGTTTAATGTATTTATAAGTTGTTTTGATTGAAAATACACAAAGTAGGAAAGTTAGAACCAAATATAGGCCATTTTAGGCCATTTTACTTGAAAATGAATGAATACGAGTACTTTGATGTTAGTTTAAGTTATAAACAACTCAAACATCATATATATAGTTAGTTTAATGTATTTATAAGTTGTTTTGATTGAAAATACACAAAGTAGGAAAGTTAGAACCAAATATAGGCTAATATAGGTCATTTTAGGCCATTTTACTTGAAAATGAATGAATACGAGTAGTTTGATGCTAGTTTAAGTTATAAACACCTCAAACATCATATATATAGTTAGTTTAATGTATTTATAAGTTGTTTTGATTGAAAATACACAAAGTAGGAAAGTTAGAACCAAATATAGGCCATTTTAGGCCATTTTACTTGAAAATGAATGAATACGAGTACTTTGATGTTAGTTTAAGTTATAAACAACTCAAACATCATATATATAGTTAGTTTAATGTATTTATAAGTTGTTTTGATTGAAAATACACAAAGTAGGAAAGTTAGAACCAAATATAGGCTAATATAGGTCATTTTAGGCCATTTTACTTGAAAATGAATGAATACGAGTAGTTTGATGCTAGTTTAAGTTATAAACACCTCAAACATCATATATATAGTTAGTTTAATGTATTTATAAGTTGTTTTGATTGAAAATACACAAAGTAGGAAAGTTAGAACCAAATATAGGCTAATATAGGCCATTTTAGGCCATTTTACTTGAAAATGAATGAATACGAGTAGTTTGATGTTAGTTTAAGTTATAAACACCTCAAACATCATATATATAGTTAGTTTAATGTATTTATAAGTTGTTTTGATTGAAAATACACAAAGTAGGAAAGTTAGAACCAAATATAGGCTAATATAGGCCATTTTAGGCCATTTTACTTGAAAATGAATGAATACGAGTACTTTGATGTTAGTTTAAGTTATAAACAACTCAAACATCATATATATAGTTAGTTTAATGTATTTATAAGTTGTTTTGATTGAAAATACACAAAGTAGGAAAGTTAGAACCAAATATAGGCTAATATAGGTCATTTTAGGCCATTTTACTTGAAAATGAATGAATACGAGTAGTTTGATGCTAGTTTAAGTTATAAACACCTCAAACATCATATATATAGTTAGTTTAATGTATTTATAAGTTGTTTTGATTGAAAATACACAAAGTAGGAAAGTTAGAACCAAATATAGGCTAATATAGGCCATTTTAGGCCATTTTACTTGAAAATGAATGAATACGAGTAGTTTGATGCTAGTTTAAGTTATAAACACCTCAAACATCATATATATAGTTAGTTTAATGTATTTATAAGTTGTTTTGATTGAAAATACACAAAGTAGGAAAGTTAGAACCAAATATAGGCCATTTTAGGCCATTTTACTTGAAAATGAATGAATACGAGTACTTTGATGTTAGTTTAAGTTATAAACAACTCAAACATCATATATATAGTTAGTTTAATGTATTTATAAGTTGTTTTGATTGAAAATACACAAAGTAGGAAAGTTAGAACCAAATATAGGCTAATATAGGTCATTTTAGGCCATTTTACTTGAAAATGAATGAATACGAGTAGTTTGATGCTAGTTTAAGTTATAAACACCTCAAACATCATATATATAGTTAGTTTAATGTATTTATAAGTTGTTTTGATTGAAAATACACAAAGTAGGAAAGTTAGAACCAAATATAGGCTAATATAGGCCATTTTACTTGAAAATGAATGAATACGAGTAGTTTGATGTTAGTTTAAGTTATAAACAACTCAAACATCATATATACGGTTAGTTTAATGTATTTATAAGTTGTTTTGATTGAAAATACACAAAGTAGGAAAGTTAGAACCAAATATAGGCTAATATAGGTCATTTTAGGCCATTTTACTTGAAAATGAATGAATACGAGTAGTTTGATGCTAGTTTAAGTTATAAACACCTCAAACATCATATATATAGTTAGTTTAATGTATTTATAAGTTGTTTTGATTGAAAATACACAAAGTAGGAAAGTTAGAACCAAATATAGGCCAATTTAGGCCATTTTACTTGAAAATGAATGAATACGAGTACTTTGATGTTAGTTTAAGTTATAAACAACTCAAACATCATATATATAGTTAGTTTAATGTATTTATAAGTTGTTTTGATTGAAAATACACAAAGTAGGAAAGTTAGAACCAAATATAGGCTAATATAGGTCATTTTAGGCCATTTTACTTGAAAATGAATGAATACGAGTAGTTTGATGTTAGTTTAAGTTATAAACACCTCAAACATCATATATATAGTTAGTTTAATGTATTTATAAGTTGTTTTGATTGAAAATACACAAAGTAGGAAAGTTAGAACCAAATATAGGCTAATATAGGCCATTTTAGGCCATTTTACTTGAAAATGAATGAATACGAGTAGTTTGATGCTAGTTTAAGTTATAAACACCTCAAACATCATATATATAGTTAGTTTAATGTATTTATAAGTTGTTTTGATTGAAAATACACAAAGTAGGAAAGTTAGAACCAAATATAGGCCATTTTAGGCCATTTTACTTGAAAATGAATGAATACGAGTACTTTGATGTTAGTTTAAGTTATAAACAACTCAAACATCATATATATAGTTAGTTTAATGTATTTATAAGTTGTTTTGATTGAAAATACACAAAGTAGGAAAGTTAGAACCAAATATAGGCTAATATAGGTCATTTTAGGCCATTTTACTTGAAAATGAATGAATACGAGTAGTTTGATGCTAGTTTAAGTTATAAACACCTCAAACATCATATATATAGTTAGTTTAATGTATTTATAAGTTGTTTTGATTGAAAATACACAAAGTAGGAAAGTTAGAACCAAATATAGGCTAATATAGGCCATTTTAGGCCATTTTACTTGAAAATGAATGAATACGAGTAGTTTGATGTTAGTTTAAGTTATAAACAACTCAAACATCATATATATAGTTAGTTTAATGTATTTATAAGTTGTTTTGATTGAAAATACACAAAGTAGGAAAGTTAGAACCAAATATAGGCTAATATAGGCCATTTTAGGCCATTTTACTTGAAAATGAATGAATACGAGTAGTTTGATGCTAGTTTAAGTTATAAACACCTCAAACATCATATATATAGTTAGTTTAATGTATTTATAAGTTGTTTTGATTGAAAATACACAAAGTAGGAAAGTTAGAACCAAATATAGGCCATTTTAGGCCATTTTACTTGAAAATGAATGAATACGAGTACTTTGATGTTAGTTTAAGTTATAAACAACTCAAACATCATATATATAGTTAGTTTAATGTATTTATAAGTTGTTTTGATTGAAAATACACAAAGTAGGAAAGTTAGAACCAAATATAGGCTAATATAGGTCATTTTAGGCCATTTTACTTGAAAATGAATGAATACGAGTAGTTTGATGCTAGTTTAAGTTATAAACACCTCAAACATCATATATATAGTTAGTTTAATGTATTTATAAGTTGTTTTGATTGAAAATACACAAAGTAGGAAAGTTAGAACCAAATATAGGCCATTTTAGGCCATTTTACTTGAAAATGAATGAATACGAGTACTTTGATGTTAGTTTAAGTTATAAACAACTCAAACATCATATATATAGTTAGTTTAATGTATTTATAAGTTGTTTTGATTGAAAATACACAAAGTAGGAAAGTTAGAACCAAATATAGGCTAATATAGGTCATTTTAGGCCATTTTACTTGAAAATGAATGAATACGAGTAGTTTGATGCTAGTTTAAGGTATAAACACCTCAAACATCATATATATAGTTAGTTTAATGTATTTATAAATTGTTTTGATTGAAAATACACAAAGTAGGAAAGTTAGAACCAAATATAGGCTAATATAGACCATTTTAGGCCATTTTACTTGAAAATGAATGAATACGAGTAGTTTGATGCTAGTTTAAGTTATAAACACCTCAAACATCATATATATAGTTAGTTTAATGTATTTATAAGTTGTTTTGATTGAAAATACACAAAGTAGGAAAGTTAGAACCAAATATAGGCCATTTTAGGCCATTTTACTTGAAAATGAATGAATACGAGTACTTTGATGTTAGTTTAAGTTATAAACAACTCAAACATCATATATATAGTTAGTTTAATGTATTTATAAGTTGTTTTGATTGAAAATACACAAAGTAGGAAAGTTAGAACCAAATATAGGCTAATATAGGCCATTTTAGGCCATTTTACTTGAAAATGAATGAATACGAGTAGTTTGATGCTAGTTTAAGTTATAAACACCTCAAACATCATATATATAGTTAGTTTAATGTATTTATAAGTTGTTTTGATTGAAAATACACAAAGTAGGAAAGTTAGAACCAAATATAGGCAATAAGGCCATTTTAGGCCATTTTACTTGAAAATGAATGAATACGAGTACTTTGATGTTAGTTTAAGTTATAAACAACTCAAACATCATATATATAGTTAGTTTAATGTATTTATAAGTTGTTTTGATTGAAAATACACAAAGTAGGAAAGTTAGAACCAAATATAGGCTAATATAGGTCATTTTAGGCCATTTTACTTGAAAATGAATGAATACGAGTAGTTTGATGCTAGTTTAAGTTATAAACACCTCAAACATCATATATATAGTTAGTTTAATGTATTTATAAGTTGTTTTGATTGAAAATACACAAAGTAGGAAAGTTAGAACCAAATATAGGCTAATATAGGCCATTTTAGGCCATTTTACTTGAAAATGAATGAATACGAGTAGTTTGATGCTAGTTTAAGTTATAAACACCTCAAACATCATATATATAGTTAGTTTAATGTATTTATAAGTTGTTTTGATTGAAAATACACAAAGTAGGAAAGTTAGAACCAAATATAGGCAATTTTAGGCCATTTTACTTGAAAATGAATGAATACGAGTAGTTTGATGTTAGTTTAAGTTATAAACAACTCAAACATCATATATATAGTTAGTTTAATGTATTTATAAGTTGTTTTGATTGAAAATACACAAAGTAGGAAAGTTAGAACCAAATATAGGCAATATAGGCCATTTTAGGCCATTTTACTTGAAAATGAATGAATACGAGTAGTTTGATGTTAGTTTAAGTTATAAACACCTCAAACATCATATATATAGTTAGTTTAATGTATTTATAAGTTGTTTTGATTGAAAATACACAAAGTAGGAAAGTTAGAACCAAATATAGGCTAATATAGGTCATTTTAGGCCATTTTACTTGAAAATGAATGAATACGAGTAGTTTGATGCTAGTTTAAGTTATAAACACCTCAAACATCATATATATAGTTAGTTTAATGTATTTATAAGTTGTTTTGATTGAAAATACACAAAGTAGGAAAGTTAGAACCAAATATAGGCTAATATAGGCCATTTTAGGCCATTTTACTTGAAAATGAATGAATACGAGTACTTTGATGTTAGTTTAAGTTATAAACAACTCAAACATCATATATATAGTTAGTTTAATGTATTTATAAGTTGTTTTGATTGAAAATACACAAAGTAGGAAAGTTAGAACCAAATATAGGCTAATATAGGTCATTTTAGGCCATTTTACTTGAAAATGAATGAATACGAGTAGTTTGATGTTAGTTTAAGTTATAAACACCTCAAACATCATATATATAGTTAGTTTAATGTATTTATAAGTTGTTTTGATTGAAAATACACAAAGTAGGAAAGTTAGAACCAAATATAGGCTAATATAGGCCATTTTAGGCCATTTTACTTGAAAATGAATGAATACGAGTAGTTTGATGCTAGTTTAAGTTATAAACACCTCAAACATCATATATATAGTTAGTTTAATGTATTTATAAGTTGTTTTGATTGAAAATACACAAAGTAGGAAAGTTAGAACCAAATATAGGCCATTTTAGGCCATTTTACTTGAAAATGAATGAATACGAGTACTTTGATGTTAGTTTAAGTTATAAACAACTCAAACATCATATATATAGTTAGTTTAATGTATTTATAAGTTGTTTTGATTGAAAATACACAAAGTAGGAAAGTTAGAACCAAATATAGGCTAATATAGGTCATTTTAGGCCATTTTACTTGAAAATGAATGAATACGAGTAGTTTGATGCTAGTTTAAGTTATAAACACCTCAAACATCATATATATAGTTAGTTTAATGTATTTATAAGTTGTTTTGATTGAAAATACACAAAGTAGGAAAGTTAGAACCAAATATAGGCTAATATAGGCCATTTTACTTGAAAATGAATGAATACGAGTAGTTTGATGTTAGTTTAAGTTATAAACAACTCAAACATCATATATATAGTTAGTTTAATGTATTTATAAGTTGTTTTGATTGAAAATACACAAAGTAGGAAAGTTAGAACCAAATATAGGCTAATATAGGTCATTTTAGGCCATTTTACTTGAAAATGAATGAATACGAGTAGTTTGATGCTAGTTTAAGTTATAAACACCTCAAACATCATATATATAGTTAGTTTAATGTATTTATAAGTTGTTTTGATTGAAAATACACAAAGTAGGAAAGTTAGAACCAAATATAGGCTAATATAGGCCATTTTACTTGAAAATGAATGAATACGAGTAGTTTGATGTTAGTTTAAGTTATAAACAACTCAAACATCATATATATAGTTAGTTTAATGTATTTATAAGTTGTTTTGATTGAAAATACACAAAGTAGGAAAGTTAGAACCAAATATAGGCTAATATAGGTCATTTTAGGCCATTTTACTTGAAAATGAATGAATACGAGTAGTTTGATGCTAGTTTAAGTTATAAACACCTCAAACATCATATATATAGTTAGTTTAATGTATTTATAAGTTGTTTTGATTGAAAATACACAAAGTAGGAAAGTTAGAACCAAATATAGGCTAATATAGGCCATTTTAGGCCATTTTACTTGAAAATGAATGAATACGAGTAGTTTGATGCTAGTTTAAGTTATAAACACCTCAAACATCATATCTATATGTTAGTTTAATGTATTTATAAGTTGTTTTGATTGAAAATACACAAAGTAGGAAAGTTAGAACCAAATATAGGCCATTTTAGGCCATTTTACTTGAAAATGAATGAATACGAGTACTTTGATGTTAGTTTAAGTTATAAACAACTCAAACATCATATATATAGTTAGTTTAATGTATTTATAAGTTGTTTTGATTGAAAATACACAAAGTAGGAAAGTTAGAACCAAATATAGGCTAATATAGGTCATTTTAGGCCATTTTACTTGAAAATGAATGAATACGAGTAGTTTGATGCTAGTTTAAGTTATAAACACCTCAAACATCATATATATAGTTAGTTTAATGTATTTATAAGTTGTTTTGATTGAAAATACACAAAGTAGGAAAGTTAGAACCAAATATAGGCTAATATAGGCCATTTTAGGCCATTTTACTTGAAAATGAATGAATACGAGTAGTTTGATGTTAGTTTAAGTTATAAACAACTCAAACATCATATATATAGTTAGTTTAATGTATTTATAAGTTGTTTTGATTGAAAATACACAAAGTAGGAAAGTTAGAACCAAATATAGGCTAATATAGACCATTTTAGGCCATTTTACTTGAAAATGAATGAATACGAGTAGTTTGATGCTAGTTTAAGTTATAAACACCTCAAACATCATATATATATATAGTTAGTTTAATGTATTTATAAGTTGTTTTGATTGAAAATACACAAAGTAGGAAAGTTAGAACCAAATATAGGCAATAGGCCATTTTAGGCCATTTTACTTGAAAATGAATGAATACGAGTACTTTGATGTTAGTTTAAGTTATAAACAACTCAAACATCATATATATAGTTAGTTTAATGTATTTATAAGTTGTTTTGATTGAAAATACACAAAGTAGGAAAGTTAGAACCAAATATAGGCTAATATAGGTCATTTTAGGCCATTTTACTTGAAAATGAATGAATACGAGTAGTTTGATGCTAGTTTAAGTTATAAACACCTCAAACATCATATATATAGTTAGTTTAATGTATTTATAAGTTGTTTTGATTGAAAATACACAAAGTAGGAAAGTTAGAACCAAATATAGGCTAATATAGGCCATTTTAGGCCATTTTACTTGAAAATGAATGAATACGAGTAGTTTGATGCTAGTTTAAGTTATAAACACCTCAAACATCATATATATATCGTTAGTTTAATGTATTTATAAGTTTTTTTGATTGAAAATACACAAAGTAGGAAAGTTAGAACCAAATATAGGCTAATATAGGCCATTTTAGGCCATTTTACTTGAAAATGAATGAATACGAGTACTTTGATGTTAGTTTAAGTTATAAACAACTCAAACATCATATATATAGTTAGTTTAATGTATTTATAAGTTGTTTTGATTGAAAATACACAAAGTAGGAAAGTTAGAACCAAATCTAGGCAAATATAGGCCATTTTAGGCCATTTTACTTGAAAATGAATGAATACGAGTTGTTTGATGCTAGTTTAAGTTATAAACACCTCAAACATCATATATATAGTTAGTTTAATGTATTTGTAAGTTGTTTTGATTGAAAATACACAATATAGGAAAGTTAGAACCAAATATAGGCTAATATAGGCCATTTTAGGCCATTTTACTTGAAAATGAATGAATACGAGTACTTTGATGTTAGTTTAAGTTATAAACAACTCAAACATCATATATATAGTTAGTTTAATGTATTTATAAGTTGTTTTGATTGAAAATACACAATATAGGCAAGTTAGAACCAAATGTACGCCATTTTGCCCACTTTATATTACTTGAATATGAGTATATTTAACCAAATGCGGGGAGACGTACAATAAGAAGCTGGATCATTGTACCACTCGGGGGTCACAGTCAAACCCCGATCCGTTGTATTGGGAGACAGTTGGGGGGGAGGAACAGAGGAAAGTTCGGGGGTTGGGTCGGGAGATCATTTTGTACTACAACTCTTCATCGGGCGAGGAGATGGCGGCTCTTCACAACCATATGAGCCGTCCATTTTTCTCGGATTGAGGCGCAGTGGAGGCAAAGGTCGCTGCGCGGATGGAAGAGGTGGAGGCAATGGTCGCATGCACGGGTGGAAGCGTCAAGTCGGGCCATCGTTGAGGAAATGATGAGGAACATGTCTAGTTTCAGCCACATGTCCTCAGGTTGCAACCCAAGGCCCCTTCCACAACGCAGACCAGACGATGACCCGGGGTTTGGTGGTGGCGGTAGTGCTACGTAGACACCCTTGACAGCAGTAGTTTTTTTTGGTTTTGGCAACTAGGTAACTAACTTATAATTGGATATAGTTAGTCTAACTATATGCATTTAGTGTCAATATTTATCGGCATCTCGCTTTGTTTCTAGATGTGTCGGGTTATTTTTTTTGGAACCCGACTTTTACTTTATTTCTCGACACCGGGATCTATTTTGCGTACATATATTTAATCTAGGTAGTTTGTCTAACTATAGACATTTAGTGTCTATATTTATCGGCATCTAGCTTATTAGTTTCTAGCTTTGTCGATATATATTTTTTGTAAACACCGACTTCTACTTTATTTCCCGACATCGGGATCTATTTTGTGTACATAATTGTAATCTATTTCATGTAATTATACAAGTATCTATGCAAATTGTAATATATATCAAAATTGCATATTTTTGTAATTGAAAAAATTGAATGCGATGGAGGAACAGACTTTAGTGTGGTCCACAAGCATGCAAACAGGCAGTACGAGTTTAATTATTATTAAGAACAATAATATTCTAAATAATATTATTTTAAAACAACAACGACGGCTAAACATTAAATCAACGACGGCTAGGCAATCGGCGCAAGGGTACTCTATGCATCCAAGGACTTACACATCAACGATCGCTTTTATACAATAGCGACCGGTTTTTAACAGACGTTGAATTAGCGCAATCAACGACGGTTTGTAACCGACGGTGATACACCGAACGGTTTAACACGGTCGGTAAATCGGCGACGTTAAAAACCGTCGCTAATTTACCATCTGTTTAAAAGTCGTTGGCTTGGAGCCAACGTCGGTTTTGGAAAACGGTCGGCGATGAGCGGGAACCGTCGTTAAAATTTTTACCGACGGCTTAGCGGTCGTTGATTCCAATATCGGCGACCACCTTTCCACCGATCGCATTTCAACGATCGCTAGCCGTCGTTGATAATTTAGCGACGGTTTTCTTTTGATCACCGACGGCTTTTAGCAGTCGTTAATTACCACCTTTCTTGTAGTGAAACACAATAAAAAACAAGACTAGTGGCACAAATAATGGCCTTATTTTGCTTAAGAGCAACTAAAACTCTATCACCACAATGCCCAAGACGACGATGCCAAGTAGGACCGGGACGCAGAGAGAGAAAATAGAACAACAGGCCTCCTAGGATAGGTGGTGAGGGTGATGGGATAGATATTGCCATGACTAGAAGCTTTGAGAAGCACCTCCCCGACCGATTGTCCTTAACAAAAACATGAGAACCATTATTAAAACTCACAAAGTGCAATTGTTATCTTTAGCCAACTTTTGAACCGACATTAAATTAACTTAAATAGTAGGACAATGATAAACAGAGTTGAGAACTAAAGGACGACCGTTAGAGTTTAATGTGACTGTACCAACATGTTTTATCGGGATTTGAGTACCATTTGCTACTTTAACATAGATTGGACCAAAGTATAAAGAGACTTATTTGATAAGATACCCGGATCGTTAGTCATGTGAGAAGATGCTCCGAATCGGAAACCAAGTGGTTTCATTATGCTCGCCAAAGGGGAAGGCCAACAAGGGCGGCATTAGATGTATGAGCATAACGAGATGGACAGAAAACAACGGGAATGACCCGGATGTAAGCAAATTTGACAGACTATATTTGTAGACCGAGGACCAAACACACCATCAACAGTAGTACTCCCCGCACAAATGGTTAGTATCGCAAGAAGTAAGGGCTACAATGAAGACTTTTAGATGACAAAACAGAATTACATATAACTGTACCTCCCTGAATTTTATGTTTGGGTTTGTGTTTGAGCTTGCTTTACACCCCCCACCTTTTCCACCTTTACCACGACCACCACGATTACGACCACGACTCTTTCCACCTCCACGACCTCCTTGATTATTGTTACGAGAACTATTGTGCGAGGAGGTAGTATCGACGGAGGGGAACCACTAGGAACATGAGCATGGAATGCTTGATGAGAAGCAAAACCTTGTTCTCTATCATGACGACCTTTAATAATCTGTTCTTGAATCAATAACTTCTCCCGAACATCATCAAAACTCAAATGACCAGAGAAATGAGTAATACTAGTAATGAGGGAATCATAATCTTTCCCAAGGCCCATGACGGTATCTTGAATTAAGTCGCGAGATGAAACAGGAGCACCAACCGCAAAGAAGAGAATCAGCAATAAGTTTAATATCGCGCAAATAGGTGTCCATGGATTGAGATTCACTCTTAGCAACGTGTTGCAACATACTTTTAAGTTCCATAGAACGGGCCAAACTTGCATTCATAAACCGGGATTGTAGGCGATTCCAAATTAACACAGAAAACTTAACATCATGCACCTAAGCAAGCATATCTTTAGACAAAGTAGCAAATAACCAAGATCTTATAGTTTGATCGATACGTAACCAATGATAGTATTCAGGATTCATGGATTCCCGATTAAGATGATCAATCACATAAACATCAGGCATGGGAATAGAACCATCAAGCATTCCTAACAAACCATGGGATACTAAAAACGATTCGAATTGAGTACGCCAAGGTAAATAATTCTCAACAATCCAAGAACAAAAGAGTAACAATATTTTTCACATTAGAAGTAGATGTTACCAACGTTGAGGAGATCGATGCAAGATTAGGTTGAAGAGTGAAGAAACCCCGGTGGTCCACCATAACCAATGGGTGTATGGTGCTGCGGCAGGAGCCCTGGGGTGGCCGGCAAGAGTTGAACCACCAAAGGATGGTTGCTGCGACGTAGGGAGGGTGGGCGCGCGAGACACGTAGGGCATCGAAGTGGCTGCCCCAATAGGCGACACAGCAGCCTCGAAGAGGCGCCGTGGTGTCGGGTGTGTCGGGGTCCACGAGAACCCGAAAGAAGCGCTGGACGTCGAGCCTTGCTGGTAGTCGACCACGTGTGTGCCAGCAGTGATGTGTGGCTGCAAACCAAGGTGGGCGAGAGGAGACGATGCACTAGGCGGCTGCGTGAAGGCAGCAGCGCTGGAGACTTGCGTCGAAGCAGCAACGGTGGAGGGCACCGTGTGGGTAGTGACGGCAGACGTGGCCGGAGAAGCCGAATTGGCAGCCATGAAATCACACGAGGAAAATAGAAAGCGGAAGCGAGAGCACCAAGAACGTGAAAGAAAATTCAAGAAAAAAATTATGCTCTTGATACCATGTGAGAATAATGATATGGCTTAACCCTAATGAGGGAGCCTGGACTCATATAAATGACAAGGATACCCTTATTATCCTCTATTACAAACTTTGAAGAGGTTACGCAATGGTACCTTGTATGGAAAGAGCTTTTTTTCTGCTCAACTTTTGGCCAACCAACGCATTCGGCAGCTCCTTGATCAATGATCATGGCCTGGAAATGATGAGACAGCCTGCCCAAGGCGGGGCGCGCAGGTGGTGAAAGAGAACATTAGTTATTTGAAGGTGCAAGAGCAAAGGCAATATGAGAACTAGCCACTCATCAGGCACAGCAGCAAGGCTTGTCTTTGAGCCTAAACCTAGGAGATTCCACAACCATCACCAAAGTATATTGTATATGGTTTTGGTAGCATAAACATTTTTATGGATTCCTTAGCTTGCATCAGAACATCTGGGCTCAGGCTCAAGTAGTCAAGTCTAGGAGGAATGGCCTTTGGTAACTCTTCACCAACTGCTACAGATGCAAAACATTTCTGGTCCTTCTCTTTTTTGGTAGTTGTATCTATCAGATACCCCCTCCGGTTCCTAAAGATCTTCCCTCTTTTACTTTTCACGCATGCCAATGCAAAACTTTAGACACTAATATCTTTAATTGTGTATTTGAAAAAATTATAAAAAATGGATATTAATAAAAAAAAAAACATATTGAGATGAATCTAACAAGATCCCACATGACTATATTTTTTCTTCTGTATAAGTCATAAACAACAGTCAAAGTGAAACTTGTGAATAGTGAAAAATGTCAAATAGGAAGATCTTTCGGAACCGGAGGTAGTATATTGTAAGGAGCCAAAAAGCAAAATATTTATGATCTTATAGTTGCTATAACATGTTCTTGAATAAGAAATATTAAAAATCATCAAAAAAAAAATCTAGGACAATATTACAATGGCTAGCTACAATATAATTGTAAACACTATTAATTTGTGTAATTTAAACCATTTATTTTTAATTTTAGATCCACGTCATTCATCAAGTTGACTTTATAATTCACATTTTTACGTTAAAAAAATTGTATATTAAATTTTGTATATCTTTGTCGATGGTGATACCAAAAAAACTAAGGAAATAAAGAAATAATACTCCGCAAATCTTTGTTTTCATTTTTTTAAATTGAAATTAGTCTTTTCTCCATTTTTGCTATATTTTTAAGATTTAATTGAATCAATGGACAAGATTAGTCTATAAAATAAAGAGTTAAGATTTCAATAGTTATAGTCTGTATCTATTAAATAATCATCCCAAATTCTACTATTTTTTATTGGGAAACAACGTGTTAAAAAAAATCGGGCACCAAACCCCTTTTATTTTTTATTATTTATTATTTATTATTTTTTCGATCAGTTTAGCAAATTTCATATCCCTCTTCCATCTCCCATTTTCTTTCTTTTCTGATTTTTCAGAAAAGGAACCAAAAGAAGGAAGTTTTTGTTTAAAATCTAATTTCCATTGAAGTGTGCCTTTTTGGTTTCCACGTATATTAATTCAGCTCAAAATGTTTTCCTTCAAACCAAACACAACCTCATAGAATTTGTTTTACTACCCATCTTGTTCCATACGTTTTCACTTCGACATCGTCAGAAATCAAAAATTAGCATATTTAATCCAAATTATTACATCTAAACACTAGTATGAACTTTCAATCTTGTCTAAACATTGCCATATCTGTGCTCTTTGAGGCTATTTTTCTCATAAGTGAGTCCTGACAAGAGTGTACAGCAAAGCTAATAGAAACTGCCACATCAAACAAGAATTGGTAGGACCAACATAACAGTCCATTTATGACTGTTACATATGAAGAGGAATACAGTCAATTTCAATAGTAAAAAAATATTGAACTTGCCTAATCTCTTGCTGTTATTTGAAGTACAAGGTATTATATAATTGTAACTGATACATGATGCCAAAGCACCCAGAAGAATTCAGTCATATAGCAACTATTGAGATACTTCTACACAGTATCTACAGAAAACTAAAAACTCAATCAGTCATTGAATTCCAGGTTAGACAGTTGAGAATATACAAGTTCCATACACCTGCGAATACAAGCTATAGGAGTGTAATGTACGAGTATCCCAAGAACACTTTTCAAACCGAGCTTTAATGTATCTCGTATATATTTATATTAAAACAAAAATACTCTCGTCTTGCTTGGGGATATTGGTTTCTTGACGATCTCCCAATAGAGCACCACAAGGAAAAATTCCGATCTAGATCACAAGCCGGAGAAGTAAGATCGGTTGACATTCATACATTTGGTTGTTAACTTGGAATTCTGTATGACCGATCAACCATTTTCAAGATGAACAAGTTTCCTTTGTCTCCTCTTGATACTCTGCGAGAGATGGTAACACCCTTTCATTAGCCACAAACCAAAGATAATAAAAACAGAAAAAGAGACTATAAGACAGTCAGAATCTCAACTTATTTCAATTAGAAGGCAACTGTTTATATCTGTGCACAAAATCAAGTAAAGGGAAAATCACAGCAGCATATAGCTCGAACTGGCTTTAACAATATTGGTGAAATTTACTCCAAATGACAACATGGAACACAAAACTTGCAACTGATCGCACTCAAGCAACCACCACTTAAAATGAATTTGATCAAATCGTGTCATAAAGGCAAGGGTTGAGGAGCTTTCTTGAATTCCCTTTACAATAAAAGCTAATCTAATTATGTTCTAATGGAAGACCTGAGTATTTAAATTATTTTTACTACATGACAATTTATCGGGTTTTTCCTTTCTGCTGGCGCAATTTAGACGATGCACCAGGGTGTGCAATGCTCATCGTGCTTCCCGACAAGAACATATCGTCCAATTAAAAGAACATGACCTTTTTTCAGCAACTTTTCTAGGTAAAAAGAACACAGTTCAAAATCAAATAATATGTTTAGTGACTCTAGTCTCCATTTATAAAAGAAGTAACGAACACAAGTCATCATGCAAAGAACTTACAATTTTTAAAATTAAACGTACTTAAAGAGTTACCCCGCAATGAATTTGAATCATATTCTTGTTAAACGGTTACAGTTTTCTATTTCATATTGAGTATCTACACATATATATGCTGCATGTACTGATATAAAAACTACAAAGTTCCCTGCAAAACATACCTTAAATCTTCATCTAAGTAAGTGAATTCCAATGAACCACGGGCAGTATCTGGTGCCTTAACAGGTATCTGAAAAGGAAAATTATGATTAACCACGCTTGACTAGAAAACACAACGTAGCATACATAATAATCTCATTACAGTGGTGCGTTCATATTCTAGTAAAAGAATAGAATTTTGCACTACTCACCAATTAAGAGTACTAGGTTTACGTAAGAGATTTGCCCGATTTCAAGCCATGTGGGCTTAAACTTTAACAATGAGGTGACGATGCCAACATAAAAGTGGGACTTTGATGGTAAATAAGTTATAGAAACAGTATCTCAAGAAACCTTCGAAAGGTAAAGAGAAATTTGGTCCATCACACAAGATCGATGCAAGCAAGAAGGATCTAAAATGATAACAGTGATTCAGTGAGTAGATGCAACTTAATCCAATGGTGATTCCAGCCCTTATATATTATACAATTTACAATTCAGCAACTCAAACTTGTCTTTTTCTTCATGGATCTCTAACATGTATCACATTCTTTCTAAAATAAACAATGTAAACTTCTATGTTAATGCTAATATATACTTCTATGTTAAGTAAATGGAAGTAGGTGCACAATTTTATGAAGGCATGTTCTTAATCAAAAGAATCACCACCTTAATTTCACTGTTTCTCTTCAAAGATTCAATAGAACACCAGTACTACATTATCCATCATAATAGTTGGAAAAATTACCAGCCCTCCAATTTTGAAATAATCAAATTTCACAGCTACTTTTCTTGGATTTACCGGAGTGAGGTCGGCTGTGACCTGAAAGATATCCATGTAAAGCGTAAAGATACATCAACAGATTGCAAGAGGACAGAAATCAAGCAACATGACAGGCACTCTAGATTATATGAAAGATAGATCAAGTTGGAACTCTGTATGATCGATCAACCATTTTTAATATGAACAAGTTTCCTTTGTCTCCTCTAGATACTCTGCAAAAGAAAAAAAGACAAGTCATGTTCAATGCTCATATTGTTCTTGAACCCTCCTTTTTTTGGTGAAAAAGAAAGCACGACATGTACATGGTAGTAGCAAGAAGAAAAGTTTGCGATGAACATCTTAAATTTTCAAGCAATAATATGATGAATAAAAATAAATGACTTTGTTGAAACAGTAGAAAGAAAACCTTGATCAAAATTCAAAACTTACCGTAAATCCTCATCCAAGTAAGTAATTTCCAGAGATCCATAGTGTGTTCTTTCTGGTGCCTTGACAGGTATCTACAAAAGAAAACTATTGAGTCAGTTAAACACACTTCATCAGAATAAACAAAATACATATGAAACCTCATCATTGATCATACAGGTAATAATAAAATGACGAGTTTGACTTTTGTGGTTAAATGTATATAGTACTGCTGAGGTCAATATCTTCTTTTCATATACATCCTCTTTTCCCTAATAGTTATTGATACTTCTCTTACAATTTTCAGTTTGAAATGTCGGCATTCAAATATTAAACTTTGAACATTTATGTAGATGTTGTAATGAACGGATTTCTACTCCCAGTGCTACTTTAGTTTCAAACTTGTAGTTTTGGTTTCTTAAAGTTTTAATATATTGCCCTCTTTAACCAAAAAAATATTAAACTTTTTCATTCTGTAATTACAAAAATATGATAAAGTTCCTATTTTGAATAAGCGAACCAAAACAAATTAATTTAACTCGATAACACATAAAATTATCTTACTATATGGAATAGGTAAAAATATGGTAAAAAATCTATAAACTTTATCTGTAAAAAAAACAATCACATAATGAAGGCAATAACACATATTATTTACTTCTTCTAAAAGTAATTTTCTAGGATTATACTATTAATAATTTAATCAAATAATACTCCATATTGATTATAATATTGGTCAAAATAAAGTCTTGATTCTATGTCCTCGTTTTGTTATCCTAGTGCGACATTCGTTGCCTGACCTAATGAATAGATTAAACATATAGCTCATAAACTTGTAACAATAAGGTGCACATATAAGTCTTTATCTCTAGCTTCTACAATGCAAACAATGATAACAAAAGAAGTTGAACAGAAAACAGATAAACCAAGCAATGCAAAGTTGCAAACTATAATGGCAAGATTTGCAAACAACAACACATAAATTTTTTACGTGGAAAACCTCTCCAGTGTGAAGAGTAAAAACCACGGGACTAAGGGGCCCACCCATATATCTTCTTATTATGATCAAAGAAAAATGTAGCTCGAAATTACAACCCCGATTTAAACTCCAACATTACGCCTACATTATAATCACCATTCACCAAAATATATAACTACAACTTGACTAGTTTCTTGCATCTTTTTCGGAACACGGCTTGTATTTAGTTGGCAAGCATCTCTCCCCATATTGTTTTAAGTAATACACCTTGAAATTTAAGCACTAGTTTCTTGCATGGTTTTTCTTGGACACAAATATCCTTTGGTCTTGACCTTTTTCTGCATATTCTTATTTCTTGCTGATGTGATTTTTCAATCTTCTAAACTCGTAAATTTTGGGTGCCTCCATTCATGACCAAACTCGGGGTAACCAACTTCAACACTTGTCTTACATCTCTCGTGCAATAGTCATCATTAGTATCATTGTCAAACTCAAAGCTAGCATCAAAATATGTATGATGTACCAACGTTAACATGTTGAAAACCCTATTAAGTTCCATATCCATATCCATCTCCTTTCGTCCCTCCTTGCTTGAAAAGAAGTGATAACGACCAATGTTTATTAAATTTTTCTTGCATGATTCCTCCCAAACTTCTTCACTATCATCCACGATCAAACAAGTTTTTCGATGAGCTAACACCACATCTAAATTCTTTTGACCTTCCTTCAAGCAATCTTCCCTAGTGATTACCCACGAAAACATCGATATCGGCGTTCCCATCTCTGAATCAACGAGCTTTTCAAGAACTTGGTGTGCGTAGTGTCGAGTACCCATAGTGTATATTGATAATTCGAACATGGAACTAAGTTGCTTCAGGAACTCACGAGCACCCGGCCTAATCTTAACCATAAATTGACCGTCGGAAGTCTCGAACACATCTTTCATGGATTTGATACTTTCTATCTTTTTAAGTTTGAGTTTCTTGATCTCTCTTGCATGGATAAGTGTATGGTCTAAGTCAAGAACAAGGTGGAGCTTCTTGCCGCTTAAGAGCCTTCGCATGTGAGCGTCTCGACGGGAGCGAATCGCTTCCAAAGTGAGGCTAAAGTTAGCGTTGATGTAGCTGAGGCGTATGGTGGCCGGATCACCGCACTCCATCTTTGATTTGTGGCACTCGATACACTTGTTGTGCATGAATGAGGGATGAAAGCATGAGCTACTAATAGTAGTTAGATTCGAAACAATCTCGTTTACGTCATCGTTCAATCCAAAATTCATGTCACATAAAGATGAAGTTTCTTCCATGTTGCTGCAAAATATCAACTAAATAAAATAAGAATAATGGAATAAGAAGTAATATGGAACTAGATAATGAAAGCAAGGCATGCATGAACAACATAAAAGAAGAAAGATACATCAAAAACTTTATATACGTGATAGTACCACTGTTTTTAGTGAATTCAAACCAAATCAGTAACATAAAACATGACAAAAACATCATCATCTAAGGTTATTGTCTAAGAATACACGAGTATATAAACATTAATCTAATTCTTAGAAAAACTGAAATTATCTATGATAAGAAAGACAACTAACTTTGCACTTTTCTTTAACATAGTGTACATGATTAAGAAAATAAAAATCACAAGTAAAGTTTTTAACTCCAATAAAGAATCAGATTATTATCGACCAAGTAATGAAAACTGAACTAACTCAAATCAACGTGAATATGTAGCAAAGAATTATCATCAAAACTCAAAAACTAACAAAGTAGAATAAGTTGACACAAACATATTAGAAAGAAAGATAACGAAAGTCCTAAAACTAACAAAAAGAACACAAAAATTTAACAAACGAAGATCATGAAAACTAAAAAAATAAAACTTGCTTATTATTGATAATTAAGGGAATTCAAGAATAGATTCATACCTTATATCACCACGGGAAAAACTGAACAGCTGCGCTAATTTTTACGACGACGTCGGCCTTAAGGGCGTGAAGCTAAACAAATCAGTTGTTGTTGTAGCTCGAATGGAACTACGGATGAACTAATAGGAGGAGGTAAATGTAATGTACGTAGTAGTTATGTTCGTACTTCGTAGGCTATGTATACATATATGTAAGCTCGACTTGATGCACAAGGCAATATGTTATCCTAATCCTGATATAACTAGGAAAATACTAATTTAAGTATGCTTAGGAAACTCAAATATATATTCACTGGATTTCTTAATGCAAATAGGACAGTAAAGTAACAAAATGCGATGGATTAAGTTATTTACATTATTACAGTTATGATAGAATGAGAATTATAGTAGACGGTTAATATGATAGAGTTACGTATACAGTGAATTCTATGACAATTTAACACGCTGCCAGTTTCCCAACCTGGCCTACACTCTAGAAACCTCTTACTCTCTCAGCTTCCCTCACATATACGGAAGTTTCGAGGCTCGAATTGGTGAATCTCGTTTCACATCAATGTTTCAAGTGTTATGGCAAATAGAGCTTGGGATGTGTTTGAGAGGCACCAATATATAATTATTGTTTTGCTGCACTGGCTTCGTACTTGTAGTAGTCCAAACTGTGAGAATAATGAGACGAACAAGTAGGGGAGGGAGTCGACTCGGCCACCGGGGGGGGTCCGAATGGAGAGGCGGGGCAGCGCGATTAGAGGAGCGTGCTGACCCAGCTGGCACTGGAATACCAGCGTGCTGGGCAGCAGCGTGCGTGGGGGAGGTGAGTGGCCCATCGGGCGCTGTACACCCAGCGGGTGGGGCAGCAGCTCGTGGGTGAGGGGGAGACAAGCCAGCGCCCAACGGGGAACCAGCGGGCGGGGCAGACGCGAGCTGTGAGGCACGAGGGGAGGGGGGAGCCAAGCCATTGGGCGATGGCAATGCTACATGTGGGGCAGCAGCACGCGAGGAAAGGGGAGAACTCCTAGGGTGTGTAGGTGTGGACTCGGGTGAGGGAGGTGAGTCGGGCAACGCGGACGAAGTCGTATAGGATATTGCTAAAGGCAACGGGAGTCGGGAGGAGTGTGGGGTCCATATCAGTAGAGTCAACCGAAGACGAGGGTCGAGACGACACTAGTTGACGATAGGGGAACACTGACTCATGGAATTTGACATTCCGACTCACATAAATACGACTCGACTTGGGTTCATAACATCGATACCCTTTGTATCCCGAAGCGTAACCAAGAAAAACACATTGAACCGACCGAGGAGTTAACTTATTTGATGGTTTCGCAAAAAAGTTAGAAAAACACGCGCAACCAAACACACGTAACATGGAATAGTCAGGGCGTTTAGAGAATAACTTTTCAAAGGGAGATAAACCATGCAACACAGGAGTAGGCAAACGATTTATGACATAGGTAGATGTATATACCGCATCGACCCAAAACTGACCAGGAAATAAAGACTCAATGAGCATCGTACGAGCAAGTTCAATGACATGTCGGTGCTTGCGTTCAGCAACACCATTTTGTTGTTGTGTTTCAGGGCAAGATTTACGGAAATAAATACCACATTTTCGAAAATGATCTAGAAGAGGTTGATTATCAAATTCCCGACCCCCATCACTTTAGTAGTATTTAATTTTGCAGTCAAATAAATTTTCAACCAAAGCTTGGAAATCTAAGAAACGAGCATACACCTCCGATTTACGTTTTAAAGGATAAATCCATGTATAGCGAGAAAAATCATCAACAAAACACACATAGTATTTAAATCCGAGATTCGATAAGATATTGGATTGCCATAGATCAGAATGAACAAGTTGCAATGGTTTATCAAAACTCAAAAGAGTGTATTACATCTTGAAAAGGAAGACGATGAGACTTTCGTAAACAACAAGAAACACTACAAGAAAAAGCTGAAATAACGACCGCTTCACAGCGACGATCAATAAAACGGTCGGTGATGTAAAATATAGCGACGGCTTAAAGCAGTCGGTGGTCACCGACTGTTTATAATGTATAGAACGACGGTTTAACCGTCGGTGATTAATAGCGACGGTCTTGAGCCGTCGTTGTTGAGGTTAATGTAAATCTGAAATTTTTTTTACCTTAGGCGACGGTCTTAAGCCGTCGCTGATGTCGAGGGGGGGTTAAAATGAAATTGTCTCTTTCAGTCGGGTTTATTTCAACGATTTATGAGAGAGAAGTTAGGAGGCGAATTGAAGAAGCCGACGAACGCGACACCACCTCCACCTGCTGTTGCCGCCGGCGACACCACCGCCACCTGACGTTTCCACCGGCGACACCACCTCCACCTGCCGTTGCCGCCGGTTAGTGCTGCTTCATTTTCTTGTCTTTTTTAAAATTTTTTTTAACTCATCAAACCAAACCCTAAAAATTGGGTTTTTGGGATATAGGTGGCCAAAACCACCGTAAGCCGCCGGAAAATCTTTCTCCTCCCTTATCCAATTTTCAGGCTTCATCTCTCCTCTACACTACCTTTGAACTTGGTAAAATTCCCTCTCACTTTTATCTTTGCCTTTAAAATTGCAATGTCAGTTATTCTGTTTCGTTTGTTACATTAATTTTTGGTTAAAATATGATTGTTGGTCAGATAATTCTATGCTCATATTGTAAAACCGTTGCAAAAGAAGTGTTCTTGTTTGTGCTTCTTATCTGTTTGAAGAAATGCTTATGTGAATAGTGTTTTGGTTTTCTCTAAGGGTGGGTGACTGGGTTCATTGCTTGATTTGTAGTGCAAAATTCAGTAAAATTGTTAACTTTCTATTTTTGGGTTAGTTGATTGTATGCCCACATTTGCTTTATGTTTCTTCTAAATTGGGTGTGTGAAATTTGTTTGATACATGTTGAAGTTGTGATGCTTTTGTTCAATGGTTTTTATTGAATGAATGGTGAAAATATGGATTGTTTCCTAATATCTATTTCAGACTCAATTTTTGTTAATAATTTCATTTTTGAATTTTTGGCACTCACCAAAATCTCATTTGGCTTTGTCAATGTAGGTGGCCAAACACCACGCCCCGACCCCGTCTCGCTCTGTTCAAAGCCCCGCGCCTCTCGGTACTCTTTAAATTTTAAAATCTTTAATTTTAATAGTAAATATAGTTTATATGGTTAATTGCTTAATTTTATGTTTAAATTTTGCTAAATGCTTAAAGGTTATAAAAGTTAAAAACTATATAATTATCACAATAATTTATTTATTGCACATTCCTTTATTTAGTTTACACTATTTAAATTGTTTATATTGTTTTTGACATATTTGTTTTCGTGGAAATAGTTTGGATGATGTTATAAATTTAATTTAAGTGTTTAAATAAATATGTTTGCATCATCATGTGCCTAGATACCCGTTCAAGGTATACTCATTAGGAGTATATCTTGAATAGTCCCCGATTGGGATTTGTTCTTCGACGTTTGAC
Organism: Beta corolliflora; assembly: GCA_947648045.1. NCBI lineage: Eukaryota > Viridiplantae > Streptophyta > Magnoliopsida > Caryophyllales > Amaranthaceae > Beta > Beta corolliflora. Next base: position 3,288,586 of record CANSZD010003721.1, on the reverse strand, counting down.
CTCACTTAGGTGGTGAATGTATGCCTTTTGTTCTATTCTATGTAATTTCCGGTGATGTTGTTTCTCTATGTTGTTCTCTCGGGGTACATATGTAAGCTTTTACGAAGCTGACATTGTGTACTTGGAGAACTCATGGGAAATGCTGCCGGAATTTACGTAGAAGCGAATAGTTGGCATACATTCACTAGTGGGGTTAGACGTCGAAGAATGAGTATTGTCATTGAAATGGTTTAGAATTGTAGAATTGGTCACCATGAAACGGAAGGAGCGTTGGTGGATGTATGATAGATATGACAATGTGCGTAACTTGAGGCCCGAGTTCTTGAGGGGGGTTGATGAACTCATTGATTTTTGCAAAGTAAATCCCGAAAACCCAGGTAAGGATGAAGTTAGATGTCCGTGTCCGAAATGCAAGAACAGACGTATGCATGACATTTGAGCCGTCACACTTTCAGGGTTCTATTTCGGCGGCACAGCATGCTAGGAAGATGGTAAATATGTTTCATATCTACTACTTAGTGTAATTTACATGACATTTTCGGTATGAGTAAAAAATAAAGCCTTTGTTCAACAATGTCTACAGGCAAAGAGTAGAGGAGGAGTACTCCCTACTGCTCCCGAGTTGTTCTTGAAGACTCATTTTATGACTGTTCCTGGAAAAGGAGAAATTCCAGCAAACAAGAAAGCAAAGCAAATCTCGGTACATACTTCTAAACATATATTTATAGGCAAATATGATTGAAAAGTTTGATGCTAGTTTAAGTTAGAATCAAATATAGGCCATTTTAGGCCATTTTACTTGAAAATGAATGATTACGAGTAGTTTGATGCTAGTTTAAGTTATAAACACCTCAAACATCATATATATAGTTAGTTTAATGTATTTATAAGTTGTTTTGATTGAAAATACACAAAGTAGGAAAGTTAGAACCAAATGTAGGCTAATATAGGCCATTTTAGGTCATTTTACTTGAAATTAAATGAATACGAGTAGTTTGATGCTAGTTTAAGTTATAAATACCTCAAACATCATATATATATAGTTAGTTTAATGTATTTATAAGTTGTTTTGATTTAAAATACACAAAGTAGGAAAGTTAGAACCAAATATAGGCCATTTTACTTGAAAATGAATGAATATGAGTACTTTGATGTTAGTTAAAGTTATAAACAACTCAAACATCATATATATAGTTAGTTTAATGTATTTATAAGATGTTTTGATTGAAAATACACAAAGTAGGAAAGTTAGAACCAAATATAGGCTAATTTAGGTCATTTTAGGCCATTTTACTTGAAAATGAATGAATACGAGTAGTTTGATGCTAGTTTAAGTTATAAACACCTCAAACATCATATATATAGTTAGTTTAATGTATTTATAAGTTGTTTTGATTGAAAATACACAAAGTAGGAAAGTTAGAACCAAATATAGGTCATTTTAGGCCATTTTACTTGAAAATGAATGAATACGAGTACTTTGATGTTAGTTTAAGTTAAAAACAACTCAAACATCATATATACGGTTAGTTTAATGTATTTATAAGTTGTTTTGATTGAAAATACACAAAGTAGGAAAGTTAGAACCAAATATGGGCTAATATAGGTCATTTTAGGCCATTTTACTTGAAAATGAATGAATACGAGTAGTTTGATGCTAGTTTAAGGTATAAACACCTCAAACATCATATATATAGTTAGGTTAATGTATTTATAAGTTGTTTTGATTGAAAATACACAAAGTAGGAAAGTTAGAACCAAATGTAGGCTAATATAGACCATTTTACTTGAAAATGAATGAATACGAGTAGTTTGATGCTAGTTTAAGTTATAAACACCTCAAACATCATATATATATAATTAGTTTAATGTATTTATAAGTTGTTTTGATTGAAAATACACAAAGTAGGAAAGTTAGAACCAAATATAGGCCATTATAGGCCATTTTACTTGAAAATGAATGAATACGAGTACTTTGATGTTAGTTTAAGTTATAAACAACTCAAACATCATATATATAGTTATTTTAATGTATTTATAAGTTGTTTTGATTGAAAATACACAAATTAGGAAAGTTAGAACCAAATATAGGTTAATATAGGCCATTTTAGGCCATTTTACTTGAAAATGAATGAATACGAGTAGTTTGATGCTAGTTTAAGTTATAAACACCTCAAACATCATATATATATAGTTTGTTTAATGTATTTATAAGTTGTTTTGATTGAAAATACACAAAGTAGGAAAGTTAGAACCAAATATAGGCCATTTTAGGCCATTTTACTTGAAAATGAATGAATACGAGTACTTTGATGTTAGTTTAAGTTATAAACACCTCAAACATCATATATATAGTTAGTTTAATGTATTTATAAGTTGTTTTGATTGAAAATACACAAAGTAGGAAAGTTAGAACCAAATATAGACTAATATAGGCCATTTTAGGCCATTTTACTTGAAAATGAATGAATACGAGTAGTTTGATGCTAGTTTAAGTTATAAACACCTCAAAAATCATATATATAGTTAGTTTAATGTATTTATAAGTTGTTTTGATTGAAAATACACAAAGTAGGAAAGTTAGAACCAAATATAGGCCATTTTACTTGAAAATGAATGAATACGAGTACTTTGATGTTAGTTTAAGTTATAAACAACTCAAACATCATATATATAGTTAGTTTAATGTATTTATAAGTTGTTTTGATTGATAATACACAAAGTAGGAAAGTTAGAACCAAATATTGGCCATTTTAGGCCATTTTACTTGAAAATGAATGAATACGAGTACTTTGATGTTAGTTTAAGTTATAAACAACTCAAACATCATATATACAGTTAGTTTAATGTATTTATAAGTTGTTTTGATTGAAAATACACAAAGTAGGAAAGTTAGAACCAAATATAGGCTAATATAGGTCATTTTAGGCCATTTTACTTGAAAATGAATGAATACGAGTAGTTTGATGCTAGTTTAAGGTATAAACACCTCAAACATCATATATATAGTTAGTTTAATGTATTTATAAGTTGTTTTGATTGAAAATACACAAAGTAGGAAAGCTAGAACCAAATATAGGCTAATATAGACCATTTTAGGCCATTTTACTTGAAAATGAATGAATACGAGTAGTTTGATGCTAGTTTAAGTTATAAACACCTCAAACATCATATATATAGTTAGTTTAATGTATTTATAAGTTGTTTTGATTGAAAATACACAAAGTAGGAAAGTTAGAACCAAATATAGGCCATTTTAGGCCATTTTACTTGAAAATGAATGAATATGAGTACTTTGATGTTAGTTTAAGTTATAAACAACTCAAAAATCATATATATAGTTAGTTTAATGTATTTATAAGTTGTTTTGATTGAAAATACACAAAGTAGGAATGTTAGAACCAAATATAGGCTAATATAGGCCATTTTAGGCCATTTTACTTGAAAATGAATGAAAACGAGTAGTTTGATGCTAGTTAAAGTTATAAACACCTCAAACATCATATATATAGTTAGTTTAATGTATTTATAATTTGGTTTGATTGAAAATACACAAAGTAGGAAAGTTAGAACCAAATATAGGCTAATATAGGTCATTTTAGGCCATTTTACTTGAAAATGAATGAATACGAGTAGTTTGATGCTAGTTTAAGGTATAAACACCTCAAACATCATATATATAGTTAGTTTAATGTATTTATAAGTTGTTTTGATTGAAAATACACAAAGTAGGAAAGCTAGAACCAAATATAGGCTAATATAGACCATTTTAGGCCATTTTACTTGAAAATGAATGAATACGAGTAGTTTGATGCTAGTTTAAGTTATAAACACCTAAAACATCATATATATAGTTAGTTTAATGTATTTATAAGTTGTTTTGATTGAAAATACACAAAGTAGGAAAGTTAGAACCAAATATAGGCCATTTTAGGCCATTTTACTTGAAAATGAATGAATATGAGTACTTTGATGTTAGTTTAAGTTATAAACAACTCAAAAATCATATATATAGTTAGTTTAATGTATTTATAAGTTGTTTTGATTGAAAATACACAAAGTAGGAAAGTTAGAACCAAATATAGGCTAATATAGGCCATTTTAGGCCATTATACTTGAAAATGAATGAATACGAGTAGTTTGATGCTAGTTTAAGTTATAAACACCTCAAAAATCATATATATAGTTAGTTTAATGTATTTATAAGTTGTTTTGATTGAAAATACACAAAGTAGGAAAGTTAGAACCAAATATAGGCCATTTTAGGCCATTTTACTCGAAAATGAATGAATACGAGTACTTTGATGTTAGTTTAAGTTATAAACAACTCAAACATCATATATATAGTTAGTTTAATGTATTTATAAGTTGTTTTGATTGAAAATACACAAAGTAGGAAAGTTAGAACCAAATATTGGCCATTTTAGGCCATTTTACTTGAAAATGAATGAATACGAGTACTTTGATGTTAGTTTAAGTTATAAACAACTCAGACATCATATATACAGTTAGTTTAATGTATTTATAAGTTGTCTTGATTGAAAATACACAAAGTAGGAAAGTCAGAACCAAATATAGGCTAATATAGGTCATTTTAGGTCATTTTACTTGAAAATGAATGAATACGAGTAGTTTGATGCTAGTTTAAGGTATAAACACCTCAAACATCATATATATAGTTAGTTTAATGTATTTATAAGTTGTTTTGATTGAAAATACACAAAGTAGGAAAGCTAGAACCAAATATAGGCTAATATAGACCATTTTAGGCCATTTTACTTGAAAATGAATGAATACGAGTAGTTTGATGCTAGTTTAAGTTATAAACACCTCAAACATCATATATATAGTTAGTTTAATGTATTTATAAGTTGTTTTGATTGAAAATACACAAAGTAGGAAAGTTAGAACCAAATATAGGCTAATATAGGTCATTTTAGGCCATTTTACTTGAAAATGAATGAATACGAGTAGTTTGATGCTAGTTTAAGGTATAAACACCTCAAACATCATATATATAGTTAGTTTAATGTATTTATAAGTTGTTTTGATTGAAAATACACAAAGTAGGAAAGCTAGAACCAAATATAGGCTAATATAGACCATTTTAGGCCATTTTACTTGAAAATGAATGAATACGAGTAGTTTGATGCTAGTTTAAGTTATAAACACCTCAAACATCATATATATAGTTAGTTTAATGTATTTATAAGTTGTTTTGATTGAAAATACACAAAGTAGGAAAGTTAGAACCAAATATAGGCCATTTTAGGCCATTTTACTTGAAAATGAATGAATATGAGTACTTTGATGTTAGTTTAAGTTATAAACAACTCAAAAATCATATATATAGTTAGTTTAATGTATTTATAAGTTGTTTTGATTGAAAATACACAAAGTAGGAAAGTTAGAACCAAATACAGGCTAATATAGGCCATTTTAGGCCATTTTACTTGAAAATGAATGAAAACGAGTAGTTTGATGCTAGTTTAAGTTATAAACACCTCAAACATCATATATATAGTTAGTTTAATGTATTTATAAGTTGTTTTGATTGAAAATACACAAAGTAGGAAAGTTAGAACCAAATCTAGGCAAATATAGGCCATTTTAGGCCATTTTACTTGAAAATGATTGAATACGAGTTGTTTGATGCTAGCTTAAGTTATAAACACCTCAAACATCATATATATAGTTACTTTAATATAATTTTAAGTTATTTTGATTGAAAATACACAATATAGGAAAGTTAGAACCAAATATAGGCTAATATCGGCCATTTTAGGCCATTTTACTTGAAAATGAATGAATACGAGTACTTTGATGTTAGTTTAAGTTATAAACAACTCAAACATCATATATGTATTTAGTTTAATGTATTTATAAGTTGTTTTGATTGAAAATACACAAAGTAGGAAAGTTATAACCAAATAAAGACCATTTTAGGCCATTTTACTTGAAAATGAATGAATACGAGTTATTTGATGCTAGTTTAAGTTATAAACACCTCAAACATCATATATATAGTTACTTTAATATAATTGTAAGTTGTTTTGATTGAAAATACACAATATAGGAAAGTTAGAACCAAATATAGGCTAATATAGGCCATTTTACTTGAAAATGAATGAATAGAAGTACCTTGATGTTAGTTTAAGTTATAAACAACTCAAACATCATATATATAGTTATTTTAATGTAATTATAAGTTGTTTTGATTGAAAATACACAAAATAGGAAAGTTAGAACCAAATATAGGCTAATATAGGTCATTTTAGGTCATTTTACTTGAAAATGAATGAATACGAGTAGTTTGATGCTAGTTTAAGTTATAAACACCTCAAACATCATATATATATATAGTTAGTTTAATGTATTTATAAGTTGTTTTGATTGAAAATACACAAAGTAGGAAAGTTAGAACCAAATAAAGGCCATTTTAGGCCATTTTACTTGAAAATGAATGAATACGAGTACTTTGATGTTAGTTTAAGTTATAAACAACTCAAACATCATATATATAGTTAGTTTAATATATTTATAAGTTGTTTTGATTGAAAATACACAAAGTAGGAAAGTTAGAACCAAATATAGGCTAATATAGGTCATTTTAGGCCATTTTACTTGAAAATGAATGAATACGAGTAGTTTGATGCTAGTTTAAGTTATAAACACCTCAATCATCATATATATAGTTAGTTTAATGTATTTATAAGTTGTTTTGATTGAAAATACACAAAGTAGGAAAGTTAGAACCAAATATAGGCTAATATAGGACATTTTAGGCCATTTTACTTGAAAATGAATGAATACGAGTAGTTTGATGCTAGTTTAAGTTATAAACACCTCAAACATCATATATATAGTTAGTTTAATGTATTTATAAGTTGTTTTGATTGAAAATACACAAAGTAGGAAAGTTAGAACCAAATATAGGCCATTTTAGGCTATTTTACTTGAAAATGAATGAATACGAGTACTTTGATGTTAGTTTAAGTTATAAACAACTCAAACATCATATATATAGTTAGTTTAATGTATTTATAAGTTGTTTTGATTGAAAATACACAAAGTAGGAAAGTTAGAACCCAATCTAGGCAAATATAGGTCATTTTAGGCCATTTTACTTGAAAATTAATGAATACGAGTTGTTTGATGCTAGTTTAAGTTATAAACACCTCAAACATCATATATATAGTTACTTTAATATAATTTTAAGTTGTTTTGATTGAAAATACACAATATAGGAAAGTTAGAACCAAATATAGGCTAATATAGGCCATTTTAGGTCATTTTACTTGAAAATGAATGAATACGAGTACCTTGATGTTAGTTTGAGTTATAAACAACTCAAACATCATATATATAGTTAGTTTAATGTAATTATAAGTTGTTTTGATTGAAAATACACAAAATAGGAAAGTTAGAACCAAATATAGGCTAATATAGGTCATTTTAGGCCATTTTACTTGAAAATGAATGAATACGAGTAGTTTGATGCTAGTTTAAGTTATAAACACCTCAAAAATCATATATATAGTTAGTTTAATGTATTTATAAGTTGTTTTGATTGAAAATACACAAAGTAGGAAAGTTAGAACCAAATATAGGCTAATATAGGTCATTTTAGGCCATTTTACTTGAAAATGAATGAATAAGAGTAGTTTGATGCTAGTTTAAGTTATAAACACCTCAAACATCATATATATAGTTAGTTTAATGTATTTATAAGTTGTTTTGATTGAAAATACACAAAGTAGGAAAGTTAGAACCAAAATGTAGGCCATTTTAGGCCATTTTACTTGAAAATGAATGAATACGAGTACTTTGATGTTAGTTTAAGTTATAAAAAACTCAAACATCATATATATAGTTAGTTTAATGTATTTATAAGTTGTTTTGATTGAAAATACACAAAGTAGGAAAGTTAGAACCAAATCTAGGCAAATATAGGCCATTTTAGGCCATTTTACTTGAAAATGAATGAATACGAGTTGTTTGATGCTAGTTTAAGTTATAAACACCTCAAACATCATATATATAGTTACTTTAATATAATTGTAAGTTGTTTTGATTGAAAATACACAATATAGGAAAGTTAGAACCAAATATAGGCTAATATAGGCCATTTTAGGCCATTTTACTTGAAAATGAATGAATACGAGTACTTTGATGTTAGTTTAAGTTATAAAGAACTCAAACATCATATATATAGTTAGTTTAATGTATTTATAAGTTGTTTTTATTGAAAATACACAATATAGGCAAGTTAGAACCAAATGTACGCCATTTTGCCCACTTTATATTACTTGAATATGAGTATATTTAACCAAATGCAGGAGACGTACAATAAGAAGCTGGATCATTGTACCACTCGGGGTCACCATCGAACCCCGATCCGTTGTATTGGGAGACAGTTGGGGAGAGGAACAGAGAGGAAAAGTTCGGGGGTTGGGTCGGGGAGATCATTTGTACTACAACTCTTCATCGGGCGAGGAGATGGCGGCTCTTCACAACCATATGAGCCGTCCATTTTTCTCAGATTGAGGCGCGAGGTGGAGGCAAAGGTCGCCTGCGCGGATGGAAGAGGTGGAGGCAATGGTCGCATCACGGGTGGAAGCGTCAAGTCGGGCCATCGTTGAGGAAATGATGAGGAACATGTCTAGTTTCAGCCACATGTCCTCAGGTTGCAACCCAAGGCCCCTTCCACAACGCAGACCAGACGATGACCCAGGGTTTGGTGGTGGCGGTAGTGCTACAGAGACACCCTTGACAGTGTAGTTTTTTTGGTTTTGGCAACTAGGTAACTAACTTATAATTGGATATAGTTAGTCTAACTATATGCATTTAGTGTCAATATTTATCGGCATCTCGCTTTGTTTCTAGATGTGTCGGGTTATTTTTTTTGGAACCCGACTTTTACTTTATTTCTCGACACCGGGATCTATTTTGCGTACATATATTTAATCTAGGTAGTTTGTCTAACTATAGACAAATAGTGTCTATATTTATCGGCATCTAGCTTATTAGTTTCTAGCTTTGTCGATATATATTTTTTGTAAACACCGACTTCTACTTTATTTCCCGACATCGGGATCTATTTTGTGTACATAATTGTAATCTATTTCATGTAATTATACAAGTATCTATGCAAATTGTAATATATATCAAAATTGCATATTTTTGTAATTGAAAAAATTGAATGCGATGGAGGAACAGCTTTAGTGTGGTCCACAAGCATGCAGCTGTGCAGGTATAGGTTTAATTATTATTAAGAACAATAATATTCTAAATAATATTATTTTAAAACAACAACGACGGCTAAACATTAAATCAACGACGCTAGGCTAGGCGACGTGAAGGTACTCTATGCATCCAAGGACTTACACATCAACGACTGCTTTTATACAATAGCGACGGTTTTTAACAGACGTTGAATTAGCGCAATCAACGACGGTTTGTAACCGACGGTGATACACCGACGGTTTAACACGGTCGGTAAATCAGCGACGGTTAAAAACCGTCGCTAATTTACCGTCTGTTTAAAACAGTCGTTGGCTTGGAGCCAACGTCGGTTTTGGAAAACGGTCGCTGATGAGCAGGGAACCGTCGTTAAAATTTTTACCGACGGCTTAGCGGTCGTTGATTCCAATATCAGCGACCACCTTTCCACCGACTGCATTTCAACGACTGCTAGCCGTCGTTGATAATTTAGCGACGGTTTTCTTTTGATCACCGACGGCTTTTAGCCGTCGTTAATTACCACCTTTCTTGTAGTGAAACACAATAAAAAACAAGACTAGTGGCACAAATAATGGCCTTATTTTGCTTAAGAGCAACTAAAACTCTATCACCACAATGCCCAAGACGACGATGCCAAGTAGGACCGGACGCAGAGAGAGAAAATAGAACAACAGGCCTCCTAGGATAGGTGGTGAGGGTGATGGGATAGATATTGCCATGACTAGAAGCTTTGAGAAGCACCTCCCCCGACCGATTGTCCTTAACAAAAACATGAGAACCATTATTAAAACTCACAGTGCAATTGTTATCTTTAGCCAACTTTTGAACTGACATTAAATTAACTTAAATAGTAGGACAATGATAAACAGAGTTGAGAACTAAAGGACGACTGTTAGAGTTTAATGTGACTGTACCAACATGTTTTACTGGGATTTGAGTACCATTTGCTACTTTAACATAGATTGGACCAGTATAAAGAGACTTATTTGATAAGATACCTGGATCGTTAGTCATGTGAGAAGATGCTCCGGAATCAGGAAACCAAGTGGTTTCATTATGCTCGCCAGTGGGAAGGCCAACAAGGGCAGCATTAGATGTATGAGCATAACGAGATGGACAGGAAACAGCAGAATGACCTGGATGTAAGCAAATTTGACAGACTATATTTGTAGACTGAGGACCAAACACACCATCAACAGTAGTACTCCCTGCAGACAAATGGTTAGTATCGCAAGAAGTAAGGGCTACAACAGCACTTTTAGATGACAAAACAGAATTACATATAACTGTACCTCCTGAATTTTATGTTTGGGTTTGTGTTTGAGCTTGCTTTACACCCCCACCTTTTCAACCTTTACCACGACCACCACGATTACGACCACGACTCTTTCCACCTCCACGACCTCCTTGATTATTGTTACGAGAACTATTGTGCGAGGAGGTAGTATCAGACAGAGGGGAACCACTAGGAACATGAGCATGGAATGCTTGATGAGAAGCAAAACCTTGTTCTCTATCATGACGACCTTTAATAATCTGTTCTTGAATCAATAACTTCTCCCGAACATCATCAAAACTCAAATGACCAGAGAAATGAGTAATACTAGTAATGAGGGAATCATAATCTTTCCCAAGGCCCATGACGGTATCTTGAATTAAGTCGCGAGATGAAACAGGAGCACCAACCGCAGCAAGAGAATCAGCAATAAGTTTAATATCGCGCAAATAGGTGTCCATGGATTGAGATTCACTCTTAGCAACGTGTTGCAACATACTTTTAAGTTCCATAGAACGGGCCAAACTTGCATTCATAAACCGGGATTGTAGGCGATTCCAAATTAACACAGAAAACTTAACATCATGCACCTAAGCAAGCATATCTTTAGACAAAGTAGCAAATAACCAAGATCTTATAGTTTGATCGATACGTAACCAATGATAGTATTCAGGATTCATGGATTCCCGATTAAGATGATCAATCACATAAACATCAGGCATGGGAATAGAACCATCAAGCATTCCTAACAAACCATGGGATACTAAAAACGATTCGAATTGAGTACGCCAAGGTAAATAATTCTCAACAGTCCGAAGAACAGTAGTAACAATATTTTTCACATTAGAAGTAGATGTTACCAACGTTGAGGAGATCGATGCAAGATTAGGTTGAAGAGTGAAGAAACCTGGTGGTCCACCATAACCAATGGGTGTATGGTGCTGCGGCAGGAGCCCTGGGTGGCCGGCAAGAGTTGAACCACCAAAGGATGGTTGCTGCGACGTAGGGAGGGTGGGCGCGCGAGACACGTAGGGCATCGAAGTGGCTGCCCCAATAGGCGACACAGCAGCCTCGAAGAGGCGCCGTGGTGTCGGGTGTGTCGGGGTCCACGAGAACCCGAAAGAAGCGCTGGACGTCGAGCCTTGCTGGTAGTCGACCACGTGTGTGCCAGCAGTGATGTGTGGCTGCGAACCAAGGTGGGCGAGAGGAGACGATGCACTAGGCGGCTGCGTGAAGGCAGCAGCGCTGGAGACTTGCGTCGAAGCAGCAACGGTGGAGGGCACCGTGTGGGTAGTGACGGCAGACGTGGCCGGAGAAGCCGAATTGGCAGCCATGAAATCACACGAGGAAAATAGAAAGCGGAAGCGAGAGCACCAAGAACGTGAAAGAAAATTCAAGAAAAAAATTATGCTCTTGATACCATGTGAGAATAATGATATGGCTTAACCCTAATGAGGGAGCCTGGACTCATATAAATGACAAGGATACCCTTAGTATCCTCTATTACAAACTTTGAAGAGGTTACGCAATGGTACCTTGTATGGAAAGAGCTTTTTTTCTGCTCAACTTTTGGCCAACCAACGCATTCGGCAGCTCCTTGATCAATGATCATGGCCTGGAAATGATGAGACAGCCTGCCCAAGGCGGGGCGCGCAGGTGGTGAAAAAGAACATTAGTTATTTGAAGGTGCAAGAGCAAAGGCAATATGAGAACTAGCCACTCATCAGGCACAGCAGCAAGGCTTGTCTTTGAGCCTAAACCTAGGAGATTCCACAACCATCACCAAAGTATATTGTATATGGTTTTGGTAGCGTAAACATTTTTATGGATTCCTTAGCTTGCATCAGAACATCTGGGCTCAGGCTCAAGTAGTCAAGTCTAGGAGGAATGGCCTTTGGTAACTCTTCACCAACTGCTACAGATGCAAAACATTTCTGGTCCTTCTCTTTTTTGGTAGTTGTATCTATCAGATACCCCCTCCGGTTCCTAAAGATCTTCCCTCTTTTACTTTTCACGCATGCCAATGCAAAACTTTAGACAGTAATATCTTTAATTGTGTATTTGAAAAAATTATAAAAAATGGATATTAATAAAAAAAAAACATATTGAGATGAATCTAACAAGATCCCACATGACTATATTTTTTCTTCTGTATAAGTCATAAACAACAGTCAAAGTGAAACTTGTGAATAGTGAAAAATGTCAAATAGGAAGATCTTTCGGAACCGGAGGTAGTATATTGTAAGGAGCCAAAAAGCAAAATATTTATGATCTTATAGTTGCTATAACATGTTCTTGAATAAGAAATATTAAAAATCATCAAAAAAAAAATCTAGGACAATATTACAATGGCTAGCTACAATATAATTGTAAACACTATTAATTTGTGTAATTTAAACCATTTATTTTTAATTTTAGATCCACGTCATTCATCAAGTTGACTTTATAATTCGCATTTTTACGTTAAAAAAATTGTATATTAAATTTTGTATATCTTTGTCGATGGTGATACCAAAAAAACTAAGGAAATAAAGAAATAATACTCCGCAAATCTTTGTTTTCATTTTTTTAAATTGAAATTAGTCTTTTCTCCATTTTTGCTATATTTTTAAGATTTAATTGAATCAATGGACAAGATTAGTCTATAAAATAAAGAGTTAAGATTTCAATAGTTATAGTCTGTATCTATTAAATAATCATCCCAAATTCTACTATTTTTTATTGGGAAACAACGTATTAAAAAAAATCGGGCACCAAACCCCTTTTATTTTTTATTATTTATTATTTATTATTTTTTCGATCAGTTTAGCAAATTTCATATCCCTCTTCCATCTCCCATTTTCTTTCTTTTCTGATTTTTCAGAAAAGGAACCAAAAGAAGGAAGTTTTTGTTTAAAATCTAATTTCCATTGAAGTGTGCCTTTTTGGTTTCCACGTATATTAATTCAGCTCAAAATGTTTTCCTTCAAACCAAACACAACCTCATAGAATTTGTTTTACTACCCATCTTGTTCCATACGTTTTCACTTCGACATCGTCAGAAATCAAAAATTAGCATATTTAATCCAAATTATTACATCTAAACACTAGTATGAACTTTCAATCTTGTCTAAACATTGCCATATCTGTGCTCTTTGAGGCTATTTTTCTCATAAGTGAGTCCTGACAAGAGTGTACAGCAAAGCTAATAGAAACTGCCACATCAAACAAGAATTGGTAGGACCAACATAACAGTCCATTTATGACTTGTTACATATGAAGAGGAATACAATCAATTTCAATAGTAAAAAAATATTGAACTTGCCTAATCTCTTGCTGTTATTTGAAGTACAAGGTATTATATGATTGTAACTGATACATGATGCCAAAGCACCTAGAAGAATTCAGTCATATAGCAACTATTGAGATACTTCTACACACGTATCTACGAAAAACTAAAAACTCAATCGATCATTGAATTCCAGGTTAGACAGGTTGAGAATATACAAGTTCCATACACTGCGAGAATACAAGCTATAGGAGTGTAATGTACGGTATCCCAAGTAACACTTTTCAAACCGAGCTTTAATGTATCTGTATATATTTATATTAAAACAAAAATACTCCTGTCTTGCTTGGGGATATTGGTTTCTTGACGATCTCCCAATAGAGCACCACAAGGAAAAATTCCGATCTAGATCACAAGCCGGAGAAGTAAGATCAGTTGACATTCATACATTTGGTTGTTAACTTGGAATTCCGTATGACCGATCAACCATTTTCAAGATGAACAAGTTTCCTTTGTCTCCTCTTGATACTCTGCGAAGATGGTAACACCTTTTCATTAGCCACAAACCAAAGCATAATAAAAACAGAATAAGAGACTATAAGACAGTCGGAATCTCAACTTATTTCAATTAGAAGGCAACCGTTTATATCTCGTGCACAAAATCAAGTAAAGGGAAAATCACAACGGCATATAGCTCGAACTGGCTTTAACAATATTGGTGAAATTTACTCCAAATGACAACATGGAACACAAAACTTGCAACCGATCGCACTCAAGCAACCACCACTTAAAATGAATTTGATCAAATCGTGTCATAAAGGCAAGGGTTGAGGAGCTTTCTTGAATTCCCTTTACAATAAAAGCTAATCTAATTATGTTCTAATGGAAGACCCGAGTATTTAAATTATTTTTACTACATGACAATTTATCGGGTTTTTCCTTTCTTGGCGCAATTTAGACGATGCACCGGGGTGTGCAATGCTCATCGTGCTTCCCGACAAGAACATATCGTCCAATTAAAAGAACATGACCTTTTTTCAAGCAACTTTTCTAGGTAAAAAGAACACAGTTCAAAATCAAATAATATGTTTAGTGACTCTAGTCTCCATTTATAAAAGAAGTAACGAACACAAGTCATCATGCAAAGAACTTACAATTTTTAAAATTAAACGTACTTAAAGAGTTACCCCGCAATGAATTTGAATCATATTCTTGTTAAACGGTTCTGAGTTTTCTATTTCATATTGAGTATCTACACATATATATGCTTTGCATGTACGATATAAAAACTACAAAGTTCCTCGCAAAACATACCTTAAATCTTCATCTAAGTAAGTGAATTCCAATGAACCACGGGCAAGATCCGGTGCCTTAACGGTATCCGAAAAGGAAAATTATGATTAACCACGCTTGACTAGAAAACACAACATAGCATACATAATAATCTCATTACAGTGGTGCGTTCATATTCTAGTAAAAGAATAGAATTTTGCACTACTCACCAATTAAGAGTACTAGGTTTACGTAAGAGATTTGCCCGATTTCAAGCCATGTGGGCTTAAACTTTAACAATGAGGTGACGATGCCAACATAAAAGTGGGACTTTGATGGTAAATAAGTTATAGAAACAGTATCTCAAGAAACCTTCGAAAGGTAAAGAGAAATTTGGTCCATCACACAAGATCGATGCAAGCAAGAAGGATCTAAAATGATAACAGTGATTCAGTGAGTAGATGCAACTTAATCCAATGGTGATTCCAGCCCTTATATATTATACAATTTACAATTCAGCAACTCAAACTTGTCTTTTTCTTCATGGATCTCTAACATGTATCACATTCTTTCTAAAATAAACAATGTAAACTTCTATGTTAATGCTAATATATACTTCTATGTTAAGTAAATGGAAGTAGGTGCACAATTTTATGAAGGCATGTTCTTAATCAAAAGAATCACCACCTTAATTTCACTGTTTCTCTTCAAAGATTCAATAGAACACCAAGTACTACATTATCCATCATAATAGTTGGAAAAATTACCGACCCTCCAATTTTGAAATAATCAAATTTCACGACTACTTTTCTTGGATTTACCGGGAGTGAGGTCGGTTTGTGACTCGAAAGATATCCATGTAAAGCGTAAAGATACATCAACAGTTGCAAGAGGACGAAATCAAGCAACATGACAGGCACTCTAGATTATATGAAAGATAGATCAAGTTGGAACTCTGTATGATCGATCAACCATTTTTAATATGAACAAGTTTCCTTTGTCTCCTCTAGATACTCTGCAAAAGAAAAAAAGACAAGTCATGTTCAATGCTCATATTGTTCTTGAACCCTCCTTTTTTTGGTGAAAAAGAAAGCACGACATGTACATGGTAGTAGCAAGAAGAAAAGTTTGCGATGAACATCTTAAATTTTCAAGCAATAATATGATGAATAAAAATAAATGACTTTGTTGAAACAGTAGAAAGAAAACCTTGATCAAAATTCAAAACTTACCGTAAATCCTCATCCAAGTAAGTAATTTCCAGAGATCCATAGTGTGTTCTTTATGGTGCCTTGACAGGTATCTACAAAAGAAAACTATTGAGTCGATTAAACACACTTCATCGAAATAAACAAAATACATATGAAACCTCATCATTGATCATACGAGGTAATAATAAAATGACGAGTTTGACTTTTGTGGTTAAATGTATATAGTAATGTTCTTGAGGTCAATATCTTCTTTTCATATACATCCTCTTTTCCCTAATAGTTATTGATACTTCTCTTACAATTTTCAGTTTGAAATGTCGGCATTCAAATATTAAACTTTGAACATTTATGTAGATGTTGTAATGAACGGATTTCTACTCCCAGTGCTACTTTAGTTTCAAACTTGTAGTTTTGGTTTCTTAAAGTTTTAATATATTGCCCTCTTTAACCAAAAAAATATTAAACTTTTTCATTCTGTAATTACAAAAATATGATAAAGTTCCTATTTTGAATAAGCGAACCAAAACAAATTAATTTAACTCGATAACACATAAAATTATCTTACTATATGGAATAGGTAAAAATATGGTAAAAAATCTATAAACTTTATCTGTAAAAAAAACAATCACATAATGAAGGCAATAACACATATTATTTACTTCTTCTAAAAGTAATTTTCTAGGATTATACTATTAATAATTTAATCAAATAATACTCCATATTGATTATAATATTGGTCAAAATAAAGTCTTGATTCTATGTCCTCGTTTTGTTATCCTAGTGCGACATTCGTTGCCTGACCTAATGAATAGATTAAACATATAGCTCATAAACTTGTAACAATAAGGTGCACATATAAGTCTTTATCTCTAGCTTCTACAATGCAAACAATGATAACAAAAGAAGTTGAACAGAAAACAGATAAACCAAGCAATGCAAAGTTGCAAACTATAATGGCAAGATTTGCAAACAACAACACACAAATTTTTTACGTGGAAAACCTCTCCAGTGTGAAGAGTAAAAACCACGGGACTAAGGGGCCCACCCATATATCTTCTTATTATGATCAAAGAAAAATGTAGCTCGAAATTACAACCCCGATTTAAACTCCAACATTACGCCTACATTATAATCACCATTCACCAAAATATATAACTACAACTTGACTAGTTTCTTGCATCTTTTCCGGAACACGGCTTGTATTTAGTTGGCAAGCATCTCTCCCCATATTGTTTTAAGTAATACACCTTGAAATTTAAGCACTAGTTTCTTGCATGGTTTTTCTTGGACACAAATATCCTCTGGTCTTGACCTTTTTCTGCATATTCTTATTTCTTGCTGATGTGATTTTTCAATCTTCTGAACTCGTAAATTTTGGGTGCCTCCATTCATGACCAAACTCGGGGTAACTAACTTCAACACTTCTCTTACATCTCTCGTGCAATAGTCATCATTAGTATCATTGTCAAACTCAAAGCTAGCATCAAAATATGTATGATGTACCAACGTTAACATGTTGAAAACCCTATTAAGTTCCATATCCATATCCATCTCCTTTCGTCCCTCCTTGCTTGAAAAAAAGTGATAACGACCAATGTTTATTAAATTTTTCTTGCATGATTCCTCCCAAACTTCTTCACTATCATCCACGATCAAACAAGTTTTTCGATGAGCTAACACCACATCTAAATTCTTTTGACCTTCCTTCAAGCAATCTTCCCTAGTGATTACCCACGAAAACATCGATATCGGCGTTCCCATCTCTGAATCAGCGAGCTTTTCAAGAACTTGGTGTGCGTAGTGTCGAGTACCCATAGTGTATATTGATAATTCGAACATGGAACTAAGTTGCTTCAGGAACTCACGAGCACCCGGCCTAATCTTAACCATAAATTGACCGTCGGAAGTCTCGAACACATCTTTCATGGATTTGATACTTTCTATCTTTTTAAGTTTGAGTTTCTTGATCTCTCTTGCATGGATAAGTGTATGGTCTAAGTCAAGAACAAGGTGGAGCTTCTTGCCGCTTAAGAGCCTTCGCATGTGAGCGTCTCGACGGGAGCGAATCGCTTCCAAAGTGAGGCTAAAGTTAGCGTTGATGTAGCCGAGGCGTATGGTGGCCGGATCACCGCACTCCATCTTTGATTTGTGGCACTCGATACACTTGTTGTGCATGAATGAGGGATGAAAGCATGAGCTACTAATAGTAGTTAGATTCGAAACAATCTCGTTTACGTCATCGTTCAATCCAAAATTCATGTCACATAAAGATGAAGTTTCTTCCATGTTGCTGCAAAATATCAACTAAATAAAATAAGAATAATGGAATAAGAAGTAATATGGAACTAGATAATGAAAGCAAGGCATGCATGAACAATATAAAAGAAGAAAGATACATCAAAAACTTTATATACGTGATAGTACCACTGTTTTTAGTGAATTCAAACCAAATCAGTAACATAAAACATGACAAAAACATCATCATCTAAGGTTATTGTCTAAGAATACACGAGTATATAAACATTAATCTAATTCTTAGAAAAACTGAAATTATCTATGATAAGAAAGACAACTAACTTTGCACTTTTCTTTAACATAGTGTACATGATTAAGAAAATAAAAATCACAAGGAAAGTTTTTAACTCCAATAAAGAATCAGATTATTATCGACCAAGTAATGAAAACTGAACTAACTCAAATCAACGTGAATATGTAGCAAAGAATTATCATCAAAACTCAAAAACTAACAAAGTAGAATAAGTTGACACAAACATATTAGAAAGAAAGATAACGAAAGTCCTAAAACTAACAAAAAGAACACAAAAATTTAACAAACGAAGATCATGAAAACTAAAAAAATAAAACTTGCTTATTATTGATAATTAAGGGAATTCAAGAATAGATTCATACCTTATATCACCACGGGAAAAACTGAACAGCTGCGCTAATTTTTACGACGACGTCGGCCTTAAGGGCGTGAAGCTAAACAAATCAGTTGTTGTTGTAGCTCGAATGGAACTACGGATGAACTAATAGGAGGAGGTAAATGTAATGTACGTAGTAGTTATGTTCGTACTTCGTAGGCTATGTATACATATATGTAAGCTCGACTTGATGCACAAGGCAATATGTTATCCTAATCCTGATATAACTAGGAAAATACTAATTTAAGTATGCTTAGGAAACTCAAATATATATTCACTGGATTTCTTAATGCAAATAGGACAGTAAAGTAACAAAATGCGATGGATTAAGTTATTTACATTATTACAGT
Source organism: Beta corolliflora (assembly GCA_947648045.1). Classification (NCBI taxonomy): domain Eukaryota; kingdom Viridiplantae; phylum Streptophyta; class Magnoliopsida; order Caryophyllales; family Amaranthaceae; genus Beta; species Beta corolliflora. The sequence continues at coordinate 3,269,042 of CANSZD010003721.1, read as the reverse complement.
TATGATAGAATGAGAATTATAGTAGACGGTTAATATGATAGAGTTACGTATACAGTGAATTCTATGACAATTTAACACGCTGCCAGTTTCCCAACCTGGCCTACACTCTAGAAACCTCTTACTCTCTCAGCTTCCCTCACATATACGGAAGTTTCGAGGCTCGAATTGGTGAATCTCGTTTCACATCAATGTTTCAAGTGTTATGGCAAATAGAGCTTGGGATGTGTTTGAGAGGCACCAATATATAATTATTGTTTTGCTGCACTGGCTTCGTACTTGTAGTAGTCCAAACTGTGAGAATAATGAGACGAACAAGTAGGGGAGGGAGTCGACTCGGCCACCGGGGGGGGTCCGAATGGAGAGGCGGGGCAGCGCGATTAGAGGAGCGTGCTGACCCAGCTGGCACTGGAATACCAGCGTGCTGGGCAGCAGCGTGCGTGGGGGAGGTGAGTGGCCCATCGGGCGCTGTACACCCAGCGGGTGGGGCAGCAGCTCGTGGGTGAGGGGGAGACAAGCCAGCGCCCAACGGGGAACCAGCGGGCGGGGCAGACGCGAGCTGTGAGGCACGAGGGGAGGGGGGAGCCAAGCCATTGGGCGATGGCAATGCTACATGTGGGGCAGCAGCACGCGAGGAAAGGGGAGAACTCCTAGGGTGTGTAGGTGTGGACTCGGGTGAGGGAGGTGAGTCGGGCAACGCGGACGAAGTCGTATAGGATATTGCTAAAGGCAACGGGAGTCGGGAGGAGTGTGGGGTCCATATCAGTAGAGTCAACCGAAGACGAGGGTCGAGACGACACTAGTTGACGATAGGGGAACACTGACTCATGGAATTTGACATTCCGACTCACATAAATACGACCTGACTTGGGTTCATAACATCGATACCCTTTGTATCCCGAAGCGTAACCAAGAAAAACACATTGAACCGACTGAGGAGTTAACTTATTTGATGGTTTCGCAAAAAAGTTAGAAAAACACGTGCAACCAAACACACGTAACATGGAATAGTCAGGGCGTTTAGAGAATAACTTTTCAAAGGGAGATAAACCATGCAACACAGGAGTAGGCAAACGATTTATGACATAGGTAGATGTATATACCGCATCGACCCAAAACTGACCAGGAAGTAAAGACTCAATGAGCATCGTACGAGCAAGTTCAATGACATGTCGGTGCTTGCGTTCAGCAACACCATTTGGTTGTTGTGTTTCAGGGCAAGATTTACGGAAATAAATACCACATTTTCGAAAATGATCTAGAAGAGGTTGATTATCAAATTCTCGACCCCCATCACTTTGGTAGTATTTAATTTTGCAGTCAAATAAATTTTCAACCAAAGCTTGGAAATCTAAGAAACGAGCATACACCTCCGATTTGCGTTTTAAAGGATAAATCCATGTATAGCGAGAAAAATCATCAACAAAACACACATAGTATTTAAATCCGAGATTTGATAAGATATTGGATTGCCATAAATCAGAATGAACAAGTTGCAATGGTTTATCAAAAGAGTGTATTACATCTTGAAAAGGAAGACGATGAGACTTTCCTAAACAACAAGAAACACAATCAAAAACAAGACTAGTGGCACAAACAATGGCCTTATTTTGCTTAAGAGCACCTAAAACTCTATCACCACAATGCCCAAGACGACGATGCCAAGTAGGACCGGACGCAGAGAGAGAAAATAGAGCAACAGGCCTCCTAGGATAGATGGTGAGGGTGATGGGATAGATATTGCCTTGACTAGAAGCTTTGAGAAGCACCTCCCCCGACCGATTGTCCTTAACAAAAACATGAGAACCATTATTAAAACTCACAGTGCAATTGTTATCTTTAGCCAACTTTTGAACTGACATTAAACTAAATTTAATATTAGGACAATGATAAACAGAGTTGAGAACTAAAGGACGACTGTTAGAGTTTAATGTGACTGTGCCAACATGTTTTACTGGGATTTGAGTACCATTTGCTACTTCAACATAGATTGGACCAGTATAAAGAGACTTATTTGATAAGATACCTGGATCGTTAGTCATGTTAGAAGATGCTCCGGAATCAGGAAACCAAGTGGTTTCATTATGCTCGCCAGTGGGAAGGCCAACAAGGGCAGCATTAGATGTATGAGCATAACGAGATGGACAGGAAACAGCATAATGACCTGGATGTAAGCAAATTTGACAGACTATATTTGTAGACTGAGGACCAAACACACCATCAACAGTAGTACTCCCTGTAGACAAATGGTTAGTATCGCAAGAAGTAAGGGCTACAACAGCACTTTTAGATGACAAAACAGAATTACATATAGCTGTACCTCCTGAATTTTATGTTTGGGTTTGTGTTTGAGCTTGCTCTGCACCCCCACCTTTTCCACCTTTACCACGACCACCACGATTACGACCACGACTCTTTCCACCTCCACGACCCCCTTGATTATTGTTACGAGAACTATTGTGCGAGGAGGTAGTATCAGACGGAGGGGAACCATTAGGAACATGAGCAAGGAATGCTTGATGAGAAGCAAAACCTTGTTCTCTAGCATGACGACCTTTAATAATCTGTTCTTGAATCAATAACTTCTCCCGAACATCATCAAAACTCAAATGACCAGAGAATTGAGTAATACTAGTAATGAGGGAATCATAATCTTTCCCAAGGCCCATGACGGTATGTTGAATTAAGTCGCGAGATGAAAAGGAGCACCAACCGCAGCAAGAGAATCAGCAATAAGTTTAATATTGCGCAAATAGATGTCCATGGATTGAGATTCACTCTTAGCAATGTGTTGCAACATACTTTTAAGTTCCATAGAACGGGCCAAACTCGCATTCATAAACCGGGATTGTAGGCGATTCCAAATTAACACAGAAAACTTAACATCATGCACCTCAGCAAGCATATCTTCAGACAAAGTAGCAAATAACCAAGATCTTATAGTTTAATCAATACGTAACCAATGATAGTATTCAGGATTCATGGATTCCCGATTAAGATGATCAATCACATAAACATCAGGCATGGGAATAGAACCATCAAGCATTCCTAACAAACCATGGGATACTAAAAACGATTCGAATTGAGTACGCCAAGGTAAATAATTCTCAACAGTCCGAAGAACAGTAGTAACAATATTCTTCACATTAGAAGTAGATGTTACCAACGTTGAGGAGATCGATGCAAGATTAGGTTGAAGAGTGAAGAAACCTGGTGGTCCACCATAACCTGTCGGTGTATGGTGCTGCGGCAGGAGCCTTGGGTGGCCGGCAAGAGTTGAACCACCAAAGGATGGTTGCTGCGACGTAGGGAGGGTGGGAGCGCGAGACACGTAGGGCATCGTAGTGGCTGCCCCAATAGGCGACACAGCAGCCTCGAAGAGGCGCCGTGGTGTCGGGTGTGTCGGGGTCCACGAAAACCCGAAAGAAGCGCTGGACGTCGAGCCTTGCCGGTAGTAGACCACGTGTGCGCCAGCAGTGATGTGTGGCTGCGAACCAAGGTGGGCGAGAGGAGACGACGCACTAGGCGGCTGCGCGAAGGCAAGAAGGCCAGGGAGACTTGCGTCGAAGCAGCAACGGTGGAGGGCACCATGTGGGTAGTGACGGCAGACGTGGCCGGAGAAGCCGAATTGGCAGCCATGAAATCACACGAGGAAAATAGAAGCGGAAGCGAGAGCACCAAGAACGTGAAAGAAAATTCAAGAAAAAAACTGTGCTCTTGATACCATGTGAGAATAATGATACGGCTTAACCCTAATGAGGGAGCCTGGACTCATATATATATAATATACAATAGTACAATGACAAGGATACCCTTAGTATCCTCTATTACAAACTTTGAAGAGGTTACGCAATGGTACCTTGTATGGAAAGAGCTTTTTTCCTGCTCAACTTTTGGCCAACCAACGCATTCGGCAGCTCCTTGATCAATGATCATGGCCTGGAAATGATGAGATAGCCTGCCCAAGGCGGGGCGTGCAGGTGGTGAAAGAGAACATTAGCTATTTGAGGGTGCAAGAGCAAAGGCAATATGAGAACTAGCCACTCATCAGGCACAGCAGCAAGGCTTGTCTTTGCGCCTAAACCTAGGAGATTCCACAGCCATCACCAAAGTATACTGTATACGGTTTTGGTAGCGTAAACATTTTTATGGATTCCTTAGCTTGCATCAGAACATCTGGGCTCAGGCTCAAGTAGTCAAGTCTAGGAGGAATGGCCTTTGGTAACTCTTCACCAACTGCTACAGATGCAAAACATTTCTGGTCCTTCTCATTTTTGGTAGTTGTATCTATCAGATACTCCCTCCGGTTCCTAAAGATCTTCACTCTTTTACTTTTCACGCATGCCAATGCAAAACCTTAGACACTAATATCTTTAATTGTGTATTTGAAAAAATTATAAAAAGTGGATATTAATAAAATACATATTGAGATGAATCTAACAAGATCCCACATGACTATATTTTTTCTTATGTATAAGTCATAAACAACAGTCAAAGTGAAACTTGTGAATAGTGAAAAATGTCAAATAGGAAGATCTTTCTGAACCGGAGGTAGTATATTGTAAGGAGCCAAAAAGCAAAATATTTATGATCTTATAGTTCACTAGGGGAAAAAAAAGGAAGGGCTGCGCTGAAAGGGCTGCGTTTTTTAAAAAACGCAGCCCTTCTTGTATGAAGGGCTGCGGTTTTAAAGAAAAACGCAGCCCTTTTAGTGAAGGGCTGCGGTTAACAAGAAATCGCAGCCCTTCATACTGTATGAAGGGCTGCGGTTTTGAGGCTAACCGCAGCCCTATTAGTGAAGGGCTGCGTTTTTTAAAAAACCGCAGCCCTTCATATAAGAAGGGCTGCGGTTTTTTAAAAAACGCAGCCCTTTATGGGCTTTTTAAAAAAAAATTGAAACGAATTCGCGGGCTTAAAATGTTAAGCGGGCTAGGGTTCTCACAATTTCCTCTCCCTCATTCTCTCTCCTCTCTCACGTCCTCTCTCAGCCTCCTTCTCTTTCACCCTCCTTCTCTCTCACGTCCCTTGTCAATGGCCAAAATGGACGAATGGGGCCGGTTCACATCACCTCCGCCGCAACCTTGTTCTCTTCGTCCTCCTCGTTCGTCCCGTCGGCGCTCTGCTACGCACCAAACCCATTCATCTCCTCCTTCGTCGTTCGTCTCCTCACCACCGTTGTGCGCACCAACGACGACTTTCTCGCGTCGTCTTCACAAGTCTACCGGCACCCCTTTTACGGCGTCGTCTTCTCCTTTGGTTTGTACATTTTCTCTGTATCTTACATTTTTATTTTACTACTACCGTGTTTTCTAATTCTTCTTTATTTTTCTTCTTTTACGCATCATGTGTTTGATCAATCTTGCCCCAATTCTAGGGTTTTTGAACTTCTTACTAAGGATATTATCTATGCTGCCGTTGATTAACGGTACGATTTTACTTCTTGGTTGTTTTCGCTCTCGTCGCGCGCACCAACGTCGTCGGAATCTTCTTCGACCAGTGAGTTCAGTTCTTGTTCGCCGGAATCTTCGTCGCGCACCACCGTAGTTTTGATTCAGATCTTGTTGAAAAATCCCCGAACACTTCGCTCTACATTTTGGTTGGTTTAATTTGGTATTTTTGTGTGATGATTTTGGTGTTGTATTTGTGATGAATAATTTGTGTGAAATAGAGTGCTTGTCTGAACCTAATTGCTTTCTTCAAGAGCATTGTGGTTTGTCTTGGGTTTTCTTTTTCCACAATTAAATGTCAACTTAGATGCAAAGTTCTGTAGAATTGTGGTTTTATCTATGATTTGGTACTGAATAACTCTTGTTACCCTTTGAATAAGCGTTTGATTGGGGATGAGTTTCAATCCTTAAATTGTTATACAGTGGAATTGATATGTTTTATGATTTCAACCGGGTCAATCACCATTATTGTGATTCATGTGAGCTAAATGAAGAATAAGGGTGAGGAATGACTGTAAAAATCAACATTCAAGGGGAATTACAAAAAACATAATATTTAGGAGTAAAAAAATGCAAAAAAAAAAATTTTTTTTTTACTTTTTTTTTGGGTCAAACATAACCGCAGCCCTTTGTACAACGAAGGGCTGCGGTTTAGGCCCAAAACCGCAGCCCTTCCATATTGGAAGGGCTGCGGTTTGCCTAAACCGCAGCCCTTCGTTGTACAAAGGGCTGCGGGTTTTGGAAACCGCAGCCCTTCGTTGTGAAGGGCTGCGGTTTTGAACCGCATCCCTTCACTTTTAGTGAAGGGCTGCTACGGAAAGGGCTGCTGGCCAAAAACGCAGCCCTTAGACAGTTGAGAATATACAAGTTCCATACACTGCAGAATACAAGCTACAGGAGTGTAATGTACAGTATCCCAAGTAACACTTTTCAAACCGAGCTTTAATGTATCTCGTATATATTTATATTAAAACAAAAATACTCCTGTATCGCTTGGGGATATTGGTTTCTTGTCGATCTCCCAATAGAGCACCACAAGGAAAAATTCCGATCTAGATCACAAGCCGAGAAGTAAGATCGGTTGACATTCATACATTTGGTTGTTAACTTGGAATTCCGTATGACCGATCAACCATTTTCAAGATGAACAAGTTTCCTTTGTCTCCTCTTGATACTCTGCAGAGATGGTAACACCCTTTCATTAGCCACAAACCAAAGATAATAAAAACAGAATAAGAGACTATAAGACGATCAGAATCTCAAATTATTTCAATCGAAGGCAACTATTTATATCTCAGGCACAAAATCAAGTAAAGGGAAAATCACAAAGAAAGATATAGCTCGAACCGGCTTTAACAATATTGGTGAAATTTACTCCAAATGACAACATGGAACACAAAACTTGCAACCGATCGCACTCAAGCAACCACCACTTAAAATGAATTTGATCAAATCGTGTCATAAAGGCAAGGATTGAGGAGCTTTCTTGAATTCCCTTTACAATAAAAGCTAATCTAATTATGTTCTAATGGAAGACCTGAGTATTTAAATTATTTTTACTACATGACAATTTATCGGGTTTTTCCTTTCTGCTGGCGCAATTTAGACGATGCACCAGGTGTGTGCAATGCTCATCGTGCTTCCCGACAAGAACATATCGTCCAATTAAAAGAACATGACCTTTTTTCAAAGAACTTTTCTAGGTAAAAAGAACACAGTTCAAAATCAAATAATATGTTTAGTGACTCTAGTCTCCATTTATAAAAGAAGTAACGAACACAAGTCATCATGCAAAGAACTTACAATTTTTAAAATTAAACGTACTTAAAGAGTTACCCCGCAATGAATTTGAATCATATTCTTGTTAAACGATTCTGACTTTTCTATTTCATATTGAGTATCTACACATATATATGTTGCATGTACTGATATAAAAACTACAAAGTTCCCTGCAAAACATACCTTAAATCTTCATCTAAGTAAGTGAATTCCAATGAACCACGGGCAGTATCTGGTGCCTTAACAGGTATCCGAAAAGGAAAATTATGATTAACCACGCTTGACTAGAAAACACAACATAGCATACATAATAATCTCATTACAGAGGTGCGTTCATATTCTAGTAAAAGAATAGAATTTTGCACTACTCACCAATTAAGAGTACTAGGTTTACGTAAGAGATTTGCCCGATTTCAAGCCATGTGGGCTTAAACTTTAACAATGAGGTGACGATGCCAACATAAAAGCGGGACTTTGATGGTAAATAAGTTATAGAAACAGTATCTCAAGAAACCTTCGAAAGGTAAAGAGAAATTTGGTCCATCACACAAGATCGATGCAAGCAAGAAGGATCTAAAATGATAACAGTGATTCAAGTGAGTAGATGCAACTTAATCCAATGGTGATTCCAACCCTTATATATTATACAATTTACAAGTTAGCTACTCAAACTTGTCTTTTTCTTCATGGATCTCTAACACGTATCACAATTCTTGCTAAAATAAACAATGTGAAGGAAAAATAATAAGCTCATATATAGATGCTAATGCAAACTTCTATGTTAAGTAAATGGAAGTAGGTGCACAATTTATGAAGGCATGTTCTTAATCAAAAGAATCACCACCTTGATTTCACTGTTTCTCTGCAAAGATTCAATAGAACACCAGTACTACATTATACATCATAATAATTGGAAAAATTACCAGCCCTCCAATTTTGAAATAATCAAATTTCACAGCTACTTTTCTTGGATTTACCGGAGTGAGGTCAGCTGTGACCTGAAAGATATCCACGTAAGCGTAAAGATGCATCAACAGATTGAAAGAGGACAGAAATCAAGCAACAAGACAGGCACTCTATAAGAAAGTAGCATATATGACAAGCAAGTGCAGCGCCCTGAGGAAATAAATTTTGAGCCTTGAGGATTTCATAGCAATAACCTAACCGTAGCTGGCCCTCATCAGTTGCAAAATGAGATAAACAGTAGGATGAGCTCACAGACAATAACACTTACAGCTAACTACTCAAAACATTACGCCAGTATAACTCGTAGTTACGGGACATATAACAAAAGGCAACAATATTACCTGGTTAAAAAATGGCCAGGTTTCGTTGTTCTGAGCCCGAAGGGTGTCCACGTTAATTGCTTGGTAGTTGCGTCTTGATCTTAAGAACTTAGGTCTCTGTCAAGATAAAAATAGAGGAACAACTTATAAACTGCATACATGCATGAATAGGAAAAGCCCGAATTACTGTTCTAAGCAGGAATTCCAAGCTCGTTTCTAGCTAGGCACTAGCAAAATCTCGAATCAGCTTTCAAAAACTGCAGCCTTATAGTAAGTACTACTTCCCCTTCAAAAACTATGGACTGTAGACAATTACTGACTACAGATTGATTGCATGGAAATTGGCATGGTCAAATAATATATAATAGATACTTGCTTATTTTCCAATTGTTCGCCCTAGGAAGCATAGGCCATAATTCATCTGTTTCGAAAATAAAAGTTTATCAAGGTGTTTGGGGATTACTTAGCTAAAAGTGGCCTTACTAGCAGATCGGAGGGGTATCTTTCAAGATGTGTCCACGAGAGAGTGAACTGCCCCGGGGTTGGTCCATGGAGGCAAGAACACCCATTCGTTGCAAGTCAGAAAAAAAAAAATCTACTTTGTGCCACAGGTGCGAGTCTTATAGGCCTACTCTTGTGACAGTTGTGTACTTGTTGAACTGATGAGGGGTATTTCAGTTATAATGTACAGGTTTTGTTCCGAGTAATGGGCTTGATTAGCTAAAGCTTCTGAAGGGGGTAATCTAACCATTTCACAATTAATTGGGCCACCACCTGGACCGAAAAAAACATTGAGCCTCATGTGTGATGTGTTAGATATAATTTTCGCATCTGATTCGCGAAAGTATCACCACATGCACTGGCAAAAATCTTTACTACAATATCCGACAATTGAAAACTATTGCAGAATTTTAGCGCAATAAAAGAAGCAGGAGTTACAGCAAGCAACTGTATGGTACAATGGCAACAAGAGAAACATTGAGCACATATATGATATGTTGAACAGTACATAAAAGAAAATGAACTGAATGAGATATCATATAACCTGAGTTTGTAAAATTGATTTAGAGGTAGTGTAAATGAGCTCCCATTTCCCATCCAGTAAATCAGACTTAAGTGGCTGTTTGGTTGGATTCGCTGCTTCGAGCTTGCGGGTGAGCTTATAAACACCACAGTTAAAGATAGAGATTAGACAAATTTAAAGAAATTCACTATCCTTGCACTTAATTTCTACAAGACTCTCTCCACTAACAACTAAAACTAATACTCACAGCCACATAAAAGACCTATATCTCTACTCCAAACAAAACTTTGGCTACTATGGTTCTCTAAATGAGGGCTTTCATCTCCTAGATTAACTAAGGAAAATATATCTCGGATATGCTATTGTATATTCGACATCTGTTATTGCATATTCAGCACCTACGACTGTACATGTATATATGTCTTTTGGAAATCGAATTTTACCCAAAAAAATAAAAGAAAAGAGCATTACAACCTCATAGACATATACTCAATCATTTCGACTCCATACTGTGCTCGTTTATATTACCAAAATGTCACTTGATTTACTTTCTATAATTATGTAGCAGATTAATTGAGCATAACCATTATTTTTTTATCAATTCAATTTTGTCATTAGCTATAAATCTCAACACAACAAGACGTTTTTGGCAACATGTAGTACAATTAAAGCTTCTTTACTTGGGTAATTGGGTTATTATTATACGGATTGAAAATGGTAGAGAACTGCATTTTGCATTAAGCAGATGGAAATATCAGACTTAAATGAAAAAAAACCTTAATAATACACTACTCACATGATGACATTAATTTTACATATAAAATAAGGATATGAATGAAAATAGTTAAATCAGAACTGTTCTGAACATAATGTTCAGAACAATTTTTGGGGTATATTCAGAAAAAATAATAGTATATTGATTATAAAAGGTACAGTAGTATATTTATACACAGAAACTAGTACTACATAAACCCAACAGATGATCTAATTATAGCTCACAATTCAGGCCTCTAGGAAGATCCATGTCAAATAGCTCACATCATTCAAGACATTCGCTCTCTTCTCAAATCATTCACCAAATGACACATCAGGCACATTTATAGCGAAGCAAACAAGGCAGCCGACTGGATTGCAAATGTTGGTCATTAAGTTAATTCTTGCTTCACTTCTGATAATTGTTTAACTCAGCCCTAAGCCCCTATTCTTATAAACGATGAATTAGGAGTTCCCCTCTCGCGGAGGGCTCCTAATTCCTCCCTCTTTTTCCTTACCTTTTTAGAAAAAGATCTGATTATGGACATATTAAATCTTGGTTCCGATATATATTACTTTATTGAATAAATGTACTTTGTTTTTTCACTAGATATAGTACTTTTTTATGATCTGTACAAAAAAAACATGTACAACGGTTCTGAATTGGACAAAGCTCGGATATAAATAGCGTAAAAGTCAAAACCTGCAGTTGTATAGTAGAAGGGACGAAATATATTCCTAATAGAAACCAACCTGTTCAATTCTCTCCTGGTCTTCAGGGGTGGCATCAGCTCCTCTATCAAGTGGTTGAATAGCCTCAAGAAGGTCCAGCTTAAGAGTTTTGGCATCTTTGCCTTTAGTTAAGAAGGCAGGAAAGAATGACACTTGAGTTTTGATACTACTACTTGGCCTTTTTATGTATTGCTCAGAAAGTGGCCTGTTTGAGAGGTTTTGAAAAGTTGAAAATTGAATGTTTGATGATGTAGAAAAAAGAGAAATGGGAAGTATTTTGATTGAATTATTTGGAGGCAAAGACTTGGAAAGAGTCACACAAGATAATGCCATTGTTATGTTAACTGACTAATTTGTGCAGTAGTTGGTGTTAACAGTATTCTCTTTCTTGTTCTTTTTTTTATTTTCCCTGAGGGAGATACATCATACAGTAACAGTATCTCTTTGTTTGTGTCTTGTGCGCAAAGCTGACATTTGGTCCATAGGGAGCCACGACGCGTCAAGTAGTTAAGAAGATTGAAGAACCAGATCATCAAACAGAAAGGAAATATTTTTTTTAAAAAAAAACATTAATCTACCTACTAGTAAATAATGACTTATGAGCTAGTGAAAAAGAGAAATTTCATTTAGTTTAGTTAAAATAATAAAAAAAAAATGAAAAAAAGTTTATTGAGAGAGGCTCCATCTCCTCTCTAAAAACCCTAGCCCCAATTTAATTTCTGTTGAAATTGAAACTCTAGCCGCCTTCCTCTTCTCCTCTTTCTAGATCTAACCATTTTTATGGCTTAGCTTGTCAGTTGTCATAGTCATTTAGTCCAACCTTATGGCTAGTTTGGTTTAGTTGGCGATGGTTTCAGGCCACGGTTTATGTTTCTTGGTGGGGTGTTGGTGGATTCAGGTGTTTCTTCTTCACTCGCTTCGGCTGGGCTCATTTTGGGGACTGGTTGTCCTCTTCACTTCAACCGAGTGCGCGGGGCGGGCTCCTCTTCTCCAGCAAATGGAAGTTATTTGTTAATCGTTATTTTTTGGGTTTATTTTCTCTTTCTTGTTTATATTTTTTCTTCCTTAGTTCTTGTGTTTTCGTTTGTTAGATTAGTGGTAGGTCTTAGATTGTTGTGGCTTCAAGTAACTGCATCTTTTGAGAAGATTTGTCAGCTTATTTGTTTTCAGTGGTGTTTGTCTTGCCCCTCATGACGGGTTTCAAGAAGTTGTTTTAGTTGGGCTTCGGGAGATGGTGTGTTGTCGCGGCGGAGCATCAGCTTGGGTTTTTTCGTGCTCTTTTTTCTTCTAATTTTGTTCTTGAAACTTGTTGTAACCATCCTCATGAGACAATGAAGGTAATTTAGAAGACCGATTTCTCTTATGTAAACACCTCCTAGTTTTCTTGACCTGATAAAAAAAAAATTTAGTTTAGTTAAAAGGTAAAAGTGTCAAGATACTAGTACCACTTATTTTGAGAAAAGTAGTTTGATAAATAAGGTCTTTTCCACAAAAATCCATACAAAAATCTAAATCTAGTATTAGTAATGTTATATTAACTTACGAAGTAGATAGAGTGTGTCTTGGGTGTGACATATTACACCATAACTTATTGTATAACAAAATCTCACATGTGAGAACTAATATAACTGTTTCATGTTATTATCGGTGTGTTTCATATCATTTAAGAGCTGTTTAATGTCAATTCTAAATTTTTTTTATGTTAGTATTGATATGTTTCATATCATTACTAATGACTTCGATGTCATTTTCCAGCAAACTTGTATAATTTCCCCTATATCATTATTATTTTTCAACTCTTTATATATTGTGTCATTATTACACAAACTGATACTCCCTCTGCTTTTTTTTATTTGCTACATTTGACTTGCACGGTTTTCAAAGCATTATTTAACTCTTAATATCTCTTATTTCGCTTAAGTAAAAATTATAAAAATTTGATATTATGAATCTACACGTCGAGACGAATCTAACAAGATCACACATGACTATATTTTTACTTATAAAATAATCAAAATAATCGGTCAAAGTAGTGGCTTCATTCCCAAGAAATCAAATGTAGCAAATAAAAAAAAGCAGAGGGAGTATCATTTATAAGAGAAATTATATCATTATTATGCACTTTTACGTCGTTTTTTAGCAAACTTGTATCATTTTTCAACTCTTTATATACCTTATCATTATTACACAAACTAATAATACTTACTCTATTTCTTTATACTTGCAAAACCAAAGGGTTTGCACAGTATTTAAGAAAAAGGAGAGAAGATGGAAGGGACATGTGACCCCTTAATTAACCAAAGTTAATTACATATCTAAACCTCCAAACTTATCCCCACTAATAAACAAACCACCACCATTTCACCAGATTAATGAGCACTGCCACCATCATTACCACATCACCTCCACCACCTTCACCACCACACCACCTCCACCACCACCGCCACTAATATTTTGGTCTTCTGACTTACCTTCATTGTCTACCCACACCCAGATGCCGCCACCACCCACACTCAGCCTAATCACCACCATCATCCGATAACCACCACCAAATTACATTTTTCAAAGTAATCAAAAATCAAAACCCAAAAAGAATAGTTCAATATAATTAAAATCAAAATCCCAAAGAGACAACAAGAATATTTCGCATATCCCGATGAATCGACAATACGATGTTCTTGGAAAAGGACGAAAGATAGCATGGAAGAATTTCGGAGAAATAGGTTTGTAGCTTTTATGGTCAAAGAACGGACGACGATGGGAGAGGAAGGAGGATAAAGAGAGATATTACCGGTAACGAAGAATTCGACCACTTATGTAGCTTTAATAATGGTTGAATACGGCCATGAATGTTCCAGATCTAGAACTTTAATGGTCGAATTTGACCATGATTTCTAACCATCGATGTTGTTTTAATCAAGTAAAGGTGTATGTTGCCGGAATAGAGAGTAGGAAAAAGGAGAGGGAATATCGTCGGAAAAGTGGGGTGGTGTAGGGTTGCTGGTAAGGGGTGGTGGTGATGGTGGTGATTGGGGTTAGGAGCTGGTAAGGGTTTGAGGGGTGGGGAGAAGAAAGAGTGAGAACTAAGGAGGAGGCACTACAAGAAAAGGCGATATCAAGATTATCAATGACGGCTAAAGGCCGTCGGTAATAAGTCAAAAACCGTCGCTATAGATGCAACGACGGCCAACAGTCGGTAAAAAGCGGTCGTTGTAACGGTGGTCGCTGATTTTGAAATCAACGACCGCGCGGCCGTCGGTGATAATATCACCGACGGTTTCCTTACATGTCAGCGACTGTTTCGTACACCGACGTTGATTATATTTCACCTACCGTTTGAAACTGTCGCTGAAACAACGACGGTTCGGAACAGTCGTTAATGCAACGACGGTTCCAATACAGTCGTTGAATCAACGTCGGTTGAAAGCGGTCGCTAATATTCTAAAGTCGTCGTTGCCTGGATCGTTCTTGGCAGGATTACTTTCCTTTACAGCGAATGTGTAGCCGTCGTTGTTGTAATGTTTAGCCGTCGTTGTTTTTTAAATTTACATTAATATAAACAATAATGTTCCAAATTATAATTAAACCTGTACCTGCACGACTGCACCTAAATGTACTACACTAAACATGTTCCTCCATCGCCTCCATCGCATTCAATATTTTCAACTACAAAAATATGCAATTTTAATATATATTACAATTTGCGTAGATACTTATATAATTACATGAAATAGATTAAAATTATGTACACAAAATAGATCCCGGTGTCGGGAAATAAAGTAGAAGTCGGGTTCTACAAAAATATATATCGACAAATCTAGAAACTTATAAGCTAAATGCCGATAAATATAGAAAGTAAATGTCTATAGTTAGACAAACTACCTTGATTAAATATATGTACGCAAAATAGATCCCGGTGTCGAGAAATAAAGTAGAAGTCGGGTTCCAAAAAAATATACCGACACATCTAGAAAGAAAGCTAGATGCCGATAAATATAGACACTAAATGCATATAGTTAGACTAACTATATAGAAACTATAAGTTAGTTACCTAGTTGCCAAAACCAAACAAACTACACTGTCACGGGTGACTCTGTAGCACTACCGCCACCACCAAACCCTGCGTCATCTTCTGGTATGCGGTGTGGAGGGGGCCCTGTGTTGCAACCTGAGAACATGTGGCCGAAACGAGACATGTTCCTCATCATTTCCTGCAGGAGGGCCCGGTTTGACTCTTCCATCCGTGCTGCGACCCTTGCCTCCACCTCTTCCATCCATGCAACGACCTTTGCCTCCACCTCATATGGTTGTGAAGAGCCATCTCCTCGCCCAGATGAATAGTTGTAGTACAAATGATCTCCCTGATCCAACCCCTGCACTTTTCCTCTGTTCCTCCCACCAACTGTCTCCCAATACAACAGATCAGGGTTGTTTGTGACCCACCGAGTGGTACAATCATCCAGCTTCTTGTTGTATGTCTCCTGCATTTGGTTAAATAATGTACTCATATTCATGCATTTTAAAGTATATATATATGATGTTTGAGGTGTTTATAACTTAAATTAACTTGAAACTAATCAATTTCATTCATTTTCAAGTAAAATGGCAAAAAAGGACCTAAAATGGCCTACATTTGGTTCTAACATGCCTATGTTTTGTATTTTCAATCAAAACTACTTGTAAACTCATGAAACAAAGTATATATATGATGTTTGAGGTGTTTATAACTTAAACTAACTTGAAACTACTCAAATTCATTCATTTTCAAGTAAAATGGCAAAAAAACCTAAAATGGCCTACATTTGGTTCTAACATGCCTATGTTTTGTATTTTCAATCAAAACTACTAGTAAACTCATGAAACAAAGTATATATATGATGTTTGAGGTGTTTATAACTTAAACTAACTTGAAACTACTCAAATTCATTCATTTTCAAGTAAAATGGCAAAAAAGGACCTAAAATGGCCTACATTTGGTTCTAACATGCCTATGTTTTGTATTTTCATGGTGACCAATTCTACAATTCTAAACCATTTCAATCACAATACTCATTAACAACCAACATACGTACAATTAAAACATTTGTGTGAAATACATATAGGCCCTAAAATGATGTCCAAAGGTCCTTATCACTCCAACCTAACCCATTCTTCGACGTCTAACCTCACTAGTGAATGTATGCCAACTATTCACTTCTACATAAAATCCGGTAACATTTCCCATGAGTTCTCCAAGTACACAATGTGAGCTTCGTAAAAGCTTACATATGTACCCAGAGAACAACATAGAGAAACAACATCACCGTAAATTACATAGAATTGAAAAAAAGGCATACATTCACCACCTAAGTGAGGTCAAACGTCCAAGAACAATCCCAATCAGGGACTATTCAAGATATACTCCTAATGAGTATACCTTGAACGGGTATCTAGGCGCATGATGATGCAAACATATTTATTTAAACACTTAAATTAAATTTATAACATTATCCGATCCAAACTATTTCCACGAAAACAAATATGTCAAAAACAATATAAACATTTTAAATAGTGTAAACTAAATAAAGGAATGTGCAATAAATTAATTATTGTGATAATTATATAGTTTTTAACTTTTATAACCTTTAATAAACGAACCATTATATAAACTATTGTGATAATTATATAGTAACTTAAACTTATCCAATTAAAGTAACTTAAACTTTAAAGTAATATAAACTAATAAATTATATAGTTTTTAACATTCTCTAAACAAAAGTTTTTTTAATACATTACATTTCATGATGAAAAACATACACAAAAATTAAAATATAGAATTTACATGAACAAAAACAATATAAATACCCTATATTCAATGCTAAAAATATATTCATAAAAAAAAATACTAAAAATATAAATTGAATACAAAATATGGTCAAAATTACTACAAACCTTACAATTAAGCCAAAGAGAAACACCAAAATGCTACGTAATCCTACATCATGTTGAAAATCAATTATTAAACGGTAACCTTTAAGCATTTAGCAAAATTTATACATAAAATTAAGCAATTAACCATATAAACTACATTTACTATTAAAATTAAAGAATTTAAAAATTAAAGAGTACCTAGAGGCGGCAGGGGTCCGGCACAGGCGGGCGGCGGTCGGGCCGAGGTGTTTGGCGACCTACATTGACAAAGTCGGGGGAGGAGAAAGATTTGGAGTGAGTGGCAAAAATTCAAAAAAAAATTATTAAATAGGCACGATTTGGGTATTACCGGCGGCGAGAGGAGAAAGATTTGGAGTGAGACACGATTTTTCGGCGGCCTACGGTGGTTTTGGCCACCTATATCCCAAAAACCCAACTTTTAGGGTTTGGTTTTATGAGTAAAAAAAAAAGAAAAGAAATTGAAGCTCACCGGCGGCAAAGCTACGGCGTCGCCGTTCGTTGGTTGGAGGAAGGTAGTTTCGCCGTTCGTCGGCTTCTTCAATTCACCCAACTTTTCTCTTTTAATTTGTTGAAATAAACCCGACTGGAAGAGGCAATTTCATTTTAACCCCCCTTCGAAATCAGCGACCGTTTAAGACCATCGCCTAAGGTAAAAAAAAATTATGATTTACATTACACAGATCAACGACGGCTTTAAACAGTTGATGTTATTCACCGACGGTTTATCCGTCGTTGTGTACTTTAAAAACAGTCGGTCGCCACCGACGGCTCACATCCGTCGCTGTATGTAATAATAACGACCGTTTTCCTCACCGTCGTTGTGAAGCAGTCGTTGTTTTAGCTTTTTCTTGTAGTGAGGGTGATTAAATGTTAGGATTAGTTATCTAAGTAAGGGTAAATGTGTTATTTTGTTATAAAATAGCTTCTATTATGGGCTTGGTTGCAAATATTGTGATAATTCCCATAAAGGAAAGTGATGCAAGTAAAAAGAAACAGATTAAGTATCATTTATAAGAAAAATGATATCATTACTAATACTCACTTTTATGTATCTTTTAGAAACTTGTATGTAACACCCCGACAATCCTCTATTTTCCAAAATACATTTTTAATATAAAACTTAGAGAATTATCAAAGTATTATCGCCCGTGTGATAACATATCAGCTTATTCATAATTTTGCAGCGGAAAACAATAAATAACTTTGAAAACAATAACTTAGTCAACCATAAATCAACTCCAAAACCAAACTAAAGTCAAACCAACATAAAGTCAAACTCAAACCATAATTAAAAGTAAACTAAAGTATTAAGCTAACACAAGCTCTCTACGAATCCCGAACCCATGATGCATCATCTTCAAACCTGAAATGGACGATGCACTATTGATCCCTAGAGACTGCTCGCCAAATGGGTCATCACAGGATCAATAAGGCACAGCCATGATCAACATACACACAAAAGCACGTAATCAGCAAAGCTGAGTACTACATAATAATAAATAAATCCTAACATGATACTAATGAACATTTAAGTAAAGTTAAACAATAATATAATAACATGACAGACTAACTTTACTGAACTTGACTCCACAACCAATAAGTTAATTAAATTTAGATTGAATAGGCAACGGAAAGTGTTGTCCAAACCAAACCAGTTTTCAATTTAGAAGACGAAGTACGGGCGCGATTCCATACTCCCATGACCAATGATATCGAGGTACTAATTAAATAAAATAGGACACGGTGATCAATCCGGTCCCAAGAAAAGCCATGGGCTACCACCATGTACTCCAACTCATACTAGTCAAACACTTCAGACGTGCACAAGTCTAAAGCTTATTGCTATTCACTTTCCACTTTAAGTGATTATTAAATTATTTACTTGTTATGACTCACAAAGTAAAACAAACAATATAATCATCAAGGATACATGATACTTCCATTTTTATCTTAGGATTAGGTAAGGTGATCAACACCTTAACAATCCAATCATAAATCCATTATTAGTTCCATAACGATTATTTATCTGTTGATCTAAGTCAACAATCAATCAACCTTTCATAGGTGAATAACCAACTTACCAAATAAGGCCATCGGTCCTCATAAAGTAAATAAAATAATCCAAAGGGAACAACATGATCCAATTCATGATCCAATAACAACATAATTATTAATCCCTCATGTGAATTAATAAAATAAAGTTTCCAATCCCATATGTGTGCATCAATCATCCATACAAACATAGTATAACCAACATAGGCAACATGCTTCACACAACGGCATAAAACATGTAATTCCACTTGAATATAAATCACATATGAACTATACATAGTTCCCTATACATGATACTACATCAATCCTAATTTTAGGACATGATACTAGTCTACCAACACTTAGGTATGTACGTACCTTGTGTAGACAATATGCGATACCACTTTAACAACCTTAGAAATCGCCTAAAGAGAATTATCCGCCTACCAAATATCAATACAACCACTAATCAATACTCAAATAAAATTCCAGTAACTTTAAAATATTTTAAACCCTCTTTAAAAGTGTTTAAAATCCTTTTTAATCATTAAAACTCCAACTATTGATGTCTCCTAGTATAGTACTACCATACTAGTCATTTAAAACTCTCAAAAACACATACTTTGACAATTAAAACTCCATCATAAGCATACTAATAAAAATTCCAGCAACTTATAATGTGTTTAAAACCCTTTAAAACATGCTTAATCATGATCATAAACATAAGAGTGTTCAATTTTCATAAACTATAATATAGTACTACAATTTCTAACTCATAAAACCCTAAAAATCCATGCTTTGATACTTAAAACCCTAGTTTAAACATAATTAATAAATCTGAAATTTATTTACTTTATTATACAAATTACATAATCTGAAATTTATTTTTAAATCATCAAACTATAAACTTTAATCATGAAATCATTAAATCAATCCTTAAAAAAAACATAAACTTAACATTAAATAAAATAGAGGAGGAAGAGAAATAAACCAAAGAGAGGAAGGAGGGGAAGCACGACCGAGAGAGAGACAGGCGACTGGCCGCGGCGGTGGCGCTGGCCTTCTTGCCTGGCGGCGGTCCGGCGGTGGTGGCAGTCTGCGTGGCTGGCTGAGAGAAGAGAAGATAAGAGAGAGAGAGAGAGAAAGAAAGAGAGAGAACCGTGGGGGAGGAGAGAGAATTGAAAGAGAGGAGAGAAAATTTAGGGTGAGTGTTTAATGTGTGGGAATTTTGGATTTTGTTAGATTTATATATAGGTAACCCCTTGTGGGTTTAGGGAAATGTGTTTGGGCTTTTAATAATTATTTTGGGCTTTTAATGATCATTTAATGATTGGGTACTTGAGTTGAGTTGGGTTCCTCTAACCCATTTTAAAATCCTTTACACTACAATTCAAAGATGTTTAAACTATTAAATAATTTTCAAAGTATGACTAAATAAAATATATGATTACTTAAAATTATTAAATAATCTTTGGCAAAATTGGCCTCAACACCCTGTACTATAGCTTGGGTGCACCCAACACCACCAACTACGACTAGTAGCCTAAACACCACCAACTACGGGGTGGGGTGCAGTCTGTACCACTAACTACGGGGTGGGGTGCAGTCTGTACCATAAAAACCCACCGTCATCGGCAACATTTTAGGCTTCCGGCTCGGTTGGTGGGGTGCAGTCTGTACCATAAAAACCCACCGTCATCGGCGACATTTTATCGGCAACATTTTAGGCTTCCGGCCTCATTTATGGTACGGAATGCACCCCACCTCATAGTTGGTGGTGTTTAGGCTACTAGTCGTAGTTGGTGGTGTTGGGTGCACCCGAGCTATAGTTCAGGGTGTTGAGGCCAATTTTGCCATAATCTTTTTGACTTTCAAATAGTCAACATTCTAAGAAATAAATTATTTAAATACTAAAATATATATAAATATACATTAAAATATATTTATAAAATTCATAAAATTATGGGGGATTACATTGTATGATTTTATTCCCTTATTTCATTATGATGATCACTTTCAACTCTTTATATACCTTATCATTATGAGAACAAACTGATATCATTTATAATAGAAATGATATCATTATAATTACTCACTTTTATATCATTTTCCAGCAAACTTGTTCATTATGATATCTTTCTCTCTTCCACCACAAATCCAGATTTCCCCAAATTTGACATCCAAACCCTAATTCCTACGTACTGACCCAAAATCAACAAAATAAAAACATAAACTAGGTGAAACGCCTCCAAACAAGGTGGTGCACCGGCGACGCGCCAGGGAGAGAGAGAAAGGTACGCGCTTGTTGAGGTTCTCAGCCTTAACAGTGTACTCATCGCCTTCTTCGCGAGGTACTCCTTTATCTCTCTTCTGAAACCCTTCGCTTGATCTTTCTTATGTTTTCGCTAAAATTTGAGGACTTCGGAGTGATTCTCGTCTCCGTCTCTCCGACGACAATGGCGGCAGCTGCGGATGCGGTGGGGAAAGGAATTTGAGTTGTAATCAGACTTGGGAAGTGAATCGGTTGAGTCGAAATTATTGTTAGATCATCATGTTTGGTTCTACGAGACGAGGACTCTCTGTTTGACTACTCTTGCTTTTCTCCTGTCTCCCCATGCTTTGGTTTGTTAGGGAATTGGTTTACCGTTGCCAGCGAAGGTGGCCGGAGGAGAAAGAAAAAAGGAGGGAGGGTTTGGGTTGGGGATTGTTACACTATGAGTGATGGTGTAATAGTTATACCCCAAGACATTGTAAAGTAGATAACCCACTAAAGTAAGGGTATTGAAAAATAATCTAATGGTGACGGTTATATTAGTAATATTACACTAGTTATAATGCTTATCTCTAGTGGTTATTTATCCAGGGGGTAAAATTAAGTTTTTTCTATCTAGTACTCCTTAGAGCAAAGCCATTGGTTGATCCATACATGAGATCATGAGGAGAGAGAGAATAAGAAGCATTAAAAAAATAGGAGAGAGAAAAAAAAGGAGGAAAGAGGGTGAAGATCAGACTGTGGGAACGATCTAAAACCCCAACAACTAAAGTTGGTTCATCGCCACATGGCGCGAGCTGAGAGGGAGCTTTTGCTAACGCGGACCCCACTTCTGCAAAATGGCAGACATCCAACCATCCTTATTTCATCAATCTAATGGCCTATATTGTTCTGAATTATTAACGTTGCAAATTTTTTGCAATGGGCATATGTACAGTTTAAATTTTTTTAAAAAAAAAAAAACCAACGGCTATATTTTTTTGGGTTTTTCTATGATATACCCCTGTGTTTTTTAAAATTCTATAATGTACCCCTAATGTTTTTTTATTCTACACTGTACCCCTGTGTTTTTTAAGTTTTCTACGTAGTACCCCTACGTTAAATGAACGTAACGTTTACCGTTATCTCTTTGTATTTATGGGCTTCTATCTCAACCCTCCCACTGCGACCCCCGCCCACCCCTGACCCCTACCCTCCCTCCCACCCCCACAACCACCATGACCGCCGCTAGCCTAGTCCTCCATTTCCAAAACCACCATGACCGCCGCAACCACCAATGTTTTTATAAAAATCAACCCGCATTCAACGGGGGAGGGGGTGGGGCCAACGGGAAATCGAAGGGGAGGGGGTAGGGGCAACTGGAAATCGAAGGGGGGGTGGGGCAACGGGAAATCGAAGGGGAGGGGGGTAGGAGCTGCGGGAAATCAAAAGGGAGGGGGTGGGGCTGCGAGAAATCGAAGGGGAGGGGTGGAGGCAGCGGGAAAATCGAAGGGGAGGGGTGAGGGTGCAGGAAATCGAAGGGGAGGGGTTGGGAGCTACGGGAAATCGAAGGGGAGGGGGGTGGGGGGATGTGGTGGAAGAGAGGGGGAGGGGGTCCGGGCCGGGCGGGGGAGGGGGAGGGGGTTGGGAGGCTGCGGCGGTGGAGGGGAGGGGGGAGGGGAAGGGGGGGGGTGGGGTGGAGGGGATGAGGAGGTTTGGATGGAAATTCAAAAATGTTTAACGTCCGTTTTCATATATATACACTAGGGGTACTATGTAGAAAACTTAAAAAACATATGGGTACAGTGTAGAATAAAAAAACATTAGGGGTAAATTATAGAATTTTAAAAAACACAGGGGCATATCATAGAAAAACCCTATTTTTTTGTCTATAAATAGAGACCAATATTGAGCTATTTCTACCCATCTTATTTTTGAGCTCTCATTTTGTTATTGAAAGTCATATTTTTGAGCTATTTCCTTTCATCATTTATCCACCACACCAAAATAAATTATCTAATTATCTACAATATTAACTAAATTATCTAATTATGTACAATATTAATGAAATTATTTTTTACTAATATTTTTTAATCACAAACATATAAATTATTTACACTCAATAATCATTAATTGATTCTTAAATAATCCATAATAAATAAAAAGATGGGATGGAAAGGAGATTGAGGAGAGAGAATATATGGTGGGGTATGGTAAAAAGTAGGAAAGAGAATGTAAAGATCTAAAATTATAAATCATCCATTGGGGGTGAAGGGATCATAAAAATTAATAGTAGATCATGAATGAGGTGGAAGAGAGAGGAAGTATTAAAATGATCCAAGATTTTGGATCATCCATTAGTTATGCTCTTAGAAGATAACCAATGGCTGATCCAAAATATTAGATCATCAAATATTTTAATATACTTCATCTCTCTTCCACCTCATTCATGATCTACTACTAATTTTTATGATATTTTCACCCCCAATGGATGATATATAATATTAGATCTTCACATTATCTTTCCTACTTTTTACCATATATACCCCACCATATATTCTCTCTCCTCAATCTCTTCTCCATCCCAGCTTTTTATTTATTATGGATTATTTAATAATCAATTAATGATTATTGAGTGTAAATAATTAATATGTTTGTGATTAAATAATATTAGCAAAAATTAATTTCGTTAATATCGTACTTAATTACTTAATATGGTAATTAAGTTAATAATATCGTACTTAAAATTATTTTCTTTTTCTGTCAGTTTTGGGATCCATAACTAACATTTATTATAAGAGAATATAGTTTTGTAGGGTGGATAAATGTTGAAAGGAAACAAATATAACTTTCAATAACAAAATGAATATAAAAATAAAATGTGTAAAAGTAGCTTAATATTGGTCTCTATTTGTAGACAATAAAAAAATATAGACATTGGTGATTTGTTTTTAAAAAAAAGTAAATTTAAGTACTGAATATTATTTTTGCAATTTTTTTGCAACTTTACAAATTCTACTTATTCCCAACCGTTGGATTGATGAATGCAACACGCCAACACCATTTGATGACTGATATATGCAGGACATGGACCCCACTGTCATATCCCTCTTCCACCCATAAATTGCCATGTGGCCATGATGTACCTTTTTATTCTTTCTCTTTGGATCATTGTAACGATCAGATCATTCACCTCTCTCCCCCTTTTTTTCTCTCTTCTAATTTTTTATTTTTTTTAATCTCTCTCCTCATTATCTACACCCTAGATCATCCAATAGGTATCCTCTTAGGGCATGAAAAACAAGATAGTTGTTACCGAACGTTAAAAGTCATAAAAAAATTTAGTCATTGCCACCAACATCAAGAGTTAGTCTTGAATATTGTAGCTAGTTATGGCGCTTTTTGACTTGTCTAATCTTGGAGTTATTCCCACCACATTCCCAAACATTATATGCACCCTTTCATCACCTTGACCATATAGCTAGAGGCCTAGAGCAATGTAAGGTATGGTGTTAGGGTGGATACCAATCAAAAGTCGCAGCACATTTGTCTTGAAATCTCAAAATATTCTAATTTTAAGCTCAACATAGAATAAGACTCGTTCCAACTAAACCTATATATATTTTTTTTATAATTTGTTAAGTTTTTCATTTCACCATTAAGAGATCATACATACTAATTGCAGTGGTTTGCCTCCAAAGAAGAGGTAGTCCATCCAATGAACTTAACCCAATGAACAAAACCAAACAACAACAGTTTCAAAATATTGCAAAAGTCTACATCCACGCTACAAATTCGTCAACACGACGCAAGCCTTGCTGCGCAAGGGCATCCGCAACCATATTGAACTATCTCTTCTTGTGTATAATGATCACTTGAGGCTCCGATTTCATGGCATTTCGGATAAAATTCAAGATGAAATTGAGGTTCCATGGCCCCCCATGCTCTTCATTACACCATGTAACTGCATTACATGAGTCAGATTCCACTATCAACAAGGAAGGGTTGAATCTGTTGCAATTTAGAGTGAGTTTGAGGACCCGGTGGATGGCAAGAATTTCTGCCGAATTGATTTCCATAGGAGGTATTGGGGAAGAGAAGACACAAACAAAATTCCCACAATGATCTCGCAAAACACCCCCAATTGCAGCTTTGCGGCTAGAGGGATGGAATGAAGCGTCAACATTCCACTTCATCACATTAGTTGGAGGGGGACTCCATTGGGCCGAGAGACTTGGTCTAGGGCCAGCATCTTCCACAGGCCGTGATTCAGCCCACGCGAGGCATTTTGGGTTGCTAACAATATGTTGAGAGGAGTAGGGGAAGGGGTCACCCCACCCTTTGATCCACCAGTCATTCTAAGAAGTATGAACTCTTGAACTTGAGACAGGGAGGAAATGTTGTTTGAGAAAATTCTGGAATTTCTCTCCTTCCAAATAGACCAAATAAGTATGAAGAAGCTAGCACCCCATACCTTTTTGAAAAATTCCCCTTTTAAGAGAGGAGACCACTGAACATAAAAATTATGCAAAGAAATAGGCATGGCCCAATGTAGCCCCCAAATGCCAAACCACCACATCCAAATACTCCACGAAAATTTGCAATGGAGTAATAGGTGGTCACAAGTTTCGGATACAAGACCACATAGTACACATAATGAATCCGAGTTAGGAATGATGCTAAGTGAAATGAGCTTCATTTTAGTGTTAATTTTTCCCAGAATTGCGAACCATGTGAATAACTCAATGCGATGAGGGACAAGACCTCGCCATAAACCCTTAACATTTATGCTGCCGGAATTACATGAAAGTGATGCCAACTCCATTGTAAATGACTTCACCGAAAATTCGCCCCCTTTTTGGGCCATCCAAATGAAAGAGTCTTCAATATTGGGAGATATCACTACACGATCAAGTAGGCTCATTAAGGATTGCTCCTCAATTAAGTCTTATGGTCTTAAATTCCGCTTCCAAGCTAAGTGAGACACCAACGCTAAAGATATCCATCCCAAAATCCAAAAGAAGTAATTTTTGCATCCGGGGAAGGTGATAACAAGAAAAGTCTTGGGCATATAATTTTTAGGGATTGATCACCCACCCAAATATCATGCCAAAATAAGGAGTTTGACCCATCACCAATTCTTTTTCTCACCTTTAATTTGATCCAAGTAGCAGTATCAGGATGTTGAAGAATTGAGGCAACAATCGCCTTCCAAGGCCCACCACGCTTTGGGGTTGTAGGTCCGGTAGAGCAAAGGAAGGCCCATACTCATATTTCCTTTTGATGACCTGCTGCCATAGAGAGCACGGCTCACTGACGAGCCTCCATATCCACCGAAACAAAAGCCCCATGTTCTTGTGTTGTAAGTTTCCTATGTTGAGCCCTCCAAAAGCTTTTGGAAGCTCCAATGTATTCCATGAAACAAGGGGTAGAGCATGCTTGCCATTGTAACCACTCCATAAGAATTGTCTTTGGATCTTGACAATTTTGTTGATGACCCCTTTCGGGATTGGAAATAGTGAAATATAGAAATGGGGAGACTTGTGAGAGAAGCCTTTATGAGAGTGACTCTTCCACCAATTGATAGCAAATTTCCCTTCCAAGATGCAAGCTTCTTATGAAGGCGATCAATAATCGGATCCCACATATCAATACGAGTCAAGTTACCACCAATAGGTAATCCAAGGTAAATGAATGGGAATTTACCAATTTTACAATGTAGGAAGGAAGCCAATGCTTGAAGTTGTTGCTCTTGAATATGAATTCCAAGTATGGAGGATTTATGAAAGTTCACTCTAAGCCCCGAGGCTTGGTGAAATAAAATGAGCATTCGCTTCACATTCATGAGTTGTTGAGTATGGGGAGGACAAAAAAGTATGGTGTCGTCGGCATATTGTAGATGAGAGATCATTACACCATTGGGCCCGGCTTTTATTCCTTCCCATAAATTTGATGAAATTGCTTTTTGAATGAGCAAGTTAAGTGACTCCACTACTATATCAAAAAGAAAGGGTGATAGAGGGTCACCTTGACGGAGTCCACGTTGGAGCTTGAAAGGAGGGGTTGGAGATCCATTCAACAAGATTGAAGCTGATGCCGACATAACACAAGTACTAATCCATTGTCTCCATTTCAAGGGAAATTGCATTTGTTGAAGAACCCAATCAAGAAAGTTCCATGAGACACTGTCGAATGCCTTGTGAAAATCAAGCTTGAGGATAGCCGTTTGAGTGTTGTTGCGCCGGCAAGAGTCAATGAGCTCACTTGCAATAAGAGCCCCATATAGGATTTGCCAACCTTGGATGAAGGATGATTGGCAAGTTCCAATTAGATCACTCATGACACGCTTAATTCGCCTAGCAAGAAGCTTGGTAATGATTTTGTACATACATCCGACCATGCTTATAGGTCGATAATCCTGGAACTCCGTATGATTATCTAATTTGGGTATAAGAGCAATGAAGGCATTATTACTGCCTTTAGGTAGCCTCGCGGATAGCCAAAATTCATTAACAGTGTTGTAGACATCTTGCTTAATCACCTCCCATGCACTTTTAACGAACTTGAAATTAAAGCCGTCCGGGCCGGGGGCTTTGGACCCATCACACGAACTTACTACAACATCAATCTCTTCAAAAGTGAATGGCTCGATAAGCATTGCTTGTTGATCTTGATCAAGGGTCCGAAAGTTCAGCCTGACAAAGGTGGGCCAAGAGAAAAATTCCTCCTTGAAAGTTTCCTTAAAATATGACATTGCTTCTCTGCTTATCTCAGATGGATCATTGATGGTGCGGCCATCGACACAAAGAGATTCAATGGTGTTTCTTCGACGCCTAATGGATGCAATAGCGTGAAAAAATCTGGTATTTTTATCACCTTCTTTAAGCCACTTAGCCCTTGAATTTTGGGCCCAATACGTCTCCTTTCTCTTCAGCCATTGCGAAAGATCAAGTTGTGCATATTTTCTATCTTGCAATTCTTCAGTGTCAAGAGCCCTTGTGTTTGCTATTGTGTCTAGATCATGAATTCTTCGTTTAAGAGCATCAATATTTTCGTCGATGATTCCAAAAACCCGAGAATTCCAGTTCTTCAGAATGAATTTGAGATCACGGAGTTTGTCCGGAAGAGACCCAAACGAGTTATTCCATGCTTCGAATATGAACTTCAAGTAGCCCGGATGAGAGAGCCAACAATCCTGGAAACGGAATGGGCGGGGCCCCCAATTGATGTCATGAGTGCTAACAAGTAACGGGCAGTGATCCGAGACTGTTCTTCTCAAGATGGAGAGCTTGATGGATGGAAGAAGGTTGATCCATTCAGGGTGAACAAAGAGTCTGTCCAATTTACTTTTGGATTGGCCTCTATACCATGTAAACCATCCATTCATGGATGGAATCTCAATCACCTGCATATCCTGCAAAAAAGATTGGAAATCTTTTGAACCATTGATATGTCATAATTATATTTAGTTTTTAGATGCATTTTGATTGCATTTAGAACTCCTTTTAGAGCATATCGGCGCATAATGTGATGAATTACGTAAGTTATGCTCTACTACTCCCCGTTTGCCTGTTTCGATGATTTTCAGGTTATTTTGATGCAAATTGATTATGATTATCTAAGATCGATCCTATTAATCAATGAAGATGAAGATAGCTTGCACAAGGATCACAATGCATCCGTTCGGGACAATTTCGAGTTAGAATGAAGCAAAGAGTTAGTGAAAGAAGTGCCAAAACTGACACATGTTCACTATTTTGATCATAACTTTTGATAGGAAATTAATAATCAAGAAATTCCAGTTGGGTTGGAAACTAGACTTGAAGGGCTTTCCAACGATAGGTCACACGTCCCAAACGGACTTCTGGTTTGAGAGATACAGCCTTCGCAAGTTGACGCAAAATCGCAGTTTTCCCGCCCGGTCGACCGGGCGGTTTCGCCCGACCGGGCGAAATGAAATTTTCACAGGATGCAAGGCATGTTAGCCCGGTCAACCGGGCGAAAAAGGAGCCAAAATCGCTTGCGCGCCCGACCGGGCGGGCTCGCCCGGTTGACCGGGCGGATTTGCTGTTCTGTCGTAGTTCCTCTACCACCGTCGCCCGACCGGGCGGATTTCGCCCGGTCGACCGGGCGGTTTCTCGAGACGGGTTTATTTGCCTTTTTTTAGCCGGTTTTGTAAAAAGTATAAATAGGTTTTTAGTATTTTCAATTAGGATATCTTATTTTCTACGTTTTTAGGGCTAAACACTTAGTTTCTCTCTCTCTAGTTTGTATGAACTTTTACCTTTGAAGATTATAGAGATCGTTGATTTCATTTTCATTGTTCCTCAATCATTCGGTATTCCTCTTTACTTTGTTTTATTTAATGAATTCTTTTACTTTGATTATGTTTATTGAGTTTATTATTATCATGAGTGAGTAGACTTTTTCTAGGGCTTAGAGAGGGAAGCCATGTTTATACCTTTTTGATTGTGGTTTAAAGTTCTTCGTTATTTGGATTGAATTAGAATAATTCCTATTGATTTGTTATGCTTGTTTAATTCATGTAATTGCGCAATATCATGAGTTATGTTTAGCTAATAAGAATTAGAATCGAAAGATCATATTCATTAGAGGCGTGTTACAATAGGTAGGTTTGATTATGTTGAGCGACCGTACTGGCATATGTTAATCTAAGAGTTGTTAATGCCTGACCAAGGATTAACGAAATACTTTATTTATTCGAACCTCAATCCAAGTATTGTTGAACTATATTGTAGTGATTAAATTGGTATAAGCATGGTGGACCGATCGATTGCCCTAGGTTTTTAATTATTTGATAAACTTCCATCTTTTTGTGTTATAGTTTATTCTAGTTTAGTTATTAATTCTTCAATCAATTTCCTCTCTTAAAGTAGTTAGATAATTGAGCAAAAACCTGTAGAACTCCTCTCCCTGTGGATCGACCCGTATTTGCCAGTTTCTGCTAAACAGACACCGTGCACTTGCGGTTTATATTAAAACCCATCAAGTTTTTTGGCGCCGTTGCTGGGAGACGGCTAGTTTCTATAGCTTTCTGATTAATTATTTGAACTATTTCTGCTGCCTCATTGGAACTTCAAGTTCCAATTGAGGCCATCTCATTGCATATTTTTCTTTGTTTCTTTTATGCCCAGGTCTAAAAGAACAGGTACTCCAGTTCCAACTGATCCTGATCTTGAGAAAACCATCCCAAGAACTCAAAAAGCAATAAAAGAAGAAGAAGCGGTCTACTAACCAGGGGAAAATCCACGAAGGTCCTTCGAGCCAATCATGCCTCCCAAGTCATTGAAATCTTATGGGGTACCTTCTCCCGGTGGCATTTCCACAGTCCTAACTATGCCGGCATTCAAGCGGGCAATTTTGAGATCAAGCCTTGCCCTCATCAATATGATCCAACAGAACCAGTTTGGAGGGCATCCATCTGAAGACCCTGCAAATCATTTACAACGGTTTCAACAACTTTGTCGTACCGTTAAGCACCAAGGGGTCACTTCTGATCAGTTGAAGGTCATGGTCTTCGAATTCTCATTAAAGGACAAGGCACAGAAATGGCTGAACGATGTTAATGAAACTGAGTGGAGTGCTATTTCTGAAGCATTCCTGAAAGAGTACTACCCTCCTACCAAGACTGCAGAAATCAGACACAAGCTTGCTACTTTCCAACAAGAACCCGATGAAACACTGAAGGAAGCATGGAATAGGTTCAAGGACCTGCAGAGAGAATGCCCACACCACAATCTAGACAAGTGGTTCATCACTCAGGCATTCTACAATGGTCTACAACCCCATATCAAGAGTATAATTGATTCATCTGCAGGGGGTGTTTTCCTAGACAAGGAGGTAGATGAAGGGTACAGTTTTCTGGCCAACTTAGCAGCAAATGATCATAGTTCTTCCAGGACTATTACAAAGAAAAAGTTGGATGCTGATGCATATTCCCTGTTGTCTGCACAAGTTGCCCAGTTGAGCATGAAGATGGATTCACTTAAATCTTCGCAGTCTAATACTCCCCCTATGAGTATTAATGCTATGTCTTCCATGGCTTCTATTACTTCTTCCTTTTGTGAAGTGTGTGGTGTTCAAGGCCACTTTGGTCATGATTGTTGCTACAGTCAACCTGATCTGAATCAGATGGAGCATGCAAATGTTTTTCAGCAGAGACCTCCACACAACCCCTACTCTAACACTTACAACCCAGGTTGGAGAGATCATCCTAATTTTTCCTACAAAAACAATAATGTTCAGAACCCTCAACCTATGCCGCAAACATCCTACCAACCACCTCATCAAAACCCACCACCACATGCTGCTAGACAACAATATTATCAAGGGGCTCCTCAGAACCCCCCTCCTGGTTTCATTAGGCCTTCACACCAAGGCTATCAGCAGCAAGCTTCTCAGAATGCCAGCTCTCAAGAGCCTACTATGTCTGATCTAATGAAAATGATGGTTTCTATGCAGAAAAATCATGAGGAGAGCATAAAGGAGTTGAAGAACACTACCAAACACTTGGAGACTCAACTTGCTCAGGTGGCCGGAAATAATGCACAGAGGCAACCAGGTCATCTGCCGGGGCAACCCATCCCCAAGGAGACTGTCAATGCCGTTACACTTCGTAGCGGCACTGTTTATGATGCTCCTCCCATGCCCATTGATGATGCTGCTCCTAGCAAGGAGAAGGAGGTGGTAGAGGAAGAAGCGGAGAAGAGTTCGATGTCTGAGGCCGAACTAGCTAAGGAAGATCGGACAGGAAAGCGGAAGGAAAAGGTTTCTGAAACGCCTATTTCACCAAGGCTACCTTTTCCCCATAGGATGCGAAGTCGAAGGTCGATCAACAACTTGGTAAGTTCTTGACTATGGTCAAGAACCTTGAGGTAACAATTCCTTTTACTGAACTTATTTCTCAAGTGCCTGTTTATGCTAAGTTTTTGAAAGACATGATTACTAAAAAGAAAGACTTTGGTGGGGTAGATCGAGTCGCTCTAACTGAAGAGTGTAGTGCTGTTTTACAAAATAGAGCCCCACCTAAGTTGAAGGATCCTGGTAGTTTTTCCATCCCTTGCCATGTAGGTGCATTATTTATAGATAAGGCATTGTGTGATTTAGGTGCATCTGTGTCTGTCATGCCTTTGTCTGTTTGTAAGAAACTGAATATGGGAGCACTTAAGTGCACTCAAATTACTTTGCAAATGGCCGATCGTTCTATAAAATACCCTCTAGGTGTTTTAGAAGACGTTCATGTTAGGGTGGGAAAGTTTTATATTCCTGTTGATTTTGTTGTGCTTGATATGGAGGAGGATGCCCAAATTCCTATTATTCTTGGTAGGCCGTTTTTGTGTACTGCTGGTGCTGTTATAGATGTCAAGTCTGGGTCTTTAACTTTGAGTGTTGGTGATGATAATGTCACTTTTAAACTAACCAATGCTGTTAAGTCTCCTATGCTTGAGCAAACTTGCTTGAGGGATGGATATTCTTGAGGAGACCGCTTCTATCTCGCACTCCCACGAGATGCTTTCTCGCCGACCCTCTAGAGGTTGCACTTACTATGGACGTTTCCCCGGGCATCAATGTTGAAGTTGATGCCTCGCATTATCGATTTGGAGGGACCTCGGGTTGAAAAGGGAAAAAGATCGGTGGTTATGGAAAATGCGCATTCTACCTATGCACCTGAGGTAACATGCCTGACTGCAAGCCAGAGTGGCAGTCTTTTAAGGAGGAAAATGTTTGATGAGGGGGGAACTCATTGCCAAGCCCCTCCGATTTGAGATTGAGGAGGTAATATGGTCGTGCGGGACCTTTATAAACCGGCCCATACGGGAGGCAACCCGTAGTTTTTTTTTTCTCTTATCTTTTTTTTTTTTTTTTTTTTTTCCATTTTAGAGAGTGAGCGAGCGGAAGAGTACTAACGTTAATTTATCCTTTGAGCATCGTCCTATAGTTCATCTTGCGGCACTGAGGACATTGCCACGTTCAGCTTGGGGGAGGATTTTTGTATGTATTTTCTCTCTCTTTTCTTTTGCCTTTTCGAGTAGATTTTTTGCTTTCTTAGGCTAGATTAATTTGCTTTCAAAAAAAAAATCAAATATTGCTGAAAAAATACCAAAAATACGTTTTGACTGGATTGGTTTGATTGCTTCCCTGTGCCCCATGATGTTCTTTGAAAGTATATTTGGGCTCTTTATCTGGATAGCTGGGCACTTGAGATTGTGATGCTGGAATGTGAACTTTAAATGCCTTGACCTTAAGTGAGTTTTGACGATAACGCGCTTATCTTGACTGCAAGCTTGAACTGGTTAGACTGTGAGGACTCATTCTTGCCAATGGATTTATTTTTATATCCATTCTGTTTCTTGTGTGTTAGTTCCTCATTAGTTGACTGATCTTGACTTTGACAACGTACTTATTGATATCTGATGACTTGTGGCAATTGCTATGATAGAGGCGTCCTTTTGTCTGATTCTTGAGCCTCAAAGTGATTTTTTTTATTGATATACTATTATCCTCCTTAGCCCCGCTGAGCCTAATGACTATTTCATATTACCAAACCTCATTACATGCCCATGGTCCTTATTTTGATATTAATCCAAGCCTAGCTTGGGGGAGCATCTGTCGAAGTTAGTATCTGAAATGGTTTATATGAGTTACTTTGGGTGGAGATGATTGTATTTTGTAAGGTTCAAAGTTCGAGAAAAAGAAAAGGATAAGCAAAGTGAAATAAATGTGATTGTTGGATCGAAAAGATGCAAAGAAAAAGAAAAGAAAGATTGAAAAAATGAACAAAAGGTTAAAAATTCTTTCCTTCACAATCGCTTGCAAAGAAAAATTCATTACACTGCTTCAAGGATGGGTTTATTGAAAATTTTGTTGATTCATAGAGTTGGGACATTGTTATTGGTTGTGTTTTAGTTGATGCTTCTAGTGACTTTTGCTCCCCCATTCTTGGGTTTTTCCACCACATTTCCTATACATATTCCCTACCCTTACCTAAGCCCCATTACAATCCTGAAAAAGTCCTCTTGAGCTTGTGTTTACATTGTTTATTGGATTGATGTGTAGTCAGTTTGTCAAGGTTAAAGAGTACGTTCTCTACTTGAGTCGACATAATTAGGATGAGTGACATTATTACCTTTCTAAACACATGAGAGTGTGAGTGGGAAGGGTTGTTATGGTTGGGATGGTGAGTGATCGGGCACATCTATTGCCTGCCACAAAAATGTTGAGAGGAGTGACACCCTAGTGAGTTCCTTTTCGAGATTTGCATGTCATATTAGGCGGCCGTATTTGATTGCTTATTTGGGCGATTGGTGGATAGAGTAATCTGAACAACTGAACTTGAATTTTGCCTTCTTGAACGGTTCTTAGTCATGAAAATATTTTGAACTGTGATTTTCTTATCTGAGGGGTGAGGCAATTATATCCATGTTCATGTCTTGTTTGCTTGAGGACAAGCAAAGGTTTAACTTGGGGGAGTTTGATATGTCATAATTATATTTAGTTTTTAGATGCATTTTGATTGCATTTAGAACTCCTTTTAGAGCATATCGGCGCATAATGTGATGAATTACGTAAGTTATGCTCTACTACTCCCCGTTTGCCTGTTTCGATGATTTTCGAGGTTATTTTGATGCAAATTGATTATGATTATCTAAGATCGATCCTATTAATCAATGAAGATGAAGATAGCTTGCACAAGGATCACAATGCATCCGTTCGGGACAATTTCGAGTTAGAATGAAGCAAAGAGTTAGTGAAAGAAGTGCCAAAACTGACACATGTTCACTATTTTGATCATAACTTTTGATAGGAAATTAATAATCAAGAAATTCCAGTTGGGTTGGAAACTAGACTTGAAGGGCTTTCCAACGATAGGTCACACGTCCCAAACGGACTTCTGGTTTGAGAGATACAGCCTTCGCAAGTTGACGCAAAATCGCAGTTTTCCCGCCCGGTCGACCGGGCGGTTTCGCCCGACCGGGCGAAATGAAATTTTCACAGGATGCAAGGCATGTTAGCCCGGTCAACCGGGCGAAAAAGGAGCCAAAATCGCTTGCGCGCCCGACCGGTCGGGCTCGCCCGGTTGACCGGGCGGATTTGCTGTTCTGTCGTAGTTCCTCTACCACCGTCGCCCGACCGGGCGGATTTCGCCGGTCGACCGGGGCGGTTTCTCGAGACGGGTTTATTTGCCTTTTTTTAGCCGGTTTTATAAAAAAGTATAAATAGGTTTTTAGTATTTTCAATTAGGATATCTTATTTTCTACGTTTTTAGGGCTAAACACTTAGTTTCTCTCTCTCTAGTTTGTATGAACTTTTACCTTTGAAGATTATAGAGATCGTTGATTTCGTTTTCATTGTTCCTCAATCATTCGGTATTCCTCTTTACTTTGTTTTATTTAATGAATTCTTTTACTTTGATTATGTTTATTGAGTTTATTATTATCATGAGTGAGTAGACTTTTTCTAGGGCTTAGAGAGGGAAGCCATGTTTATACCTTTTTGATTGTGGTTTAAAGTTCTTCGTTATTTGGATTGAATTAGAATAATTCCTATTGATTTGTTATGCTTGTTTAATTCATGTAATTGCGCAATATCATGAGTTATGTTTAGCTAATAAGAATTAGAATCGAAAGATCATATTCATTAGAGGCGTGTTACAATAGGTAGGTTTGATTATGTTGAGCGACCGTACTGGCATATGTTAATCTAAGAGTTGTTAATGCCTGACCAAGGATTAACGAAATACTTTATTTATTCGAACCTCAATCCAAGTATTGTTGAACTATATTGTAGTGATTAAATTGGTATAAGCATGGTGGACCGATCGATTGCCCTAGGTTTTTAATTATTTGATAAACTTCCATCTTTTTGTGTTATAGTTTATTCTAGTTTAGTTATTAATTCTTCAATCAATTTCCTCTCTTAAAGTAGTTAGATAATTGAGCAAAAACCTGTAGAACTCCTCTCCCTGTGGATCGACCCGTATTTGCCAGTTTCTGCTAAACAGACACCGTGCACTTGCGGTATATTTTAAAACCCATCAAGTTTTTGGCGCCGTTGCCGGGGAGACGGCTAGTTTCTATAGCTTTCTGATTAATTATTTTAACTATTTCTGCTGCCTCATTGGAACTTCAAGTTCCAATTGAGGCCATCTCATTGCACATTTTTCTTTGTTTCTTTTATGCCCAGGTCTAAAAGAACAGGTACTCCAGTTCCAACTGATCCTGATCTTGAGAAAACCATCCGGCAACTCAAAAAGCAACAAAAGAAGAAGAAGCAGTCTACTAACCAGGGAAAATCCACAGAAGGTCCTTCAGAGCCAATCATGCCTCCCAAGTCATTGAAATCTTATGGGGTACCTTCTCCTGGTGGTATTTCCACAGTCCTACTATGCCCGACATTCAAGCGGCCAATTTTGAGATCAAGCTTTGCCCTCATCAATATGATCCAACGAGAACCGGTTTGGAGGGCATCCATCTGAAGACCCTGCAAATCATTTACAACGGTTTCAACAACTTTGTCGTACCGTTAAGCACCAAGGGGTCACTTCTGATCAGTTGAAGGTCATGGTCTTCGAATTCTCATTAAAGGACAAGGCACAGAAATGGCTGAACGATGTTAATGAAACTGAGTGGAGTGCTATTTCTGAAGCATTCCTGAAAGAGTACTACCCTCCTACCAAGACTGCGAAATCGAGACACAAGCTTGCTACTTTCCAACAAGAACCCGATGAAACACTTGAAGGAAGCATGGAATAGGTTCAAGGACTGCGAGAGAGAATGCCCACACCACAATCTAGACAAGTGGTTCATCACTCGGGCATTCTACAATGGTCTACAACCCCATATCAAGAGTATAATTGATTCATCTGCGGGGGGTGTTTTCCTAGACAAGGAGGTAGATGAAGGGTACAGGTTTTACGGCCAACTTAGCGAAGAAATGATCATAGTTCTTCCAGGACTATTACAAAGAAAAAGTTGGATGCTGATGCATATTCCCCGTTGTCCGCACAAGTTGCCCAGTTGAGCATGAAGATGGATTCACTTAAATCTTCGCAGTCTAATACTCCCCCTATGAGTATTAATGCTATGTCTTCCTCCATGGCTTCTATTACTTCTTCCTTTTGTGAAGTGTGTGGTGTTCAAGGCCACTTTGGTCATGATTGTTGCTACAGTCAACCTGATCTGAATCAGATGGAGCATGCAAATGTTTTTCAGCAGAGACCTCCACACAACCCCTACTCTAACACTTACAACCCAGGTTGGAGAGATCATCCTAATTTTTCCTACAAAAACAATAATGTTCAGAACCCTCAACCTATGCCGCAAACATCCTACCAACCACCTCATCAAAACCCACCACCACATGCTGCTAGACAACAATATTATCAAGGGGCTCCTCAGAACCCCCCCTCCTGGTTTCATTAGGCCTTCACACCAAGGCTATCGGCGAAGAAGCTTCTCGGAATGCCGGCTCTCAAGAGCCTACTATGTACGATCTAATGAAAATGATGGTTTCTATGCAAAAAAATCATGAGGAGAGCATAAAGGAGTTGAAGAACACTACCAAACACTTGGAGACTCAACTTGCTCGGGTGGCGGAAATAATGCACGAGGCAACCGGGTCATCTGCCGGGCAACCCATCCCCAAGGAGACCATCAATGCCGTTACACTTCGTAGCGGCACTGTTTATGATGCTCCTCCCATGCCCATTGATGATGCTGCTCCTAGCAAGGAGAAGGAGGTGGTAGAGGAAGAAGCGGAGAAGAGTTCGATGTCTGAGGCCGAACTAGCTAAGGAAGATCGGACAGGAAAGCGGAAGGAAAAGGTTTATGAAACGCCTATTTCACCAAGGCTACCTTTTCCCCATAGGATGCAGAAGTCGAAGGTCGATCAACAACTTGGTAAGTTCTTGACTATGGTCAAGAACCTTGAGGTAACAATTCCTTTTACTGAACTTATTTCTCAAGTGCCTGTTTATGCTAAGTTTTTGAAAGACATGATTACTAAAAAGAAAGACTTTGGTGGGGTAGATCGAGTCGCTCTAACTGAAGAGTGTAGTGCTGTTTTACAAAATAGAGCCCCACCTAAGTTGAAGGATCCTGGTAGTTTTTCCATCCCTTGCCATGTAGGTGCATTATTTATAGATAAGGCATTGTGTGATTTAGGTGCATCTGTGTCTGTCATGCCTTTGTCTGTTTGTAAGAAACTGAATATGGGAGCACTTAAGTGCACTCAAATTACTTTGCAAATGGCCGATTGTTCTATAAAATACCCTCTAGGTGTTTTAGAAGACGTTCATGTTAGGGTGGGAAAGTTTTATATTCCTGTTGATTTTGTTGTGCTTGATATGGAGGAGGATGCCCAAATTCCTATTATTCTTGGTAGGCCGTTTTTGTGTACTGCTGGTGCTGTTATAGATGTCAAGTCTGGGTCTTTAACTTTGAGTGTTGGTGATGATAATGTCACTTTTAAACTAACCAATGCTGTTAAGTCTCCTATGCTTGAGCAAACTTGCTGCAGGATGGATATTCTTGAGGAGACTGTTCTATCTGCACTCCCACAGATGCTTTCTGCTGACCCTCTAGAGGTTGCACTTACTATGGACGTTTCCCCAGGCATCAATGTTGAAGTTGATGCCTGCATTATCGATTTGGAGGGACCTCAGGTTGAAAAGGGAAAAAGATCGGTGGTTATGGAAAATGCGCATTCTACCTATGCACCTGAGGTAACATGCCTGACCGCAAGCCGAGTGGCGATCTTTTAAGGAGGAAAATGTTTGATGAGGGGGGAACTCATTGCCAAGCCCCTCCGATTTGAGATTGAGGAGGTAATATGGTCGTGCGGGACCTTTATAAACCAGCGCTGTACGGGAGGCAACCCGTAGTTTTTTTTTTCTCTTATCTTTTTTTTTTTTTTTTTTTTTTTCCATTTTAGAGAGTGAGCGAGCGGAAGAGTACTAACGTTAATTTATCCTTTGAGCATCGTCCTATAGTTCATCTTGCGGCACTGAGGACATTGCCACGTTCAGCTTGGGGGAGGATTTTTGTATGTATTTTCTCTCATTTTTACTGCCTTTTCGAGTAGATTTTTTGCTTTCTTAGGCTAGATTAATTTGCTTTCAAAAAAAAAAATCAAATATTGCTGAAAAAATACCAAAAATACGTTTTGACTGGATTGGTTTGATTGCTTCCCTGTGCCCCATGATGTTCTTTGAAAGTATATTTGGGCTCTTTATCTGGATAGCTGGGCACTTGAGATTGTGATGCTGGAATGTGAACTTTAAATGCCTTGACCTTAAGTGAGTTTTGACGATAACGCGCTTATCTTGACTGCAAGCTTGAACTGGTTAGACTGTGAGGACTCATTCTTGCCAATGGATTTATTTCTATATCCATTCTGTTTCTTGTGTGTTAGTTCCTCATTAGTTGACTGATCTTGACTTTGACAACGTACTTATTGATATCTGATGACTTGTGGCAATTGCTATGATAGAGGCGTCCTTTTGTCTGATTCTTGAGCCTCAAAGTGATTTTTTTATTGATATACTATTATCCTCCTTAGCCCCGCTGAGCCTAATGACTATTTCATATTACCAAACCTCATTACATGCCCATGGTCCTTATTTTGATATTAATCCAAGCCTAGCTTGGGGAGCATCTGTCGAAGTTAGTATCTGAAATGGTTTATATGAGTTACTTTGGGTGGAGATGATTGTATTTTGTAAGGTTCAAAGTTCGAGAAAAAGAAAAGGATAAGCAAAGTGAAATAAATGTGATTGTTGGATCGAAAAGATGCAAAGAAAAAGAAAAGAAAGATTGAAAAAATGAACAAAAGGTTAAAAATTCTTTCCTTCACAATCGCTTGCAAAGAAAAATTCATTACACTGCTTCAAGGATGGGTTTATTGAAAATTTTGTTGATTCATAGAGTTGGGACATTGTTATTGGCTGTGTTTTAGTTGATGCTTCTAGTGACTTTTGCTCCCCCATTCTTGGGTTTTTCCACCACATTTCCTATACATATTCCCTACCCTTACCTAAGCCCCATTACAATCCTGAAAAAGTCCTCTTGAGCTTGTGTTTACATTGTTTATTGGATTGATGTGTAGTCAGTTTGTCAAGGTTAAAGAGTACGTTCTCTACTTGAGTCGACATAATTAGGATGAGTGACATTATTACCTTTCTAAACACATGAGAGTGTGAGTGGGAAGGGTTGTTATGGTTGGGATGGTGAGTGATCGGGCACATCTATTGCCTGCCACAAAAATGTTGAGAGGAGTGACACCCTAGTGAGTTCCTTTTCGAGATTTGCATGTCATATTAGGCAGCCGTATTTGATTGCTTATTTGGGCGATTGGTGGATAGAGTAATCTGAACAGCTGAACTTGAATTTTGCCTTCTTGAACGGTTCTTAGTCATGAAAATATTTTGAACTGTGATTTTCTTATCTGAGGGGTGAGGCAATTATATCCATGTTCATGTCTTGTTTGCTTGAGGACAAGCAAAGGTTTAACTTGGGGGAGTTTGATATGTCATAATTATATTTAGTTTTTAGATGCATTTTGATTGCATTTAGAACTCCTTTTAGAGCATATCGGCGCATAATGTGATGAATTACGTAAGTTATGCTCTACTACTCCCCGTTTGCCTGTTTCGATGATTTTCAGGTTATTTTGATGCAAATTGATTATGATTATCTAAGATCGATCCTATTAATCAATGAAGATGAAGATAGCTTGCACAAGGATCACAATGCATCCGTTCGGGACAATTTCGAGTTAGAATGAAGCAAAGAGTTAGTGAAAGAAGTGCCAAAACTGACACATGTTCACTATTTTGATCATAACTTTTGATAGGAAATTAATAATCAAGAAATTCCAGTTGGGTTGGAAACTAGACTTGAAGGGCTTTCCAACGATAGGTCACACGTCCCAAACGGACTTCTGGTTTGAGAGATACAGCCTTCGCAAGTTGACGCAAAATCGCAGTTTTCCCGCCCGGTCGACCGGGCGGTTTCGCCCGACCGGGCGAAATGAAATTTTCACAGGATGCAAGGCATGTTAGCCCGGTCAACCGGGCGAAAAAAGGAGCCAAAATCGCTTGCGCGCCCGACCGGTCGGGCTCGCCTGGTTGACCAGGGCGGATTTGCTTTGTTACGTCGTAGTTCCTCTACCACCGTCGCCCGACCGGGCGGATTTCGCCCGGTCGACCGGGCGGTTTCTCGAGACGGGTTTATTTGCCTTTTTTTAGCCGGTTTTATAAAAAGTATAAATAGGTTTTTAGTATTTTCAATTAGGATATCTTATTTTCTACGTTTTTAGGGCTAAACACTTAGTTTCTCTCTCTCTAGTTTGTATGAACTTTTACCTTTGAAGATTATAGAGATCGTTGATTTCGTTTTCATTGTTCCTCAATCATTCGGTATTCCTCTTTACTTTGTTTTATTTAATGAATTCTTTTACTTTGATTATGTTTATTGAGTTTATTATTATCATGAGTGAGTAGACTTTTTCTAGGGCTTAGAGAGGGAAGCCATGTTTATACCTTTTTGATTGTGGTTTAAAGTTCTTCGTTATTTGGATTGAATTAGAATAATTCCTATTGATTTGTTATGCTTGTTTAATTCATGTAATTGCGCAATATCATGAGTTATGTTTAGCTAATAAGAATTAGAATCGAAAGATCATATTCATTAGAGGCGTGTTACAATAGGTAGGTTTGATTATGTTGAGCGACCGCATGGGCATATGTTAATCTAAGAGTTGTTAATGCTCGACCAAGGATTAACGAAATACTTTATTTATTCGAACCTCAATCCAAGTATTGTTGAACTATATTGTAGTGATTAAATTGGTATAAGCATGGTGGACCGATCGATTGCCCTAGGTTTTTAATTATTTGATAAACTTCCATCTTTTTGTGTTATAGTTTATTCTAGTTTAGTTATTAATTCTTCAATCAATTTCCTCTCTTAAAGTAGTTAGATAATTGAGCAAAAACCTGTAGAACTCCTCTCCCTGTGGATCGACCCGTATTTGCCAGTTTCTGCTAAACAGACACCGTGCACTTGCGGTATATTTTAAAACCCATCAACCATTAGTAATAATGTGTTGACTGCCTCTTTCCTCCGGGGATAATGTCTCATTAAAATCACCAATCAATAGATAAGGTAATTGGTGAATCTCCCAAAATGCCAAAAGTTCACTCCACACTGTTGCACGGTCATCGACCAAGCATGGATTGTATATGTTTACCACTGCACATCTAAGATTATGTACTATGAGTGTGCCAACTATTCCTATCCAATTCCTCTCAACTTTGTGCGATTCTACAATAAAGAAAGACAAATCTCACATAGACAGTAGACCTCCTGAATTCCCTATTGAAGGCGAGAATACCTGCTCGATTTTGGATTGTTTCCAAATTGAGTTCAAAAGCCGAGTCTCAAAGGACTCTTTTTTGGTTTCTTGAATGAATAGAAAGTGTGGGTTATGTTGCGCTATTGACTTGCAGATAGCGCGACGTTTGTTCCTTGAGCCAATTCCCCTAATATTCCAAGAGAGGATAATCATATTTTTCCAATGATGTGATGGATAAGGGAGGAATTACTGGTTGCAATTTTCCCAGTCTGATTTTTGCCGCATAATTTCAGCAGTGACACGCTCATGTAATTCTTCAGATGGGCCATTATATTCCATGCCAAGAATTTGTCCCATGTCAATTGTATTTTTGGCTGTAAGGATATGTGATTCATTTGATTGGGCTTCACTTGGTTGATGGATTGAAATGGTTAATTGAGATATGTGCTGGGAAGGAGCAATGGCCTTTTTATGTTTTTTCTTTTTTAGACGCCGCAGCCTTTTCTGCTCATGGGCTTGCACAAGAGCTTGCTTAATTTTTAGTGGAATTGGTGGCTCAAATCCAGGGGGAAAAGGGGCTCAAGACTAGATGATGAAGATGTGGATGAGGAAGCAGGTCTTAGCAGTGGACCGAACCTGTTTGAGATTTGAAGAATTGGGCTGGGCTGTTTGATGAGGGGCAGCTGGAGAGAAACTGGGGGGGAGAGAGATCGTGGGGCCGAAGAGCAAGACCCAATAGGATTTTCTGCATGATTGAGGAATAGAGGCC
This sequence comes from Beta corolliflora, assembly GCA_947648045.1. Taxonomy (NCBI): domain Eukaryota; kingdom Viridiplantae; phylum Streptophyta; class Magnoliopsida; order Caryophyllales; family Amaranthaceae; genus Beta; species Beta corolliflora. Next base: position 3,225,667 of record CANSZD010003721.1, on the reverse strand, counting down.
CAGGGTTGGAATCATTAAGATTCGGACTGACAGGGGATAGGTTTTCATGAACTTTTTTGATGGAAGGCGGCTCGAGGGGGGCTAGGACATCATTTAATGATGTATTAATGATTGGGGGTTCAGAGGTGTTGGGAAGGGAATTTTATTGGGTTTTGGGAGGCGATTTTTGTACGTTGGCAGAAGGTGAAAGAATTTTCGTACAACTGGGTGGGGATGAGCAATTATCATCATCCTTAGTGACATTATCTTGACGTAAGTCATCATCCTCCTCATCATCATCTGAGGCGTGATTTGTGGGAAAGGATGGCCTTGCATCATCTGAGATTATTCGCCTGCCATTCTGACATGGATGTGACATTTTCTTATCAGCCACAATGTGAATTTTTGTCAGTTGACCTTCAATATCCAATAACATTTCACAATTGATGTGAAAAAAGCAATCAGTGATGATTAAAATTTTTGCACGGTCAAAGCTGGAATGGTCGATTGACAGAACTCTTCCAAATATACATCCTATTTTGTAGAAGTTTTCATATTCCCAATCTACAAGAGGAACTCCATATACATGAATCCAGGTTTGTTTCCATTTTGCGGCGCAACTGGAGTCCACATTCTTGATATCATGGAACCATTGTTCAAGCCATTTGCTTTCCAAAAAAGTTTCCTTTTCTTCTGTTGAAAGAAATGTGATAAGGTGTAGTAACCCTCCCAAGGGTTTTATTGTGATGCTATTAACTCCAGTTGAAAAAATAAGCTCATGTATTTACGACGATGGAGCAGATGATATGGCAGTTGCAAACCACGCTTCTTGAGAACAGTTCATCATGTTGCGAACCTTTGTTCCCTTTAATAGTCAATAGAGATTCTCCATCTAATTCCTCCAATGTGAGATTATCTCTAATCTTTTCCACATCATCTCCAAGTAATTTTGACGATGCTTTTCGGGCTTCGGATGGATCATACCTAAAGCAATCTGGGAGGGGGTTTGGGTGAGGGGGAGGAATGATGGGTTTGGGAGGTTGTGAGTGTGGGTGGGGATTTGTGGGGTTTGTTAGGGGTCTTTGGATCATGATTTGGGTTTAGGGAGAAGACTTGCTTGTATGATCTGTGATCCCTTGTAGAAGAGCGAATGGGTATATGAATGTTTGGTTTGTTGGTTGATTTTTTGGGGGGAAGATGAGTATGCATTAGGTTGAGAGGGGGAGGAGATCGATCCACTTTTGCTAATTTAACATTCAGTTTACCATTAAACAAGAGACGGTCGTTTTCCTTTTCCATGGCAAGTTCAGCTGATTGATTGTTTTGGAATTGGACGAAAGCATAACGTGAATTTCAATTAGGACGGAGTTTGGGAGAGATGTAGATGAAGGAAATGGGGCCATAGGGGGAAAAGGATTTTTCAATATCATACTCACAAATATTGAGTGGTAGTGAGTCTATGAAGCAATTTCTCTTCGCCATTGATGCCGGTTTTCTCTCCTTACGTCGGTACACAGTAGTCCACTGTTGATGGGGATCATCGTTCACTCTCTCACTAGAACTCCACGCTCCCTCTCTCACTCTAGGCTCCATTAAACTCATATATTGACTAAAGATTTGTACGTACTCTATAGCTAGCTAGTTTAGGACAATCTTGCAAACGTTATTATTTGAGTCAATCTAAGAGCCTATGATAGGTCCTGAAAACGCAAGGTCCATCGTCCAAAGTCTTGTATGTTATAAAATTTGATTCAAAAAACGACGCAGGACTTTATTTTTGTGTTTTGTATGCAAGCGTATGAACATCGTTAATCCTTGGAACTTCTTATCGTCAAAGAAACTATGTTAAGTGAGTTTCTTTATACGTTGAAAATTGTCAAAGAATGTGTATATTTCAAAACTATGTTTGCACATTTATAATTTATTTTGTACATCTAAAACTACGTTTGTGCATCCAAAAATTATGTTTGTAGCAGATCCATATTGTTTTTTGCAAATCCAAAAACTATATTTACACATTTATAATATCTTTTGTACATCTAAAAACAAAATTTATACATCTATAATATCACTCCCTTGTTCACCACTGAGCATTGCGCTATCTAGCGACTAGCCTTATTCTCCCACAAAACTTGAACTTTTCATTTCTATATACAATATGGGTTGACCCACCCAAGGCAATCTTCAAAATCTATACCATACACCTAACGGCTCGTTTAGTCAGTGGTTTTAAATGGTAGTAATATTAATGGTAACGTTAATTTAGTGAAAATTTTGTAAGGAAATTATAGTTTCAACACCCATGGTAATGAAACAACAAAACATGGGTTTTTTTTTAGAGATTTATGTTACCATTCAATACCACCTTCATAATTGGTAATGGATGGTAATGAAATTTTAGAAAGAAAGTGAATATTTTGGGATGAAGTAGCATTACCATGGGTAGTGACATGAGATTTCATTTACAAATTTACACTAGAATGTATCACCATTACCATCATTTATAGCCACTAACCAAACTTGCCTTTTGATCTTCAGAATCATTTAATTACACATTGGTTTCTTTTGCCCAAAAGAAGAAAAAATCACATGACACTCCTCTCCCCCTCCTCCCTTAGGAATGATAAAACTCTAACAATTAGATGCCAAAAATATATATAACACATTCATATTTTGTTGCTATAAATTCTTAACTCAAAATAGCTAATTTCGTGTCAAGTTGGGTTGAGTACGTACTTGACAAATTGTGTGTCCTTGACCCAACCAAAATTAGATAAAAATCAAGAAAATGTAGAGCTGAGTACAACCTATAACTATAAGACTAATTGCCAAAATAGTATCACAATGTCATCAATTAAGACTACCAAATTTACAAATAGCAGGCATGTACCAAATATATATGTATAAAACATTAGCAATATACAAGATGCATAGTGATAACTTGAAGGTTGAATCCCTCATTCGTAATCATCAATGGTAGCCCAAGGATATTTGAGAAATCCTCCCTTAACCTGTGAGGGATTTTCAGGTTTTGACCAAGGATACTTCAATGTTGGGTCCCGAGGGAATTTCCTGAAGTTTAGAAATGGTGCCCACAGCAAAACCCTACATGATATTTGTTCAAAAATTAATTTAATCTTTACTAAGTATTGTTCAATACTTCAATAGCATGTATTTATATGGAATATGATTTTTTTACAGGTTGTATATTGCATGCATATATAATTACTTACCCAGGGAAGAATATGAAGACGCACATAAATTGTAAGTACATCTCAAGTAGATTTCTTCTGTACCATCTTATCCTTAGCCAGTTCAAGATTATTGGCTGCCATAAAAATACAGATAAAATGTCAAATATAAACTATGAAGTAGAATATTTTTTTCAAAAAGGAAGAAACTATTATTATATGATTAGTAATACATCCACTTGCATATGCCTGCTAACTTATTTGGCAAAGTTTTAGGAGGTGATATTTACAAATACTATCAATTAACAAGTCATGGCATTTATCTCCAACAAGCTGTGGCATGTTATCCTCAACTATCTCCAACAAGCTACAATAAGGTTTATAAAAGGAGACATGTCTTTTCTCACTCACGAATGATCCACACTCCCTTCTCTACTCACATATTCTACCTTCATGTCCCTTCACTCTCCTTCTCTCTCGAATCGACTCTCTCGAAACTTGTAATTGCTTACTTTGCTAACAAATTCATTTCATCTGAACACCAAAACGTTATTTGTGCTACAAATTAATGTACTCATAGTCGATTGGTGGGAAACAAGCCCCCGTGATCATAGATAGCATGAAAACGAAACAGATCTTGAAAACAAGAACATTTTGATAACAAGGAAACTACAATTCTAAGTTACAAAAAAAATGGGGGAAACATTAACCCTAACAACTAATTAACTACTAAAAAAATGTCTACTTTTGTGAGTCAATGGCATAAAAATGTCTCATATAACCATGATCCATAGAAAATAAAACAACATCAAACTTCTTTTTCGTTTAGTAGTTAGGTTGTGTTATAAGTACGGTAATTTAATGTTGAGGGTATTAACATCAACATTTGGGACGACCCTTGGGTGTTCAATGGTGATAGCCGCTTTATCTCTAGTGCGAAAGTGGATGGTCTGAACTTTGTTTGCGATCTGATTGATTTTGGAAATATGGATTGGGATGCTAATGTTGTAAATGAGAGTTTTAATGAGCAAGACGCACAAGCTATCTTGGCGATTCCTTTGAGTGAGAGACTCCCTGATGACCGTGTAGCATGGGCCTTCACTAAGGACGGATCCTACTCCGTCAAAACTGCTTATATGGTGGGTAAATCTGGCAATCTGGATTTGTTTCATCAAGCATGGGTGAAGCTTTGGAGTTTGCAAGTATCACCGAAGGTTAGACATTTTTTATGGCGTATTTGTTCGGCTTCGTTGCCTGTGAGAGCTCTGCTTAAATACCGTCACATCCTCGATAATGAGACGTGCCCATTGTGTAATGAAGGCCCTGAGACCATCAGCCACGCTCTGTTAACCTGTTCGAAGGTTAAAGAGGTGTGGGAGCTGTCGGGGTTAGATAGCGTTTTGCCGCAGGAAGAGGGGGTGAACTGGTTGGATTTTTGGGCTGCTTGGGACGGTGTGGATGAGCAAAAGTTGGTGGAATTTTGTTACATTGCATATTATGTGTGGCAGCGCAGGAATAAATTGGTTTTTGAAGGATGGTGTCGGCCGAATAACTTAGTGGTGTCTTATGCCTTAAGCTCTGCGAAAGACTATGGAACTTACTCTAAGAAGATTTATGGTGGCACGGTTTTTAAAGCTCCAATTCTTGCTCGCAAATGGATGCCTCCTCCCACTGGAAGTGTGAAGATTAATTGTGACGCGTCGGTTAGTGAAGAGGGCTGGATTGGCTTGGGCGTGGTAGCTAGATGTTCAGAGGGTCGGGTGATTTTTGCCGCTACACGTCGTGTTCGAGCTTGGTGGCCTATTGAAGTTGCAGAAGGGAAAGCATTATGCCATGCTATTAAGTTGGCTCGGAACTATGGTTTACATGATGTTATTTTTGAGACTGATTGCTTGACTATTGTTAACAGGTTATCTAGAGGTGCTATTTATTTTTCTGACTTAGATGTTGTGTTAGAGGATGCCATTTTCTTATGTAAGGACTTTGTTTCTGTTAGATGGTCGCATGTGCTTAGGGATGGGAATGCTGTTGCCCACCACCTAGCTCGACTTATTCCGTTTGGTGTTGAACAACGCTGGGATTGTCACTGTCCAGCTGAGGTGTCTCCGTATGTACTTATGGATAATTTGTCCTCTGATTAATATAGCTCACCTCCTGTTTTCCTCTCAAAAAAAAGTACGGTAATTTAATATCTATTGGTTTGTTTCCCTACAGTAAAAGTACAAAAGTGACTTTAACTTACCTTGTTTAAAAAAACTCTGGGATCGAGTCTCACTCCTTTCAAGAGGGATTTCCAAATATCAACCTACTTGCAAGGGTCTTCAACTTACCTTCTTTTAAAAAATGTAAAAGTGCAAAAGTGCAAGTCAAATAACAACAATTATTATTGATATTGTTATTGTTATTGTTATTGATGTTAGGTCCGAGTAGAATTGAACTTATTAGGTGTTAACTGAACTAAACCGAAGATTGGAATGAAGTCGAAAAGAAAATGGCCTAAATCCAACTAGTCAACTACCTACAAAATGTGCAATAATAAAATTTGCTTTGATTTCAAGTTTTTAACAATCAAAGATATAGTAGAAGGGGGAGAATAATACTTACTGGCATGATGAGAAAGTACCCAAAAGCTACAACTCCAGACTTTATCAAAACCCAAACCAAATCTTCTTGATTGTTTACTCCTGTAACTGCTAATGCTGGTTCTGCAACCTATATACATAAAAAATTATCCATCAAATTTATCAATTAAGCAAAAATATGGACAACATTAATCATATTAAAATTAAGTTAAAAGATAGAAATGTCATACAGTGATGACCAAAAGTCCAGCTGAAATCACCCAATTAGAATTAATCCCTAAGTGATCATTGTTGGGCTTCAATGAAATGCTTCCGTTACTCTGTTGACAAATCAAACTGCTACATGAACATAAATAAGAATCAAATTGATTACCATAAAATAAATCTAGATGCCTTTCTTTCTTGGGGATTCGACCCTCGTTACGGGGGGTGGAAGGAGGGCTCATAACCACTCTCGGCGACCTTGATCCTCAGTTGTACCAAATGACTTGGCACGGACAAGTTAGATTAGAGATAGTAAACGGACAAATTAAACATACCAATGCTTGATTCGGCCTCGAACTACAGACTAGCTTGTGACTATATTTCATGGAGAATGAAGGTCTGCATTTTGGAGGAGAGTGGAAAGGCAGAGCTTTGAGAGGGTGGAAGCTTATGTTACAACTCATGTTTTTCTTTTGTGTATTTTGATTGAGCTGCATTATCTCTTCTATTCATGGGTAATAAAAACTAAAAACTAATCTTGTCCGTTTATTTTGATGATCTTGTGGTTCTTATTTTGTCATAGCTCTTAAAATCTAACGCGCGTAAATCGTTATTTCTGTTATCTTTCTCTCTCCTCCGCCACAAATTCTGAAGATCAAACCTGCAGCTTTGCTTGAAGTCGCAATTTAGTGTGAGCATACAAAACGACATCGTTTCTGCTGTTTTTTTGGATTATAGCGGCTAAGGCCTGATTTCTTCGGCATAAAACAACTGAATTGAACTGAACTGAACTGATTGCAACGAACTGAACTGAACTGATTGCAACTAAACTGAACTGAATTAAATTATAATTAATAATAACTAATGATAATAAATTAGGAACTGAACTGAACTGAACTGAACTGATTGGAATTGAACTGAACAGAACTAATTGCAACTGAATTAAACTGAACTGAAATTAAGTTGGGAAGAACAGGCCTAAGTTTATTTAATTGTTAATATTTTTTGAGTTTTTAAATGATGTAATTGGAGCTTTTGGGTCAGTGAAAAAGATGATGTTCTAATTTATGTTTATTTTTATTTTGAGTTGATTGTATATATCTCCTTTTACTATGTGTTTTTTCATGACTATCCATGTTTTTTTATGAATGGAAATTAAGTATGGTCTTTGATTTTAAATTGTGTATTTCCTCTTTATTTATTTTTTATCTTTCTAACTTGGAATATTCTAGTCAGAATTAGAAAAATTTGACTGCATGTAGTAATTATTATATATGGAAAAACATTTCATGTCGAATCTGGTTAGATTTGTCGCGATGTGTAGTTTGAAAATATCAACTTTTCATAATATTTAATAATACTCATTTTAAAGATATTAACGGTCAAAGATGTGCATTGGAGATTGTGCAAAAGTAACTAAGGAAAATAAATAAAAAGCCTATAGAGAGTACTTTTCAATATAGTATGTTCTAATTTTAAAGGTATCTTCTCTTAATTTGAATCTTATGTTCTTTTACCTATGTTCGTTTTATTACTAATAATGTTCGAATTTTTTCCTTGAATAATGCTAAAATGAGTATTAATTCCTGAAATGTGCCCAAGTTCAAATTAATTCCATGGATACCGTCCACGTAGGATGCCACGATAGAAATTTGTTTTTTTCAAAGCAAACCGCTACTCTGAGTAGCGGTTAACTTCAAGTTATTTGAAAACAGTATATGGGGTAAAACCGCTACTGGGGGTAGCGGTTTACTAGGCAAAACCGCTACTTGAAGTAGCGGTTGATGCTGAAAAAAAAAAAAAAAAAAAAAAAAAATTTTTGTTTTTTTTTTGTTTCATAGTAAACCGCTACTTCAAGTAGCGGTTTATATGCATCCCTTTTATAACTTGTCTCAGGGACATCATATAACCGCTATTTGAAGTAGCGATCAACTTTACATTATTGGTATTAACCGCTACTTGGAGTAGCGGTTTATATGCATGCCTTTTATAACTTGTCTTAGGGACATCATATAACCGCTATTTGAAGTAGCGGTCAACTTTACATTATTGGTATTAACCGCTACTTGGAGTAGCGGTTTTGTTAAAAAAACAAAATTCTCGCTTGCCGTCCTACGTGGACGGTACCCAGGGAATTAATTTAAACTTGGGCACATTTCAGGAATTAATACTCATTTTAGCATTATTGAAGGAAAAAATTCACTAATGTTCCTATGCGTTCTTTTTAGCTAAAAAGTATGTTCTCTAAATTAAAGGATTGATTCTAATAATCCAATCTTTGGCTAGTTCGTTGTATTTAATCCCACATTTTGATTATTTCATAATAATTCCAACTTTGGGAAATAGTTTCTCAAAATAATCCGAACTCTTATTTTTCTTGTATACTACAGACCCAAAACAGTTGGTGTTGGCAAGAAAAATAAGATTTTAGATTATTTTAAGAAGGTACCCAAAAGTTGAGATTATTAAAAAATAATCAATAGGTGGGATTAAATTTAGCAAACCGGCTAAAGGTTGGATTATTAGCATTAATTTTTCCTAAATTAAATCTAACAATTCAATTATTATTTTAAAAAAAATGTTGATGATGTTCTTTTTACTTGAACTACATTTTCTTTTTTGGTGCATAGTGACCATTGTGCACTCGGCTGCTATGCGCTCTTTTTAGCTAAAAACTAAAAAATATGTCCTTTAAATTGAATCTAATAATTCATTTTTTTAAAAAGTTGTTGCTTTACAATGATGTTCCTTTTACTTAAACTAAATGTTCTTTTCAGGTGCACAATGAGCACTGTACACTTGGGTGCATGAACCAAGCTTTGGCTTGAAGTTGGTGATTATTTGGGAGCACATTCATCATATATCTGGGTGTATTATGTGCAAGTTACATCCAATACTATTTTTTTGCTCATTTGAAACTCTCCTTTGTGTATATTTATTTGCTCATATGGAGGATTTTAAATTAGTAATGAATAATGAGCAAAAAAGTAGCATGTGTATGATAAAAGTTGTATTATTTGGCTGTGTGAACTTACTTTGATATCTAATGGTTGTATGATTCATAATTTCGCAATTCATTAAGTGGTTATCATTTTTCTCGGCTTGATTCGATGCAAGTTTTGTTCATGTTAGATTTGAAATTTTGGATATAAATTTGGAAAAATTGATTCTAATAATCCAACCTTTGGGCCGTTCGCTCAAAATAATCCTACCTTTTGATTATTATTTAATAATCCAACCTTTTAGCTCTATATGCTAATATTGCACCAGAAAACCGGTAACCTGTTGAAGTTGTAAAATTAATTTCTTTTTCTTTTTCTCTTTTCTTCTCTAACTTCTCCCTTCCAATCTCTCTTCCTCCCCCTCACCAATCACCACCCCTCGGTACTCACCAACAACACCACCACCCTCTTCCCACCCCCTCACCAATCACCACCCCTCGGTATTCACTATCGCCACCACCGAGGGCCTCGTGGACCAATCCCACCCCCACTCCCTTGTCGGCCGCAACCACCCCCTCCCCCCAGTACAACCCCCGATTATCAATCCCCACCCCCCTTTCCGTCGGGAACAACCCTTTCCCCACCCCCCGCAAACAACCCCCCACCCCCGCGAACAACCCTTCCCCCCACCCCCCGAAAAAAACCCCTCCCCCCACCCCCTCGCGAACAACCCCTCCCCCACCCCCGCGAAAAACCCCCTCCCTCACCCCCAACGAAAAACCCCCCAACCCCTCGCGAACAACCCCTCCCCCACCCCCGGTTAAAACCCCTCCCCCACCCCTCGCGAACAACCCCTCTCCCTTTGCTTTTTTTATGCGTTTTTCAAGATTCTCGGTTGTTGATGGTTGAAGATGGTGGTGAGGAATTGATGATGGTTTAAGACTCGTGGGGGTGGTCGAAGGGGGAAGATGGTTTCGGGAGTGGTGGTGCTCGCGAGGAGTGGCCCGGTGAGGTCGTGGTCTCGCACGCGGTGGGGAGGGATTTTGTGCGGCTGTATTGTGGTGGTTGGTGGTGGTGTGGGCCGAAATGGGGGTGGTTGGCGTTGGTGATGGTGTTGTTGGCAGTTGTGCCTTGGTGGTGGTGTGTTGGCAGTGGTGCCTTGGTGGTGGTGTAAGTGCTATTTGTTTTAGTAAAGTTAATTAAAATTTAAATTAATTAATTAAATCAGAACGAATTGGAACAAGACACGTGTGAGATTAACCCATTGTTCTGGTCATCGACTTGTTTCAACAGGTTAAGGTTCAATATTAGCAGATAGAGCTAAAAGGTTGGATTATTAAATAATAATCAAAAGGTAGGATTATTTTGAGCGAACGGCCCAAAGGTTGGATTATTAGAATCAATTTTTCCTATAAATTTTAGATGAAGCTTTAATTGTCTTTTCAATCTTGTCTCTAATATCTAAGATTGAAGTACGTTAGGAGTCTATGAAAGATGGATTCAATTCAAACCTGAAACAATCTTCCACTATTGCGTCTGTCTCCATCTTTTTTTGCTTCTAACCTTCAAATAATTCAAGTATGTTTTTGAGTCCATTATGATTACCCTCTATCTAAATATCTTACTATTATTTGAAGCCAGGGCCGGCCCTGAGCTATGTCGGGAGGTGCGGCCGCCCAGGGCCCACGGCTGAAGGGGGCCCAAAATATTAATGTGAAGCTTCAGTCAGTTTAGTTAATGCAACAAGGTAGAAAATCAATATTAAACGTCATTAATGGAAGGAGTGAAAAGATTAATTGAAAGCTTCAATTTTCTATGTGCAATTAATTTGAGATAATCAGGCAAACATTTATACTTTAATTAGCTGTAATATTACCGCAATGAATGTGAGACAATCAGGGAAAAAAATTTAATAATAAATTTTTTAGTACCTTGAAATCTTATATTCATCTAACAAAATGACACTTCATTTGATCCTTAAACTTCTCCAAACCATTTTTAATTCCAAAAATTCCTCTTATACAAGTATTAAATCTATTCATATCAACCAAAACTTGGAATGATTTGAACAACCTCTCGTTTGCGGTTCTCCTGATGTCCACTCTAACTCCATTGAAGATAATGTTTCTCACATTATGATGCTCTGAAATTTGATTTTGGTGTTGAATGGAGAAGAAGGAAAGCTTTTTGTCTTTATTATGTCCCATTTTTAGACTTAAGTTTTACGGTTTTACCTTATGGAAAATGATCATATATACTTCAAGAACTAACTGTGTAAAATCATGGGCAAAATGCTAAGCACATGTCACACCCCATAGGACACGTTTTGTGGTTTTCTTGAGCCACATACTTTATTTCAATTGTTTTTTTTGCTCCCAATAAGATACTTTGAGTTGTTAATTGTTAGAAAATACCTCCTACCTCCTACTAATAAATCTTACCTAGTACAACTATATCATTATTTTCAACCAATAAAAATAGTTTAAAGTTGTTTTTATTTTTCATGAATCTCCAAAACCTCATTACCTCAACATGATCTAGCTATGTTACAATGTACTCCACGAGAGTGAAGAAAATGAATATTTTTATAAAGGATATTATATGCATGGAATCCAAAATATAATTTGTACAATTTAAAAAAAAAAATCTGAAAATAATTGAGACATATATACTTTCAGAGATGAACCGAAAAGGAAAATAGCGCAATAGTTTACGAACAAATTGATGTAAGTGAATTTCTCTTTAAAAGGGGCCCTCATATATTATTTTGCCCAGGGCCCATAAAATGTCAGGACCGGCACTGTTTGAAGCTGACATGTAATTTTGTTCTTTAATTATGGATTAAACAAATTATGTATACTAAATTACAGGTACTATATGCTCAATCCACTCAAGATATATAGCTGACGACAAGAGTAAATATTTTGTATTGAAGGGAGTATTTGTTGAGCTTAGCTTATCCTTTTTGAACTTAGAATACTTTTTCTTAATTAGAACTACCTTTGGTGAAACGTATTCTAATAGATTGAAAAGAGTACATACTTTTTAATATGATTCTGATTTTGTTTAAAGTAAGTGTAGCTGTATAGGTAAAAGTTCTGAAAGTTTGAATCAACTATTGTTCATGGCAATTTGTGAATCCAGTTTTTGCAGAATTAATATTGAAAAATGTAGAACGATAGCCTTTACACATTACTCCCTCTATTCTTTAAAAATCGACTTGTTTGCAGAAATAATAGTGTGGATTGTTTGGGCTTCTAATTGGGGTCAAGAACCAGCCGTCCCCTGTAAAAGATATGCTTTTGGTGATTGTCATTTGGGCAACAAGCGAGTCGAGTAAGGCCAGTTTCAATGTGTACGAGCCAAACTTGATAAGATTATAAGCACTTAAGCCTGACTTGATCATCTCGAAGTGATTTTAAAGTTGAGCTTAGTTCATGAATGTTGAATTACATTTCTAGGTCGAGCTAGAGATTAAACAAGTTGTAAACAAGCTTTGTCAACTCTAATGGTTGCTTACAAATTGAAGTAACAATTCCAATTAACTACTAGAATGAATATGCATAGCTAAAAGTCCAAAATGAAGCAATCTATAAAAGATAAAGTCCAACTACAAAAAATTGCAATGTTTCCAGCAAAATAGGGAAACTATTATCAACTAGTACATTAGCAAAAGATAATTTGCACATGGTTGTATTGATTTATTTCCTGATAATAATAAAATATCAACAAGATAACTTTTTTTCAATGTAAAAAACTGCATGTACCGAACGAGCTGTTCGCGAATATAACGAGTCGAATGCAAAAATCTTCAAGTTAGAGTCATTTACTAAACAAGCTTAGATTTTTTTTGGACCTTTTCATTTATTTGTTGAATGAGTTTTGATGGAGCTTGTTCATGAGTAGTTTCAAAACATATTGGCTCATCTGCAGTCCTAATGGGAGTGCTCTTATTGTACACCGGAGTGTATCATGTGCACGGTACACCTAAGACTATTTTTTGCTCATTTGGAGCTCTCCTCCTTATTATGCAAAATTTACACATTTTGAGATACCGAATGAGCCAAAAAAATAGCCTTAGATGTACCATGCTCACGGTCAGGGGCGGATCCAGGATTTTGGATCAGGGGCAGCGTAATTTTACAATAGCATTGAATACCGAAAAAAATCAGTAAGTACTAAATTCAAAATGCTTCCAAATTCAAATGCAACCAAAGACAAAATACTTGATAAATTTTGTTTTACTCTTATTCATGGTGAGTCAGTAAATTTTGTAATAGATGTACAATCGCATCAAGACTTGCATCTAAAAATAATCCGTCGCCAAATTATATTGGCTTGGTTGAGTTGGAGGAAAAAGTTTAAGATATCCCTCTTTTTGTCTTCTCTTTATAATTGTGAATTACTTTATACACATAACACAAGAATTAACTAATCAACTCAAGTAGTGTTTTCTTACTCTAATTATACTAAAAAAACAACTTTACAACTCATATTACAAATTCACAACATCGCAATTTTTCTGATGGTATAATTCAAAAATTATGAATCACCAGGAACTCACATAAAACACTTTACAACTGTAGATTAACAAATAACAAACTTATAAATTCAAACAAATCCCAAATTTATAAAACATATAAGTCTCAAAATTAAAATTTAGATGAAAAAGAAGTCAAAGACCCAAAACCCATTATCATGCCACCTTTCCTCACCTTCTTCTCCAAAACCAATTATCACCTGCTTGGCTGCTTCTGCCATTACGAGACCAACAACCTTCTCAAGCCACCTTTCCTCGCCTTCTTCTCCACAACCCAAAACTCACTTCACATCATCAACCATTTCCTCTAAAACCCACAAATTCCCCCCCTACAAAACACCTCAAATGGTTTGGATTTCACCCCAAAATCAGTTGATATGTCAAAAGAAGACCAATCCATTTTAGAGAATCCAAATTCAGAGGAACCCAGTTTATCAGACTCAGAAAATTTGATAAACGTAGGAATGGAAGTGAAATTTGCAGTGTTGAACACAGAAATTTATGAGTGTCGATCATGTGAATATAAGTATGATGAGTCTTCTGGTGATCCTTGCTACTATGTACCTCCACGGCTGCCCTTCTCAATTTTAATGGAGGAGACTGTAGAGAGAGACGCAGAAAGAGGACAGAGGAGAAGAGAAAAAGGCGGACTGTAGAGAGAGACGCGGAAAGAGGACATAGGAGAAGCGAAAAAGGCGGACTATAGGTTTTCAGAGGTTTATTTAAAAAAAAATCAATTTTTTTTTTTAAAACAAGGAGTAGACGCGTCTACCTTCATATAACGCTGGCGCGCCGCCACCTTCACTGATATCTGAGATGTATAATAAAAATTGTATACTAAATTGTCATTTAGTTTACTCCCATCATTAACTTTTGATGCCAAATTGAGTTTTTTTTTTCCACAGAAAAACCAATCTAAATACATAAGATATTTAAAGACATATTTGTTTAATTTATTTATTGACAGAATTTTTAGATTTAACTCAATGTATAGTTGTTATGTTGTTCACAACAACAAGATAAACACAATAGTTGTGCATTATTATAGAGGGTCAAAAGTAGCGACTTTGACAACGCAACGATGTAGCAACTAGTGGTTGACGTCTTTGTAATAATCCAAAGTCCAAACACAAAAAGAAGTCGTGCTTTACTTGCTCAAAATTTCCAAATACAAACACAAACTCTTCTTCTTCATCTTGCATTTGCACAATTCAATTAAAAAGCTCAATCTTCCATCACCCAGAAAAATTCAACACCATTTTTTGCAGTAAAAAAAAATTTGAAGGAGAGAAAACAGTAAAAAAAGAGAGAGATGCTGTTAAAATTATCACTAAAACAGTCCATGGTACTTGCAGTTCCAGTGCATCCGCCATTAAAGTTAACCCACCATGAATTTTGCTGTTGCAGGTTTCGATCCTCTGCAAATGATTCTACTGATCGCAAATTACCCTTTAAATTCCCTCTTCAATGGCGGAATTCAAAGTGGAAGTTTACTGATATTGATCCTGGTCAGTCTTGTTTTTTGTCTCTTGAATTTGAATCTGAATGAGTTTTGATTTTTTCTGATGTTTAAATCATGAACAAGGACTAGAATCTGCAGGAAATTTAGTGAATTGTTTAGTTATTGAGCAATTTTTAGTTTTTACATTGTGGGTTGTATGTTACTTGTTTGATCATTCTCTGTTTGATTGATAAGAAGTGTTGATTTTGATGTAAGTGTAACCTTACCCCTACAATGATGGAGAGGGAAGTTTTATGGACCCGTAATTCGATACTTTCACCGTTCCGAATTAGTTGCAACATGGGGGACGCACAAGTTTTAACTTTTAAGGAGTGCATGTAAAGAGGAGATAAATAGAAATAATAAGAGGGACCTATGTGATGAGGAGAGAAATAAAAAGAACCATCACCAAATGAAGTAATGTTGTAACTATTTTGAAACAACATGAAAAGGGAAGTGTTGCGACTTGCGACCCTAACTTTGCTCACAAAGATGTGTGGATTTAACTTTTAAGGGCTCTCATCAACCATGTACAATCTTGACAAGTTGTTGGCACGCTCGTGTTTGATTGGTTTTTATTTTGGAGGATTTGTGGTCCTTTATTTCACTCCCTTTTTCTCTTAAAACTTGTCATACATAGTAAGCAGTCATATTAAGGGACATTACTTGCTATGTTGCTTGGCGCAGCAATCCTGAATTCCTATGACGGAATTTTGGGGCATCCTAAATTTTTTTAAAAAGTCAAACAAGCTTCAAGGGAGAGGGAGTACTACTATTATTTCCTGTACACTGAATGTTCTCTTTCCTGCAAAATATACGGCACTTCATCAATTTAAACGAATAATATTTATGTGCCTATAAATATTATGATGTGGTGCAATGATTAAGGGTTATTGAGCTGTGACTAATGTTTATTTTTCACCATGCTAGATTCTGTGAAGAAAAATTTGAATAAATTGTTATTAAAGACCCACAACTTTGTTCATGAAATGACTTCTCCGTTGGTGAAAACTGGGAAGCTTGATGACAGCAAAGATGTTGATTATCATGACAGTGAGGATATACTTGTGGGAGAACAGATTATTCAGAGTGATCTCCTTGATGGGAATCTTTCTTTAGCTGCTGTTGTTTCAATTGAACAGTTCAGTAGGTAAAGTTCTTTCAACCTGGTTTTCATTGTTTCTGACTATACTAGGTAGCATTCAATCTGATGCTAGTATAATCTTATCAATGCCGATGTGTATTACATGTTGATGATGGAACGTATTAGAGCCAGTATTTGAGGGTATTTCTATGGGTACAGTGTAGTTTGGCATTATTCCCAGGTTAGCCTTTACTCTTTAGTTTGCGAATGAGATACATGTCCTCCCTAAACTTTAGGTATAGCTGCATACTGTGCAGCCTGTAAAATGAATAAGCATTTTGTCAGCTCTATTAGCTTGAGCTGGGAAGACAGGAAGAGTCTTCACTATCATCCCTTGTTAATCCAAATTTCTTTCATCTTTTAAAACTCCTTAGGCCTTACTACTTTTGTCTCTCTTCCATATTGAAATTCCCTTTGATCTTCCCCTGAAAATCTGAAATTTCAACCGTTCATGGCTGAAGAAGTTATAAGTAAGCAGCCTCTCTGGTCCAAGCCCTTTCACTTCTTAGAAGATTAATGCCAGGCATACCAAGACTGAAGGCTTCTAGAATGTGGATAAGAGTAAAGAAAAGATAACAACCTTCCTCGCACTACTTCCTGACATTTTGCTAACATTAGTTTCTATGGAGATTGATGTGGGAAAAGATGTTCGCAACATGTATACCTAGCTGTTATTTTAAGTAAGTTGCATAGTTGTTTGCCACTAAGAACTCAAAAAAGCTAACTGAAGAAGAAGGTAAAATCAACATTGAGTTTAATCAACTTAAGCCCATAGAAAGTTTGTTGGGTGGATGCTAAAAAAAAGAGGAGAAATAAGAAGGAGAATACAGAGCAAGAAACAGAGAGGGGGTGGAGGGAGAACATGGGTAAGCTAGGTAATGAGGAAATGGGAAATGCTGTTGCGGATTCACAAATTGTAGTAGGAAAAAGAAGAAAGCCAGGAATGTGCTGAGCTGTAAACTAAGTTACTGGTGGGGGCATATCCTTATTTGCGAAAGAACTTAAAGTTGTCGAGCATTACAGCAAATCTGCTGTACAAATTGAGTGAATATTTGAAACTTGTGGCATGATATCAATAGGTTTGACATTTATGGCATTTCACTTACTATCTTTGATATGCTTTGGTCGTAATCCAGATTCCAGTAGCCAAGTGATTGGGATGTTCCACAAAGAGGAGGAGCATACACGTGCTCCCCCTCCCCCCTTCCAATCTAAAGCCCCATGTCTTTAACTTTTTAATGTACAAAATAGGAATGTTAAGCTTCAAATACAAGGGCTCTAGGTTGATAGTGTTTTCAACAAATACAATTCTCTTTCTACGTACCCTTTCTTCCCTAGGCAATCGGTCATCGCAGCAGAGAGAGTCACTATAAAACTCTTAGATTGGCTTTCAGAACGTAGCCACCGCAGCACAAGTGACCTGTCTTCTGTGATCTGCGTTCTTCTTTCTCTCTCTCCCCTACTTTGTCTTTCATCCCTTTCTTAAACTTTCCTACATTCTACATTATCATAAAAAAGAATAAAATATCATACATTTTTTTGAGACGAAATGTACACAACAACAACAATGTCGAAACCTTGATCTCATTAAAATGGGTACTTGCAACATGAGTCAATACTTTATTTTTGATGGTCGTCTACATGTTACCTCTGCCTCTATTGTCTTCTATCAAGTGGTACATGCTCCCAGTGCTGGATCTGCATTTCATTTTAATTGGGTTCACAGAACCCATGACCTATAACACCAATTGTTAAACATTCACCACTGTGCCAAGAAGTCTTTTTATGCTATTTTCCCCTGTTATCTAGTTTATATCAATTTTCTAAGTGGGTTCAGTTGACCTGTATGCTTGAAGTGTGGCTCCGTCACTGCATGCTATTGCTCCTTTTCCATTTCGTCTCTAACACCCTTCATTTAAGTCATCTTTGGCCTCCTATGACTTCTTCTACAATCTCTCATATCTAAACCTTCCACTACTATAGTCGGTATGTCCTTTATGTAACCAATTTCACTTGTCCTATCCTTAATGTCTACAACTCTAACCCTCATTCAATTATCCTCATCCGAATTCTATCTCTTAATTTGTTAATCTTGGATGTGCATATGGTCTCACAAAATCCCAGTTTCCCTTCTCCATTTAAGCCACCCTGATTTTTCTCTTTGAATTGGATTTTTTTTTTTTCCTACGAGATATTTTCTCTTTAAATTGGAAAAATGGAGGCAAATATTAGAATCTCGATGGTCTAGTTCTAAGTCAGAGCAAAATAAATTGCATAGAGTGTACTTTTAGTTTTGTGAGAGACAGTTGAGGATGTGGTAACATTGGATGGAAAGGAATTGCCCATTAGTCAGTACTTTAAGTACCTTGGGTCAATCTTACAAAGGAATGGAGTAGATTAGTGGCCAGCTGGGCTATGACATGCTGTTTTGAGGGCTGACCATTTCATCTTTTCTCCTGAATATGCTGGTTATTTGGATGCTTGCTGTATTAGCTTATTAGTTGCTTGCTAATCCTTCAAAGAAATCTACCGGCTTTCTCTTCAGAAGATTGGGACCTACGACATTCTTTTAAGATACTTGTGTGGATTTTAGTCTCGTGAAACAAGTCCTTAATTGTAAATTGGGAGCTTCATGTAATTTCATAATGTCACTTAAAAAAACAAGGTACTAGTCTTCCTAGAGAGTATTGCTCTTTTATGACTCCTAAGTGACGTGTATTAGTTGTACATGCAAATTGACAAAATTGGTGTATTTTTGACTAAGAAAGTAAGGAAAAGTTCATTCAAACTATGTTAATTTTCCTGTCATTTGCTATGTTATTTTTTTTTTTTTTTAAATAGTTTGCAAGTATGTTGCCATAAGGATATGCTGGTATGGATCATAAATAGATTGATGTCCATTGAGGTTAATAAAGCTGGATGCTTCTAATTATCATTTCATGTATCTTGTTACTCATCTATCTTCTTTCTTTTGGAGTTTTTGTTCCTTCATGCCATTCACTTCCTGCTTTGAGGAGCCTTGAGAGTTGACACTTAGGAGTTAGGATTAGCGGTGATAGTGTGACGAGTGACGAGTCAAGCTCTAGTTTGGCTATCAACTTCTAAATCATGATTCTGAAACATTATGGCTCCACTTGAATGTATTTAATTCGATGTTTACCTCGAGCTTGAGTAACTGAAGTTAGTCATTTATCTTTATTGATTTCCTTTTCCTTGTTTCATCTATTTTTTTTTTCTGTTGGAATTTATTAAAATTTTCTGAGTGGGGAAAGGAACATAAGCATATCAGGGAGCAGTACGGGGGTGACAAAAACCATTGGATTACTTGATATATATTATATAATTCTTGCTATTCTATTATTATTATATCTAAGTATAAATATAGATTTTTTATGTGTAAGGTGTACATTAATTTTTAGCGAAGGTTGAAGAAAGATAACTATTACTCTCCAAAAAATTAAACGATAAACACACAAGTTTCTTGATCAAGTCCTCGAATGGGTCTTGATTTTTGAGTAGGTCTCGAGTAGAGTTTTAGCTTAGGTAGTTAGGTTAAACTTGCTTGAGTCAAATTTTAACTAAGTTGATCTCAACAGCATATAAGTTATTATGCTTGCATATCCATCATTTGAGTCTCAAACAATTATTCTAACTTAGGGGAGGTAACGCTTCGTTATCACCACAAGGTAGATGCCATGTTTGCCATCAGTCTTTCGCATTTGGTTACATGTGCATTGGTGCCCTCAAAGATAACAAGGGGAAATTGTCGTATGAATTGGAATAAAATTTGAGCTTCTTGCGATCCTTCTAAAGGATATCCTTAAAGGATATCATTCAATTAGTTTTAACTTTTAAGACATACCCTAAAAGTCAACTGTAGCTGTTATAATTACTTTATGAAATGTTTCATCTGATTGGCTATGCATGGACATGCATCATGCAGGATGAATGGATCAACTGGGCCAAAGATGCAAAAATTGTTTGAAGCTCTTGTACCCAAATTTGTGCACAAGGATGCCCGTAATTTAGTCGAGTATTGCTGCTTTAGGTTTTTATCGAGAGATAATTCTGACTTTCATCCTTGCCTTCAGGTTAGTGTTTCTAGATTCCTTATGTTGACTATTATGTCGTTTTCACTTCATTTCTTAGATGACCTCTGCATAGGTTTTAGTTGGGCAGAAAACATTTTCCCATAAAAGTGGTTTTCCCATTTTCCTTTGTTTGGTTTGTAAAGGATGGAATACAGTTTTTCAAATGGTGGAAAACATTTTCCTCCTTAATGGTAGGAATGCTACATTTTCCTTCCTATTCTTCACCTTCCTCTCATCTGTCCTCCCACTTTCATTTCTATTCTTCCTTTTCTTTCTAACTTTTCATGGAATGAATCAAACAAAGGAACACTTATCTACTATTGTGTTTTCCCTTGGAAAGTGTTTTTTCATAGAAAATCCTTTCCCATTGGAAATCTTTTCCAGCCAACCAAACAGAGTTGTAGAAAATGAGGAGTTATTGGGCTTGATTTCCATTTCCTTTTCTTCCCCTCTTTTGACTTAACTGTTCTATTATCATGGTGTTTAATATTGTTCATAGTCAATTTTCTGGTTGTGCTCTCAATTCATATCCGTGCCTTTTGCTTGTGTTAGTATTCAAATGCATACTGTGAAAACTTAGGATTTATGTTAAGTTGATGGTTTCCTTGCCTAGTGCTTTCTCTCCCTTTTTTAATGCAAACCACTTGGAGATGTTAAGCATCTACATGTGATGCTAGTTTAGATGTTTGAATTATGTCTCTGTTGCTGTAAATTCTTGCGAAGGTCACTGTTATTTTGTTGCCCTTGTTTAGAATCCTCATGATCGGAGCTTGAGGAACACCGTCTCTTTCAGCATTCTCGACTTTTTTCAACTATCTGCAATTGTGTTTCTTACACTTTGTTTTGTTAGCACTCATGGAGGGAAAGGTAGTGGAGGGAAGAGGGAGGGAAGCAAGGGTAAGGAAAGGAAGGGGAGGGAAGAGTGAGCTTGCATTTTTCTTCCAAATCTTTCCAACAGTGGAAGGATTTGGTTTATTAAGAGGGGAAGAAAAATGAATCCTTCCAATTCTCTTCTCTTCTCTTCCTTCCCTTTCCTCATTAGTGTCCAAATAAGGGAAATTGAATCCTTTCCTTTTCCTACAAAAACCCATATCCAGACAAACTATTAACACTTCAAGATGTGAAACCTATTGTGTGTTTTTTAAGAATATTTTCTTCAGCATCTACACTTCCGTTGACATTATGACGAAGTTGCCATCTTTTCGTGTAATAACAAAGTTGCCCATTTGCTCAATTTATTAGTTCAAAATTGTGGATACACTTTTGTTAAGGTGTGGCCATCTAACATGACTGATATGCTTTTGGGTATTTTTATGAGTATGGCCTAGGTTTTATTTTGTGCTACATTAGTGCATTGCCAAATAAACGTTAGTATTTGATGTAAGTTTTGCATTCGATTATCTGTCTGTTCAGGAACTTGCCTTCCGGAGGCTAATATTCATTACTATGCTTGGTTGGGAAAAGCCTTACAGACTAGAAAATGATTCCTATCCTGATGGCTCCGAAGAGGCATCTTTACAGGTTTGATTTTTTTATTTACTCATCATAGTCTACTCTATCAAGCTTCAGTCTTTTTCCTTTTTTTTTTGTTATGCTACTTGTGCCAGGGTATTAAATCTTGGCCGCATCATGATCACTTGATAATGACTAATGGTTCTTGAGCTTACTACAACCATATAGGCTGCATTGGCAGCCAACCATCGCAATTCCCGGAAAAGTGGTTCTGCAACCTTTATCTCCATTGTGACGGATTCCAAATTTTATAAACCCTGCTTGCTGTTGGCGTGGTAAACAATTCCTTTCTGTAGAAATCAGCCACATTTCCCCTCTTCTCATTTGGTCCCCGAGTGAAAAGGGTGGGAGGGAGCCAGGGAGGGCGATAACCAATGACCTACCTGTGTTGAACCTCCCCAATGTAATCCTGGGAGCCTATTCTTTAGGCAGTCAATACTCTGATGGATCTTATAACTTGGGATCATAGTCTGGGCTTCTGGGGTTCTTCCAACTATGATCTCTCTCCAAAAAGTTGTATTGCTTCATATCAGACTCACTTGAGAAAGAAGCTTCTGTTTGTGGAGTTGATTATTTTCTTGTTTGTCTTTACCGAGACTCTTAACCCAGGAGCTGCCGCCCAATCGAGCTACACTTGAAAGTTGAAACAAGCCTAAATTAATAAGATACAGCTCTTAGCTTATGCAAACCAGCTCGTGTAGTTATGTCACTTAAAGTACTGTATGGAATTCTCTAGACATTGTATCATGAAACTAGATATTTCTGACAGTTTGCTGGGAATTATGCCCTGCCCTCCATAAGACATTATGCAGATCCAGTAACAGCCCGCACCCCTCAACAGAGTCTCAATATTGAATATCCTTGGCCCTCCTTAGACAACTTATGGTTCATCTACCTTGTAAAATCATGAATGGAAGCGATATGTAATAAATTATTGCTCTTCCATCCTAAATTCTTAGTCTGTTCTTCTTGTCTTTGTTGTGGATGCCCATAACCATGTTTGCGTCTATACTTCCTCCGTTCTATTATTATTGCAACATCACCCCTTAACACATTATTTAAGAAAGCCATGTAGATAGAGATAGATAAAAAGTGGGAGCCATATGATAGGAGAGAGATAGAGAGAAGATATTACTAAATAAAAAAAATTTTGCAATTAATGTGAAACTCCCAAATAAGGGAAAAGTTGCAATTAAAAAAGAATAGTGGAAGTATTATATATGCTGAATAAAATCCTTGTGCTTCTTCAGTTGACCCTTATTAATAAAATCGAATAATATGTGCTTTTCTTTAAAATTAAATTCCGTTCATCCAAAAAATGATTGTCATGCTGTCCCAAATCCCAACCCCTTGTGATTAAGAATATGAAGTGATTCTAGTATAAGACCATTTTATAATAGCTGGACCATTCCCACTCTTCCCATCAAGTTATAGGCTTTTTGTGAAGTCCATTATATACCAGTTTATTTAGGAAAGTTAGAAGATTTCTGGATATCCCAAAATGATGCACAAATTTTCTTTTACCCCAGACGAAGAAGAATAGTTGGTGGGGTGCAAGTTCTGAGAAGAACCATATGTAAAAGGTTGTATGCGAACACAAAAAGGATCTCAATATATTTAGGTTTCCTACAAGGACATAAATATGGGATGGAGGGAGTAAACAAATAAATATAAAGACAACATTAACAATTTGGGCAGCATTTACCCAACTCTCCCAGTGCCAAAATGAGAAGCAAATTATGCTGCAAATTATCGTCAGCTGATATGGACGTAAACTGGCAGGTTGAGACGGCGCATCCTTGGTCCTCGCTCCATTATCATATTTTTTTTATGAGATAACATAAAACACATTGATGCTTGCCAAATGCCAATACTTGTTTCAATAATAAAACTGGAGAATAGTGTCAAAACTAGTTTCTGCGAGTATATTAGGGTAGGCTGTCTACCCACAAACATTTCGATCATCTATTCTTCATTATGCTGTCATCTCTGCTATTATCCATGGAAATCGAATCACACATTTGCCTTCTGAACTTCCATTTCACAACCTTTCTATTTCACAGTCCTTAATCCTCATAAGTTCTGGTTATCTATAATATTCTCATGAACCATATGCTCAATCTCTATTGTTGGCTTATACTCCACAAAAGAATTGTGTCATTGCCTTTTTGTGTTGTTTGGAGTTGGAAAATGCTCATTTTTCTGTGTTGGACTGACTTTTATTTATTTATATTTGATAAGTCTGTGTTGGACTGAATATTGTTCAGGGTCTGTTCTTTTAATGCTGTTTGATCATTTCGATCTCCTATTAGCAGTGATGTGATAATTGCAAGTCATAGATGCCAAATAATTGCAGCATTTGTTCAAAGCAATTTTCCTTTTATTCTTCCGTAAGTCTAATTACTACCCATGGTTTAATTATGAGATTGAACATGGGAAGAGATATGGTCTCTTTCTTACCAGACTCCTTCCATTAACAAAGTGCTGCTGCTTGTTTGAAGCGCAGTAAACTTACTGAGCATAAACGCTATGCAAACATCAAGTACAATGATCTAGTTGGCACTCATAAACTGCGTGCACATGTGTTTGTTCAAACGTCTTTACACATCTTTAGTGATCTGTTTTCCCGCATGATGGTTGACCAGTTGACCTGTTATTATTTGATCCAGATTCCAGAACAGGATTGGCCATTTTATGGCTTGTTTTTGCATATCTAGTTACTTTCATAATGAATGCCATTTGTTCTTTTTCTAACCTAATCTGTATCTATAGATTGGACGTTTGGATTAAAGGAAGACTTCTTTCTTGTGTAGACAAGGCTTGTCGGAGAAGAATCTTTTGTTCGCATTGCACCTGCTATACCTGGTGTTACTGATCGATCAACTGTGCATAATATCTACAAAGCGCTTGCTGGTGATAAAGGGGGAATCTCTTTTAGCATTTGGTCCTCATACATCAATAAACTTCTGAAGTAAGCATTTTGTTTGTGAACTGAAAATCTGGTTGTGGTTTATATTCCTTGATCATGATGTGAATTTATTAAAGAAGAGTTTGGAGAATGTGATTTGCATTTTGGTTTCTTTTACTGTTAGTGCCTCCCTAAGGAGGCTATCTTATATCACAAAATATGCATAACTAGTATTGATCTGAGTGCATAATCTGAAAGCAGCTTTTAAGTGATATAATATTACAAAATACAGGATAATAAGAAAAAAAAATGCATA
Source organism: Beta corolliflora (assembly GCA_947648045.1). NCBI lineage: Eukaryota > Viridiplantae > Streptophyta > Magnoliopsida > Caryophyllales > Amaranthaceae > Beta > Beta corolliflora. The sequence goes on along the minus strand of CANSZD010003721.1, from coordinate 3,200,757 downwards.
GCAATCATCATATTAGTACTCTATTATGTCCTCGCAATCAGAGACAAAGGAGGGCAAAAGTTTTGATTAGAGTGAAAATCCATGAATAGTTACCGAACGAGGCCTTTTGCAAAATTGTGGAGGATTATGGAATGTTTAACATACAAATATGGCCAAGAGCAACTTTTCCATGAACAAAATGGATATCCATCTCCACATCTTTAGTACGTTAATGTAGAACACAACATTAAATTTATCACAGTAAAGTACTAAACTATAGTGGTGATTCGACATAGGGGATAATGTAGTTCATTTAGCAAGTTGTGGGGTCGACAGGTTTCAGCGACGATATTGGCTCTTGGAAAGAAGCAGAGAGGTAATGTTCTGTGACACAAGGAGCAAGAAAATGTGATCTACATAAAGGAGGTAAGCCATGTCTTTACTTCTTTGAAAGATGAAAAGAGAGGGATCACGGTTTCAATTGATGAAGGCCAGGGATAGTATAGATTTGCAGCAAACCGTTGTGCTTCATCAGAAGATATACATGCTTCGAGCAATAGTGTCTACAACTCCTGGTTGTTGATGCATGTAGCCATGTACTGATGTACACATGTTTTTGGTGATTTCCACTTAGGAAGATATTTCTGTCAGCCAGTTGGTGTGCGGACCATTTTATGGCAACTGCAAGGTTGAGTACTCTGTGAATGTCAAAGGTTCACCATTGACATTCGAAAGGCCCATTTTAGCAAGATTTGCACTTATAGAGCTACATACAATCAATCATAATGAACCATTCAGATTGGGGTACTAAAGCCTATGTTTTTATTTCTTATTTATAATTTATCTTCGTCTATCATGGTGGCATTGCATTTTGATCTTAGAGAATATTGAGATGAGTATAAAAGAGGGGAAAGACTGCAACAAAGGAAGTGAAGGTGAGAACTTTTTTTTTGCGTGTGAACATATCTTTATTGGGCCTGGACTATCCTACTCGTACTTGAGTTTGCATGCCATGGGGAGGTATGTACTTGGGTGTAAGGTCATTGATGGACGGGGTGGGACTCATAGTTTGTAGTCTGGAGGAAGCGGATACTATTTGAGGTGTGGGCAGGGGCCGGGGAACGGTTGTGTGTGCTGGAGGAGGGAAAATGCATCAGGGGCTGGCCACAGGCAGAGCGTTCCTACAGGTGGGTCGTGAAGTGTTCTGCCTAAGAAGAGAGCAGCAAGTATGTATCGTGGAGGGCTGAGGAGCCTGGTTTTGCCATTGTGAACCGCATCTAGGCGTCACCAGAATTGGGGAGGGAGAGAAAAATACTGTGGCTGTGGAAGGATGATTTTGCTGGTTGTACATAATCCCAAAAGGATAATTCAAGGTTTTTAGAGGAGAGGAGGAAGTACGTTGGTAGCAAGGGGAGGTTTTTATGGGGCAGTAGTATCCTAATTCCTAAGTGAGAAGCTCATGTGTTATGATTGGAGAGATGTCATCACTTCTGAAGGACTTACAGTTTACTTGGCAAAAGCCGACCTAATTAAGAGAAACCGATCAGATCTGCATCAAAAATTGACCTATCTTGATTTGATACAGTCTGAAGTATGATAATACCTTATAATCGAATAGACCCATTTGAACTTGATCCGAGTGACTGAAAGCTGAATATACCTGGACTTGAGCCTATCCGGAATTCGATTACTAAGGGATTGACAGATTGTTTCAACTTTTGGGAGTTTGTTTCAACTTTGAAAGATTCTTTATGTTTCATCACTTCCTATTAGTCATTGTATTTTCCGTCGGCAATGTATCAATTCTAATCCAATCCTTGACTGGGGCATTTTCTTGGGTTTGGGGGGGGGGGAGGCTTGAAGGATCTTAACATTTCATGCTTTCTGTATAAAGCCTTCATGTTAAATTTTTATATTTTTCAGATTATTCTTGCTTTCTAATGGTTGCTTGAGGTTAAATCATAAGCTTATGTGCTTTTGGCTGCTATAGTTGTTCCTCATCATCGTGCTGTATTCCATAAGTTTAAAGGCCATATATGGCTGGATGGAGTGCTATCTCCTCGTGGAAGCTTAACTTCTATTGGGTTTCTGGACTTCGTGCAATGAAATAAGTGGAAGCACAGGGATGGCACTCGGGTTAAGAATGGAACTTCATTGGAGGCAATGAGGCTTATAACAGAGGAGTGGCATCACCATGCTAGTTTGAAAGCGTTGGGCCGCATAGTCGACAAGAACTGGCTCGACAACAGCACTATCGCCCGTCTGGGCATGCCGCCCCTGTTGCTCATGGCCCACTTAGAACGTTTTGTGTGTTCATGGAAGCTTGTTCGTTTGGCCTAGTTTTGTGATGCTGCGTCCTATATCTGCCCACTTATAATTTATTGATGTTGCACTTCATATACCCAAAGAACCGACTTTTATACGGTATCACAAATACTTGACACATATTCTAAAATTGAAGAGAGAGGCTTAGAGAAAGCTTTAGAGTGAGATCTCTTGAGAGCTTTGTAATCATTTTTCATTTGGTCCGTTATTTCATAGTGCATAGTTGGTTTGTTTTCTCCCGGAACTCAGGCTCCCAAGTAAATTATGGTGTTCCTTTATTGCCCTTTTTTTTCGTTGCTTTGATTGCTTGATTGTTCTTCGAAATTGATTGCTGATAATCACTTTTTATTCTTTAACCAACTAAACATGCAAATTTGAGGTCTTTCATAGAACTTGTCCACAGATGGCCTATCTACACATAACCAAATGAGCTTAAATCAATTAATTGTTATTTACAAAATTCTGTCTTATGAGACTGGAGTTTTGATTTGAATTTACATCATTTGGTGACTTATTGTATATGTTTTGTGTGCTTATAATTGCTGTAGAGTGCACAACGAAAGGAAATCCTATGAGTTTCAACTTCCCCACATGCCATCAGAGCAAGTCTTGTGTATTGGTTCTAGTAGGAAGCAGCCTGTTCTTAAATGGGAAGGCAACGTGGCATGGCCAGGAAAACTAACTTTGACGGAAAGAGCCCTTTATTTTGAGGTACTTCTATTTGATTATATATGTTCATTGTCGGAACTAATCACTTTTAGCAATGTTATGACCTCGGGCACAATTCCAAATTTGCAGTTATATATGTTTTGTACTCCCTTTATAGAACATCTGCTATTTATCCATTAGAAAATCTAAGGAAACATCCCGTTTGTGCAATACTTCCCCTGTCTTTGGGTGAAAAGGTTTGACTGAATTCTAGGAGATTTAGTGAAGGAAACATGTGACAAGTTTTACTGGAAGGAGGGAGTATATAGAAGAAAAGTAAGACGAAATGTGTCCTTGTGCTATCAATAAATATCTTTATTGTCCCCTAATCTTATTGACTAGGTATAGAAAGGGGGTTGATAGTTAGCTCAAGGAAGTTACTCTTATAAAACTAAACATGAGGGGCGAGGGAAACATAAATCAATTAGCCTTTATTTGCTTATAGTTCAAAATAAAGTACTAATGGAGTTACAGATTTATAGTTGTATCCACTTGCCAGTGCTAGCACCATAGCCTCCTGCTTAAATTTTCTTCTATTTTTGTTGCTAAAAAGGTCGTAACTCAGTCTATATTTCATCAAGGAATGGAATTTGCAAAAGCAGCCTACCCTTAAGTTAATAGCCTGAGCTCCAAAGTATATCACTTGAAGTAGGACTCAGGAAATAAAAACTAGGTCATTTGGAGAATGATAATCTAGCTTCTCCATGACCTCGTAAAGAACTAACCTTTCTTCATTTTTCTATTTGACGTGGATTATATTTGCTTTTCCGTGATCTCTAAAGAACTACTTTATCCATTCTTGTCTCTCTTGGAAGGAAAATAATTTTTTTCCTCAGCGTGTTAGTGGCCTTGACCACCTTGGTATCCCCATGGTTGGTTATATTCACTTTGATTTGCAAAAAAATTTCTGAAATAGAAGTGCTTTATGAGTTTAGATGTTGCTCGTATGCAGTTAAGGTGTCATTCATGCACAAAAATTCACAAGCTGCTTGAAGTGTTTGTAAAGGAATTTGCTTGACCTAACATCACCATTGTTGGAGTTTGTGCACAATCGTCTTATAGTTCTTCCAAAAGCATCTTGCAATTCACAGGCACTGCATTATATCTTTTGAAATTTAAAATTTGCAAGTCCTTTTTGAAAAGATTAGCTGCTTGCATCTGTTTGGCAGCCACTAGACTTTTCAAAGAGCAAAAAAGTTGAGAGATTGGATATTTCGGGGCACGATGCTCAGGTGAACAAGACTAAAGTTGGTTTATTTGGATCGGAGCTCTTTGACTCAGCTGTCTCTATATCTTCTGGTGAAAAGGAGTAAGCTTCTCCATGTTGCTTTTACCTGTTAGCTCTGTATCCTCCCTATGTTAAGTCATGTTTAAGTTTTGAGAATGATCTGCTTCAGTCTATTTGTGAACTGTAGCCACTGTGGTACAAGCAACACCATAATACCAAGGAATATAATTGCAATGATTATTGCTGCAAGTGTAATAATTCTCATCGGGTATCTAGCCAGTGCTACTATGAGTCATGGTCATTAGGGATTTAGGGTGAATCACCTACAAGAAATTTATACATAAATATATAAGAAAAATCTGGAGAAGACCGAATCTGATATATACCAGTTATGATAACACCAACCCTATTTTAGAGTTCTGTTTCTATGCCCTTGTGTTTTTCTGCACCTGTTTCCTATCTATTTTGTTCTGTTATTCTATGCTCCCCCCCCCAAAACAATGTTGGGACATTTATGTCTGGATGAAATTGGAGCAGGAAAGAGAGATTTTTTTTATTTCGCGGGGGGGGGGGGACCTATACGTATAAGGGTTTTTTCATCAGTTTTTGTGGTTTTGTATGAGATTAAAAGTTAAGTATTTCCGACCCTATTAAAAATGAGTAAACTGTACACAACTCTTCCTATCAATGAGCTTTACAAAAAATAGTTGCCAGATGAGCATCCTTTCCAGTTTAGTCATACTTGTCAATTAATTTTGCTTTTGTCCATAAATCCAAATACATCTTAGTATAGTGATTCTGGATCTCTCATATAATTAAAATTGGATTGGTATAGCTTAGTCACATTGGGTGTTGGAGTGGCATAATTTGTGTCACATTGGTATAGCTTAGTCAGATTATTTTATCTTGTTTGGTGGATGCGACTTAAAATTATTTTCAGCATAAATATGCTTTCTCTTTTTTGGTGAAATTAGATGCAAATCATGGGTGTTGGAGTTTATTGATCTTGGAGGTGATATGAGGCGAGATGTTTGGCATGCGTCAATAAGTGAAGTTATTGCTTTTCACAAGTTTGTGTATGAATATGGACCTCAAGAAGATGAGTTTGCTTCTCACATTTATGGTGCTGACAAGGGGAAAAAAAGAGCTAAAATAGATGCTGTTAATAGTATCTCTAGACTTCAATCTCTCCAGTCTATCAGGAAGCTATTGGATGAACCATTGAAACTTCTTCAGTTCTCATATTTAAAATATGCCCCTTATGGTGATGTTGTTTACCAAACTCTTGCTCTGAACTATTGGGGTGGACGTGGATCACTAGTTCCGAAGTGGAAGAAAGTAAAAAGCCCTTATACAAAGAATGATAGGTCCCTGGACGAGGCTTCTGAAGTAAATTACCATGTACAGGACGTAGATGGAAGTGTGTATTTGAGCCAGTGGATGAGATCTCCAACCTGGGCATCTAGTAATTCTATTTCCTTTTGGAGGAATGCACCCCTTAAACAAGGATTAGTTCTTAGCAAAAATCTTATAGTTGGTGGTGCTTCCTTGACCGAAAGGGCAGTAAGAATATGTAGGGAAAAAAGTAAAGTTATTGAAAAAACACAGGCCACCATCGATGCTGCTACCCTTGAAGGGATACCAAGTAACATTGACCTTTTCAAGGTCAGTCTACTTTCTTATGAACTAAAAGTTACATTTATCTCATCTTTTTTCTTTTTTTTAACTGAACTTGTGAATGCTAGATGACTAGATCTCACTGCTTACATTTGCTCTAGTAGAATTGTAAAAGAAAGATGGGACCTTGAAACCTTGTCATGGGGAAGATTAAAATATGATTAAATGTTTTCAGGAACTTATCCTCCCTCTAACAAGTATGGTTAGGAGTTTTGAAAAGCTTAGACACTGGGAGAATCCATATATGACAGTTGCTTTTCTTGGACTGGCATATGCTATTATATTCAGGTATTATATTTCCTAGTATTGATAAAAGGACGGACTTTATGCGATACTTTCATCCATATTCTTTAATCAATCATATTGATTACTCCCATCAAAACCTTGTCAGAAACTTGCTGGCATATGTATTTCCTACAACATTGATGGTAGCAGCTACCATTATGCTGTCACTGAAGGCATTAAGGGAGCAAGGTCGTCTTGGAAGATTCTTTGGGAAGGTTATTATTCGTGACCAGCCACCTTCTAACACAGTTCAGAAGATCTTAGCTCTTAAGAAAGCCATGCGTGATATGGAGAAGTTCCTTCAAAATATCAACGTCACACTTCTAAAATTACGCACCATTGTCCTTTCTGGTCAGCCTCAGGTACGTGATGTGCGCTTGAATTGTCTGCAGCTCTTCAAACTAAATAAAATGTTTGTCGATTTAAAGGGTGTGACGACTTTCAGTAAACATGTTTCTGTGGTTTTGTTTTTCTCCATCTTTTTTTTTGTTTTGGGTGGAGAAATTTCAGTTAGACAAGTCTTAGGAAACACATAATGGTTAAGGTTATATCTAGAAACTTTTACCCGCATTTAAGACAAGTCTTAGGAAACACAATGATTAAGGTTATATCTAGAAACTTTTACCCACAGTAAGACAAGTCTTTGCACATGTATAAACTGTAGTTTGTGTTTGTCTTATGCGTTCAATTTTCCTGATTTATCTGATTTTAGCTGTAGGTCATTAGTTAGGAGGAGTCTGGGAGAATGAATTTGTGGTCATCACTGTCTTAACTTGTCATTCTGCCTTAGTTTATTCCTTTTAAATATTTGTTGATAAATTGCTGCGCGTCCTACTTAACTGAAAACACAGTATGCATTTGCATCTGTAGTGGCATCAAGGAGAGTTAACAAACAATATCGGCACCGCAGAGTACAAGCCTCCCACCTAAGGACTCTTAGGTCTTAGCCTTTCCCTCTGCCAGACATAAAAGCTCTTTCCTGTGGAAATTGATTACTTATGCACTAAGACAATAACTCTAATTATAGTGGGAGGACAAGGGGAAAGAAGTTGGTGAATGAATAGAATTATTTAAGAAAAATCAACACATATAATCCCAACTATTGGGATTTCGAAGAATGATGGTCCCATCCATTAAAGTGTATGCCAATAATCCCTACTGTGTACTTATTTTACAAAGATGGTCCCCTAACCTCTTTTTTTTTTTTTGGAATATCCGGTGAAGGGATTTGTTAGGACTTAGGAGCGAAAAGAGTTTAAAGGGAAGATGGGAAGATGTAGAATCACTTAACCCAGTTAATCCCACCTAACTATTATTACGCACAACTAAAGCAGTCTTGATTAGTCATCCATTTTTTTTCTTTTTTCTGTTTTGTCTTACCCAATCTCACTCGTACTATTATTCAGCGGAACAAAATCAACCGCCCAAGCATGGAGCAATTTGTGAACATCTAAGAGTTTTTTTGCTTTCCACAGATGGCGACATTAGAGATTTATACTTTCTCCATTTTTTAATAGTTGTACTAAAGGACTTGGCACCTTTGGTAATGTACAACTTTGAGCATTAATAACTTTAATCATGCGTAAGTAATTGATGGCTCATAGTTCGGACTATTCATGTTGATTTTCTCCCATATTTTAACATTGTTAAGCGAATTAGGGGGAGTTCAGAAATAAAACAACTAAATAGCCATAAGTAAAATCAGAGATTGCGCGATAGATACATCATAAAAGAAGGATCATAGAAGAATTTTCTCTCAAATGGGTTTTCCTCCTGGATTCTCATGTTAGTCCTTCCAAGAGATGTATCGAGAAACAAAAACAAATGAGTATGGACTTCACCACTATCCGAGCCTTAAGTGTTCTTGAGTTAAGCTTTCATGCGTCGAATTATTTGGACTGATGACGAAGATTTTCCACTGAGCATGTAAATATGTTTTTGGAAGTGTATGCTAATGAGAACTATTTGACAGATGATTTTGAAGTTTTGTAAAAAAAAAAATCTATTGAAAAGAATTCCTGATGATTGAAGAATTGCTTTAGACATATGTTGTTAGAATTCTGTAGGTGATTCTGGCCTGGAATTTTTAGGCCCTTGTTGGTACTTGACGTTTCACATCTCTTCTAATTCTTTGATACGAGAAGCTCCTTAACAAATTGTCAACCGTTTTGACCTAACCATCTAAGCTTATACTTACTCAACAATTTGCTGTTTCCTATCTGCTATATGAAAGAAATTCTTTGTAATGGTTTATTTTGATAGGAGAATATGGATGGAAAGAGAGAGAAGGGAAAGGGAGGGTTTGTTAGTTTCTTGTCTGGATACAACATGGTGGAATAAAAGGGATGAATCAAAAGGTGTTATTCCGTCCTCTATTAATAAACCAAATTGTGAAGGTGAGAATTCAGGCGAAATTTCTATCTACATTTTCCAAGCTGTAGAAGACCACAAGCATGAGTGCCGGAACTCGCTGCTGATGGCCAGAGACCCAAGGAAGCGAAATAGATTTTTCCTTTTCTATATGATCTCTTACTAATGAACTGGAAAATATTCCTCCCTAAAAAACAAATATTTGCTTGTACGTAATATATTCTATATTAATACTTTCTTCTCTTTAACTTTAGAAAATGGTCCAATTACCCATTGTACTGAAAGTCTGGAACCTTACAAATATGAGTGAACGCTTGCCTCACTTGACCAATCGACTACCTGAAATCGTCAAGATTTACTATTCTATATTAGCTTTTATGCAAATAACTCTTCCAAAGATGAGTCAGAATTTACTATTCTGTATTAAAGGTAATGAATGGAGTATTACCTATCTAATTATACAATTCAAGTACATTGTAGAACCAGCAATATCCAGTAATCAAGTTTGTGAAGACTGTTCCTATGTGATATATGTAATTATTATTGAATTTTCTGTATGACACGCTTGCCAATTTTGGGCATTGCTTCATCCATCTTTCTGTAATATTTTACTGATGCTTTCCAGATAACTAATGAAGTTGCTCTAGTTCTTCTATCGTCTGCAATGATCCTGCTTATTGTCCCTTTTAAGTATGTTCTCTCTTTTTTAATATTTGATACATTTACACGTGAACTCGAATTCCGGAGGGAAATGGTTCTGAGGTTCAAGAAATTGGTGAAAGATCGTTGGGAAACTGTGCCTGCTGCTCCAGTGGTGGTACTGCCATTTGAGGATGATCAAAAGGGCCCAATGCATCAAACCAACAAATTGGAGGCACAAGAGAAATCAGAGTGAAGGTAAATAGGCAATTCCTAAATGGATGTCCTAACCTGTCTTCCCCCTCTCCCCCCCCTTCTTGCCTTTTCTTTTTCCCTAATGGCATTGAGCTCCAAAATTATTGGTAAACGGTAACTCACTCTTTTTGGGAAATTCTCATTCATAGTCCTATGTTTCGGCTATTTATATTTGGTAACTAAGAAAATGACTTATTTGATGAAATGACCCTATATTTTTGTTTATTCTACTACATGACTCTAGTGATGAAATTTGGTAAATATTTTCGTTACTTATGATCTTTTGAGGTTAATTAAGGTTGTGTAATTTCGTTAGGACACAAAATCACATAAGCAAAATCTAATCTCGTAGAAAATAATCATAAACTTGCGCAAAATTCAATTCAAATGGCCATTTATTAGTGTTTTTTGTATCATTTTGTGTTATTCTTTGTGTTGTTTTGTGGTCTAATGAAGTTACTTTAACATTAATGGACCTCAAAAAAGTGTGTAATTAATGAAAAAAAAATAATTTGTATCATTAAGGTCACACTTTAGAACAAAAAATAGTTTAGGCCATTTGATTTAATAAAAAAATTTCTTAGTTAGAATTTCTCCTTTTATTATTATAGTTCACGTTGCTTTGGCTTTTTATTAGCTGACTTGGGCTGGTGAACAACAAAAGTTTTATTGACCAGATGTCCCTATGAAAGTGAGCAATCAGGGCCTTTCACTGAGCTAACTCTGCAAAAATTTCCCCCTTTTTTGTTGCTCCTCTTTTCTGTCAACTAATTATTGAAAATAGAGAAAGCATCACGATCCACCATATCCGATGAAGTGCCTCCATTCCTTTATTAAACCCCAATCTGTTGCAGGCTAGCTGCTGATCATGACAAGTGCACACAGTTTGGTTCTTAGGATTGTCAAAGTATGAATAGATATGTGCATGCATGCATTCTGAGGGTTTTTATGCATCTATTGACTGATAACCTGAAACTTTTATGTTTGTCATCCTTTGCCTTGAGCTAATATAGATAAATGCTTTTCAACCAGATTTTACCTTGAACACAGGATGTCACAAATCACAATGTAGTCAGATACATTGGAGCAAGTAATTTTGCTGGCGGGATCATCATAAGCATAGCTATATGCTGCAGGACAAATTTTCTTGAATATTTTGGAATAGTTTGTTGTCTGACAAGATGGCGGTTTTCCATATATACCCCTGCAGCTGTACTCATCAATCCTAAAGTAATGCCAAGCACTTCGACAGGCAATAGTTTTTCCATGAAGCTTAACTGCAAGTTCTGATGGATAATCGTCCCTCGAGTCTCCACCGCAACCGACAGTGTTGTTCTCTATCCCATCAAGCGACATAACAATCATTAGTAAGTTGAAACTCCCAACAAGGCTGACGTCAAAGAAGTCTGGTGTTCCCTAGGTGAACTCTGCTATTGTTGCTTGTTGTTGCTCAGTTGTGGAGCATTTGAGGGAATTGCCGCAGCTACCTGTTTGGCAGGCATGGTTCATTTCCAGTGGTGTCAAATGAGCAGCCTGTTCAACCAATTATTCGCCCATGCCATCCAGGTGGAGCAGTTATAACTTATAACTGATGATAGTCCCAGTTTCAAGATAAAAGCTGTATAGCTAATGCTTTCACTTTGTATTATTCCTGGCCATACCGACAATACCGTCTCTTTGCAGCGGTTTGCTATACCGAAGTTTGTGCTCTCTGAGAGGACATTTTTAGCATAACCTTTAAAGTTGTTGGTATCCTTCTTATTTCAGAATATGATACTTCCTCTGTTCCACAATAAGTGAAACATAGGGATTGGGCACAAGATTTAATAAACATCACTTTCAAAAGCCATAAAGTCATAAAATACCCTTTTCATTATCAAAAGGAGGAGAGAGAAAAGCAAACTACACAAGTTTGTGATGGGTACTCTTGTCAAACGTTCTAAAATAGTAAGTGTTTCACTTATTATGGAATGGATGAAGTACCCTGTAAAAATGATGTTTGTTCCGGACAATATAAAAAAAGGAAGTGAAGGTTATGAAATTATTACATGATTGTGTGATAATTATATTTAGTTAACACTCTTTGGGTCTCGTTTTCTATGCATGGTGCTTGAAGAAGGGTAGAGGGCTTACCTGATGTAATTGTGAATTTGTGATGATATGCAGCTAACCTGATTTTACTCCGTCAATGACTGTCCGTTTATTTATTTTTGTTATGTTCTGTTGATATTTTTCCCTTTGACATTTTATAACGTGCCAGATACCAAGTTCTGGAATAAAAAGTGGATATTTAGTTCAAAAAATTTCACATGACCAAAGATGGAAATAAGAGGGATCACCCTCTATATCTCTACCCCCCCTACAACGAACAACATTAAACACTACTTTTATTAAAGTAAAGATATAAGCGTTTTGGTATTTTTATTGTGAAAGAGACTATTATGTTAAACAAGATATATTCAAAATGTTCGAACTTTTTTTACTCATGCAATGAGAGAAATGGACGACCAGAATTTATCCACGATATATGTGTGTTCTATTCACCTTTAAAAAAAGTTGCAGGAAAATAATTTCTAATGAATTCACTCGAGATAAATTCAAGAAATATCAGGTTCAAAGTACCCGTACCCCTATACCGTAAGAAGGGAAAGTACTCCAAAAGTTGAGATAGCCTGACACCTCTACAATAAAAGCTCAAAGAATCATATGGGAAGCTCACAAGAGAACCTTACATGAAAAACAATGGCTCCAAAGATTTTCAAGTACCCTTTGAAATTGTACATCCTTGAGTTTTTGTTTGTGTCTGCTCTTTTATCAGCTCACTCATCACCCTCATTCAATTTCGAAAAATTTCATACAGATTCCATAAGATTTAACTCAGAGATTGGAGTTCATCTTAATGCAATGCTTGATGCAGAAGGGTCATTTATTAAAATGACTCAACCCTGGAACTTAAGTGTTGGTGTTGTGACATACAAGCAACCCATTAAACTAATGGAGCATAATAATTTCACAAGAAAAGGGTCTTTTAGTACTCATTTCTCATTCTCTATGTCCCCTGGAAAAAATGATTATGGAATTTTGTTTAGGATGAGCCTAAACGGGTATCTCTCGAAGCATTTGACAAGGGCTTTTGTGGCAGTCCAAATAGACACAAACTATGATCCACAGTTAGGTGATGTAAATCATGTTGGAATCCTTGTGAATAGACCTGCAGCAGTAAATAGAGTTGCAAACAGGTATGTGAAGTTGGAGATGAATACTGGGAAAAGATTGCAGTGCTGGATGGATTATAAAGTGAGCTCGAAACAAGTTGAAGTCAGGATTGCTAAATGGGGTAAGAAAAGGCCAGTTGATCCCATGTTATATTGCCCAATAGACTTGTCAGAAATGTTTAACACTCAAGATGTTTATCTATCATTTATGTCCTCTAGTGGATTCTCCACTCAAATATGCAACTTATACTCATGGAGCTTCAAGTCAAGGTGATTCGAGCGAGCTTATGCTTGGTTTGAGTTTAAGTCTGAATGGCTGATGCTTCTGAAGAATGTTTGCTCAAGCTGTGGTATATGAATAAGTGAAATTCCAGGTCTTAGAGTAGGTGTAGTTTTTAATGTCCTATTTTCTTGTTAAGTTGCTGTGTGATGTATAGTGTCTGTGCTATGCATTGTATGGTTCTGGACTGCCATTCTGTAGTTCACATTAAGATGGGATGTAATTAATTCGATTAAAATGAAGTAAGATTGTAATAATGTTAACTGATCAGCCTTGTCTTTGAAGTTTGAACGTCTGTATCAAGCTTTCACTTCCTCATATATTGTGGATTCCATTATTTCTACTTTTTTGTCCTTCTTCAGGGCATCAGATTGACATGAGCTTAGTTCTCCATCCATTACAGTCAACAATTTTCCTTCATTCTAATCCTCTTTGCTGTCACTTGGTACTACAACAGAACGGCAAATAGGCCACTTGTATAAGATTGGAGAAGGTGTACAATAAATATCTCATTGACAATGACGATCAAATTTGAGGTTTAAGATTCATGCCATGTATTATATAAGAACAGACCATGTCATGCAGACATGCAGTATTTAACTATCCGTCAGTTAAACACTTCTACTGTTGTAAAGCCAATGGGAATAGGAGCCAAAGCCTACCCATAGTTTGATAAGAGGTCTCATTGACTCTTAATAAACATGGTCCTTTGGTTTAGCCACTTCTAATGCTCGTAAAAGCTGAGCTTACACGTCAGCTTCTCGAAGCAGCAAAAGTTGCTCATATTGACATCTCTAGCCTAGAAAGCTGGAGACCGGTATTTGTTATTCCTGATCTTCTATGTAATCTAACTTCAGTGGTGTTTGTGCTTTTCTCAACTGGGGAAAGAACTTTTGACTGAGTTAGATATATAAGATTATAGGTACTCGTTCATATACTGTCACACTAAATTCTTGTAAAAAGATTATGAGATCAGTGCATTGTAATGTTACACTTTTGAATAGAATGCATATTTCGCATTTATGTGTAGCAATCACCCATCGAGAATACCATACTTATGTCTCCAGGTGCAGTAAGTGTACTTTGGTAGAAAACAACCTTTAGTTGGGCTTCGTACCATACTTGATGCAATGGTGTTTTCACATTCTGGAGGTCGGAGGACAAAGCTTACTATGGAGATTCGCCAGTAGCCTTCACACAATGTGTGATTATTTGTTTTGTTGTCTGCATATGCAAGTGGGGAATCCGATTTCATCTGTTACTTGTGCTGTTGGTTCAGTGGAATCTCCGCATGTCAGAAGTTCGATGTAGCCAGATACTATTATACTGGTTGTGTCGCGCTGAAAATGTTTTCTCCCTCCTTTTTCTATTCACAAAGGGCGTTAGCATGATTTTTCTTCAAGCTGAAGGTAACAAGGTCTTCTTTACTTGTTCCATTTGGCTGATATAGCTGCCTTGTCATTGCGTTCCTAGTAAAGATGCAGGGAAAATTTAGCATAGTGTAGCTTTTTGTTTGTTTGCTTCCTTTCATAAAAGATTCATCTTTGTAAACTTTTTTAAATTTGTGCAATGATACACCAATTTTGTTTTTTTACGAACGTTGATGATTTAATCTCCCATGAAATGTGTACTCTGGCTTAGCTTAATGTTATGCTGCAGTGTTAGCCCAAAAACAAAGCCGAAATAAAAGCCATTTCTAGCGCTTGTTTAAGTTAAAATTATATTGAACATTTTAATTAAAACTTGATTGAACAAATATTTGATTGTCAGAAATGTTTAACACCAAGAATGTTTATTCAGCATTTACTTCCACTAATGAATACTCCAATCAAATATGCAAGCTATACTCGTGGAGCTTCGAGTGAAGGTAATCAAGCGAGCCTATCTGCCTATCAAGTGCTGACTCTGAAGAATGTGGTATGATTCAAATAAATTAAGCGACAGTTGGAAATGTTTTAGTACTGAATTGTTGTGTGATGTAAGTTAGTATATCTTCTTCCAGTTTAGTTTTCGTGTGTGCGCTGTGCGTTGTAGCCTGTAGGTTCTAGACTGCCATCATGTACTCACTGATATATGGGATGTAATTGGTTCGATTAAACTGAAGTAGGCTTGTAATGATGTTAATTAATAGTAATACAGTAGTTAATATTTTGGTGATTGATGATCCATTGTTGTAAATTAGTCCTTACATTCCATGGCTTCAGCAAATACAAGGTTGCATCATCTGCACAACTCAAAGTTCACTGACATAACTCGAAAACATACACATTTGTTCACACTATTCCTGATTAAGTGATTATACATCCTAGTTACTTTCACTTTCCAGGAACGAAGTTGGTGGCGAAGGCCCAGGCATTGTTAGCCACTGGGTCAGCAAGGTGGTCGGAGAGGTTCTCGATGGGACCCTTTCCAGTAACGATAGCCTGAACGAAGAACCCGAACATGGAGAACATAGCCAATCTTCCGTTCTTGAGCTCCTTAACCTTGAGCTCAGCAAAGGCCTCTGGATCATCTGCCAAACCAAGTGGGTCAAAAGCTCCACCTGGGTAGAGCTTGTCGAGCCCTTCACCCAATGGCCCACCACCAACACGGTAGCCCTCGATCAAACCCATAAGGACTACTTGGCTGGCCCAGATAGCAAGGATGCTTTGGGCATGAATCAGGTTTGGGTTGCCTAGGTAGTCAAGCCCACCTTCCTGGAAGATTTGTGATCCAGCCTTAAACCACACTGCTTCGCCGAATTTGACACCGTTTTTAGACAGGATTTCAGGGAATACACAGCCCAGGGCACCAAGCATTGCCCACCTCGAGTGGATCACCTCGAGCTCACGGTTCTTAGCGAAGGTTTCAGGGTCTGCTGAGAGTCCAGCAGTGTCCCAACCGTAGTCGCCAGGGAATTCTCCAGTAAGGTATGATGGGGTCTGCTCTGAGAAAGGGCCCAAATACTTGGGACGGTCAGGACCGTACCTGCATATCAGTTCCAACATATGTTATTTACTCATTCACCATATAACTAACTAACTATTCCTAGGATATTACATTGGAACTTCAACTTAAATCTAATAAGTTGTGACTTGTGAGAAAACTGAAGAGCATGTAATATGTATGGTTTTAAACATATTAAAGGCTGTACAATTTATGTAGTTGATTTTATTTTTCAATGGAAGATGTATTTTGTGAAATGTGGCTTGTTACATGTAATTGACTATGGAATTAATCTTCTAACAACCGTATAGATGCAAGTAGCAAGCATATAACTCTGTTTCAGTTTATTGTCGAGCTCATCCGATGTGATTTTTTCACTTCTTCCTCCATGATTAGTATTAAAATTTTATTTCAAAAGAGCTACTTGCAAGTTATAGGATCATACTAACTATTGTCGTTTAACTTGTTATTAGCAACTGTTAGGACATCTAGAATTGTTTATACTCCTTTATGTCTTCAGATAATTATCATGTTTGTCTTTTACAAACTTTAATGTACTACTTTGACCACTAATATCTTTAGTTACATATTAGTAAAAATTATCAAACTTCGTAGATATTGAAATTATATTTTGAGAATTTTGAGCTGTCTAGATGTTTTTGAAAACTCCTCCCTTCGTTTTGCACTCCTTTACCTACTTTTTTTTCCAAGACTGTCTCAAATACTTTACTCATTTCCTTACATGGGTTGATCCACTTAATAAAATACAATATCCAACCAATACCCTATTACTTCAAATCAATCAATATGAATAACATGAAGTATTAGTTAGCTAGTATTGTATATCTTGTACAGGAACTTACCATATGCTTTGAGGGGCGCTCTTGACAGTGCGACGCATCGAAGCACGGCCTCCGTTGCCACCGACCTTGCGGACGAGCTCATTCTGGGGCTTCAAGATGGTCTGCCCAGCAAATGCAGATTGTTGGATAGTTGAGGTTGCCATGCCTTCTACCTTTTTTTTGTTTTTCTGTTTTTCTGTTTTTCTGGTTTGCTGGTGTGGGTTTTGTAAGTTGGTGGTTGCCTTCAAGTGATTGTAATTCTAAAGGGCCAAGAGTGGGATTTTATATAGTAATATGGGTTATGAATTAAGATGTGGATGAGGAAAATTACACATCACCACTATCCTATTGGTTATCATCCTAATGTGTAGATTTTCCTCGTGGATTTTTGAGTGATAACTGATAAGAGAGGCTGATTTTTGGCCATCTAGGATTGCAAGATTTTGTAGCTGGATATTTTTTTGTAGGGTTAATCTAGGCCACAAACTATGTAAACAATCAGTTGCCAAGTTGGAATTATTTTGGTCAGATTTTTGTCCATGATCCATATATGTCCAACTTTATAGAGGTTAGGGGTGTCAAAAACAAACTCGATCCATGGGTCCAGCCGCATCCGATCTGTTCTGATCTGATATAATCAGGTTTCCCAACCAATCCATTCCGATCCGGAATCAACCCAACCCAGTTATACCCGAGCATATAAGAATCCAATATGTTATCGACCAAACTTAATCTGAACCCAGTTAGATCTGAATACCAAAATCCGAACCCAATTTGCATCCGACCTAAAGTCAACCCGAACCCAAGTAGACCCGAGAAAACCCTTTTCAACCCAACCCATTGTAACCCGACCCATGTCAACCCAGCCCATTACCGAGCCAACATTATCAATCAAGTATGTTTTGCTCATAACTTTAGTTCATGTTCTTATAAATACTTTTCTATAAGATATTAAAAAAATATTAATAAAATCTCTGGACATATTTGATAATATGATTATGGTTAACATTGGTCAGATTTATTTATTAACTCGTTCATTTATTTATTTCTCGCGTTATCGCACACACAGATATGCGTGTGCCAACCCGAACTTCGATCAATATCAATAATGACTAGAAACGAACGGGCTCAAACATATAATGGACCATTCCAACTCCACCCGAATCCGACTTGAGCTGACCCAAGTCCATTCGAACACGACCTGAGCCGACCCAATGAATCCAACTTGATCCGCACAAACCCATTTAGAACCTGACTTATGTCTACCCAAAACCGATTTGAGCCGAGACGAAATGGTTCGACCCATACCAAACCCGCACTCGAGTATACGTTGGTCGTACTTGATCCAACCTAGTGGCTCCGACCCAACCCACACTCGATCCGAGAAAAAGTTTGATCCGGTACGATTTGACCCAAATACATCCGACCCAGCTCGGGCCAACCCAGACCCACCCGAGAACACAGATCGAACACTCATAAGGTTATCCTACTTTATTTCTGATATACGCAAATAGTATAAATACTTCCTTTGGTTTTTTTTTTTAAATTGCATCATTTCGTTTTTGGCACTATTGATCAACCAACTTTGTTAAGTTACCTTGCATCATTATATAAGAAAAAATATAGTCAAGTGGAATCTTGTTAGATTCTTCTCAATGCAAGAATTTCAAATATCAAATCTTTATAATTTTTACTTATACGCAATTAAAGATATTGACATTCAAAGAAGCGTCTCGCCAAACGTGAAAACAATATGGGCAATTAGAAAAAACAGAGGAAGTATTAGTTCACACAAAAAAAAGTGCATATTTTAGTGGTATTTTTTTAAAGGAACCTACGGTTGTTTTTGGGACTTTATCAGAGATATAGAGAGTGTTTTAGGAAATTATTTTCACAAAAATCACAAAACAAATGTCATTGAGATATGCACTATTTGCATATATCAAATATGGAATATAAATTGTTCACGGTAATATGTCTTGTTTGTGTTTATTAAGTATTAATTTTTGGCCCCCTACTTAGCTCAGCATATATAATGTATAGGATAATTATTTTATGGATTAAATTTGAATATTCTAATTCAAAATTTCATAATGTTATCTAAAATTTCACACTACTAGAAGATATTTTTTCTTATAATAGAATATTCATTGAAAAAAATTCATTCATATTTTGTAAAATTAATACTCCGTACGTTGTAATAAACTCTAAGAAAATACTACAAATGACATAAGAATATCATATTTGTATTTTTACTTTAATAAATTACTGAAACAATGGGAAAAGAACCGAAAAAAAAAAAAAAATATATATATATATATATATATATATATATATATATATATATATATATATATATATATATATATATAATATATAAATAAATAAATAATATTCTAATTTAAAATTTCACCATCACCATCTTCATCAGCAAGTTCAATCAAATTGATATCAAGTCCACCCAAATTAAATAATACGTAAAAAGAATTTGACCCAAAACTAGCACAAGTGGAAAAAAAAACGTAAGGGCTGCGGTCAAAACAGCCTTAGGGCTGCGTTTTTGGCTAGCAGCCCTTTCCGTAGCAGCCCTTCAATAAAAATGAAGGGCTGCGGTTTACGCCAAAAACGCAGCTCTTCCAGCGTGGAAGGGCTGCGTTATTTGCCTAAACCGCAGCCCTTCGTATTCGGAATTTTTTTTTAAAAAGAAATTCAGCACCCCACCCCCGCCCCCGCCGCCCTCCCCACACCCCCGCGCCTTCCCCACACCCCCGCACACAACCCCTCCCCTCCCCCACCTGCCGCGGACCTCCCAAGCCCTCCCCACACCCCGCCCGGCCCTCCCCTCCCCCACCGCCGCCGACCCTCCCCACACCCGCCCCACTCCCCGCACTCCCCGCACCCCCACCCACACCCCGCCAAGCCACCCTCTGGCCACCCTCCGCGTCGCCCCCCCCCGCACCCACACCCGCACCCCGCACCCCACCCCCCACCCCCACCCCACCCACCCTCTCGCCATCCCCAACCCCCTGCGCCCGACCACCCCAAGACTCCCACCCCCCCCCTAGCCCGGCCAGACCCCGACCTTGCACCCCACCGTGGCGGCCCCCGCCCAACACCTCCCTTCGACACAAAAAAAACCGATCGAATTGCAATATATCACAAGTTTTTCAACGTAATAATTAACTTTAAATATATATATTTAATAATGTAAAAAGTGTACATAGAATTGACGATATATACCAACTATCTAATTATATCGTGAAATCCACAAAAATGTATCATAAGCAATCATCACAAAGGTAGGTCGCCAACTTATCCCGAACTTCATTTAATTCCTCTATGGTGAAGGCCCTCAAACTTGTTGTTTTATTCATATAAACCTTGCAAAACAACCAAGGAATAAACACATAATATAAGAATTCAATCATTTACCGTAGTTAATAGTAAAAAAAATGACATATACCTTCCCGAAATTCAATCAAAAACAAATGCAAGCGTAAAACTCTATACACTAGTTATATTATACCTATATTATCATGTTCAAAAATAAATTGGAGTTAAATGACTCGAGAAATAGGAATTGGACGCGAAAAGACGAAAATAGGCCTAAAATCACATTTACGTTCCCGAAATTCGACCAACAACAAATGCAAGCCTAAAAATCTACACAATAGTTACCTTATACCTCATATTATCATGTTCAAAAAGAATTTGGGGTTAAATGACTCGATAAGTACAAATTGGAAGCGAAAAGGCTAAAATAGGTCTAAAATGACATTTACGTTCCCGAAATTCAACCAACAACAAATGCAAGCCTAAAAATCTACACAATAGTTACATTATATCTCATATTATCATGTTGAAAAAGATTTTGGGGTTAAATGACTCGATAGGTACGAATTGGACACGAAAAGGCGAAAGTAGGCGTAAAATGACCTTTTCGTTCCCTAAATTCAACCAACAACAAATGCCAGCCTAAAAATGTACACACTAGTTATTATACCTCATATTTATATGAAATGCATCAAAGTACCATGTTTTAGGGTAGAATGGGGTCATTTTTTTCAATTATGCATGTGCTACTTTGGTTTCTAAACCAATTGATACCTATTACCAATCGATCTAATCTAAACTAACATATACTAATAAGTTACATACCTTTTGAAGATCATCGACGTTAGTGCAATGGTTGACAATATCGAACATGTACCTAAGCACGTAATAGCCACATGTAAGTCCATCATCTTGTTGCGGACACTAAATGTTCACCAAAGGATGCATCCAATGACATTCATGTTAGATGTGTAGTATGTGGCGAAAAGTGTTTCTATATAAGGACAAACAAATTAGTCATGTTACCTCGACTGATATCCAAGCAGGAGCTTTTGGTGCTCGCAGTCCTGTTGCACTAATATGCTTCATCACACTACATCAATACATTATTATAAGATTAGATGTACTAACTGTTTATATATATATATAAAGATGATGAATAATGCATGTGTAATTATTAATAAGTGCGCATATATTTAGTTTTGATTAGGCTATCTATTTAACAATGATTTGATTAGTAAGGACCGTGGTGGTTGTCGACGCAAAGAATCAAAGTGGTAGACTTCGTTACGTGACAAACATATCGCAAGCAGTGTCCAATGAGCCCTACAACAAGAAAATGTAGTTATTATTAATCATAGAACAATTACAAGGTGAATTTAATTATCGAAATAAAAGTAAAGCGGGTTTAACAAGCATACTGTTCAATATACGGGACAAGGATGATCTGATGATATCCTAAACGAGATGATGCTTTCAAACTCATATCGAGATACTCTTTCACTTCGGCTTTGTTTTTTAAGCAATTGTCATCTCGTATTATGTTTGGACATAACCAACCAAATATTGACTCACTTGATGTTGCAATCAATTCATTGTATAATAACCTGAGAAATCATATTGATTAAAAGTAAACTTACTTATTATGGAAGTTGAATTGAAAACTACTACTTAAGGCATTTGTATATGTATATTTAATTTATATACTTATGTATTACCTCATGAAAGTTTGTATCATGGAAACATTCAAATCTACCGCACATAAGAATTCTTTAATATCGAGCTTAGAAATGAATGTCGATGACTCCTTAAAGTAGTGGAATTGTTGCGCCCCCAAAGTAACCTCTATTGTACTGTCATCGGGTAAATCGCTAGCACACTCATGTAACCAAAAGCATGGAATACTAAGGCCTCGCACCACCTCTGGCTCGATAATAAGTGGATTCTTTGTCATAGAAACATTTCCCTTCACCACATTTCGTTCACCTTCATCACGTAAACTTGCTTTCTTATTAGGTGAACATGCCTTCTTTCCCTTCCTGTCATGTGAGTCGGCCTTCCCCCAAACCTAGTAATTAGTTAAAAGTAAAGATATTACTGACTATCATAGGAACTATAAAAGAAAACACGCATATATATATGTGTGTTAATCATTGTACCTCATCTGAAAACCGCACCAATGCACGCGGCCATAGAACATAACTGCCAAGGGCATCATTCAGTAACTGTAGACCAACTTCTGGCTTCGGCAGCGGAAGAGGTAATTCTTTGAAACCAGACACAATTTCATTGAGGGTGACCACATAGTGATTATCATCCACTAACTGGTTATGCAATCGTACTCGGTCACTAGGGGGTTGTGCATGGCCATAAGCTACGAGAATGAAACTATCATAACCATCTCCTCGAGCTAATAGTTCACATGGTGTCTCTTCCTTTAAAAAAAACTCCATTTATAGTTAGTCTATGAAACAACATATAGTAAGAATTTCATGCATTTAAGAACAATAGTTGTTTAACAAAGCAAAGGGATTAAGTGATTACCTTCAACTCGGGTACTACAGGTGGATCAGGTAAAGGTATCATCGATCAATAGATGTTCGTGGATCACCGGGTCGGGGCTAGGTGTAATATCACTACCCTTCTTGAATGCAGCAAAAGTCGGTAAACCCATTTGCTCCAAAATGGCGTTGAAGTTATGTGTCATCTCCTCTCTGAGCTCCTCCCGAATTGCAGCTTTCATAGCCTCCACATCTACTGACGCTGCCAAATTCACACTACTTGCACTTGATTTTGTCGCTGTAGTGTATTGATCACCATATACCTTTCTCAAACCGAGGCGGACACCTCCTACGCCCCTCACGCGTCCACTGTGGTCCTTTCCTAAAGTTTCGTGCAATGCATCAATGTGTCCTTTAGGAGTGAACTCACCAGTTGCCTCTTTTTCCTTCAAGCCAATCTACATAAGGATAAGAGAGAAATGCTCGTGAACGCAAAAGTTATATTATATATACCTTATATAACCATTTTTTTTGTACTTACAACGGCGTTGGCTATCTGTTGTGTTCCGGGATCAGGCAAGACTCTTTTTCCCTTTGCATCAACCCCATGCATCGAACACCACCAATCGAGACTCTATCTGGTTGCCGAGGCTGTGCAACTGTCGTCGTAGAGCTAGTCCCCGTTGCCGTTGTCGACCCTATTGTGGGCTAATGGCTGAACATCCACTTCTCTCTCGCCTCATTGTACGAATGAACACCCAAATGATGATAATACTTCCTAGCTTTTGCACTCGCGCTACTTTTCTCACGACTTGCCTAAAACACACAATTATAAACAAATGTTAAGTACGGTGTTATACAATAATACTGGATCTAAGTGTAGTAAATCATAATAAAATATTCTTACAATAGCTTGTGGGGTTGTTTTTTTGGCAACAAATGATTCCCACTCTTCAGGTTTGATAGTTTTCCATATCTGAAATGGTAATTTGGAGGGTTCAGATGATTTTTCCGGTGAAGCCTCAGGATCGGATGGTGTTTCTCCGCCGTAGATGTTCTTCTTCTTTGTACCTACTACTTTCCTCCGCTTAGTGATCCACCCAGACACTAACTTAGCCTTGAAATCTCTGAATCTCTGGGCAACCGCGGATAGAAATACATTCTTCTTGGCTTCATCATCTTCGATATTGAATTGATTCTACAAAAACCGCAGTTCACAAATTAGTTTTCTCAAATGTTGTAATTTATATGCTATCAGTAATATTACACATATATTTTACTAAAAAAATAAGAAACTAAACGTTATTGTACGTGAAGCTTACCATAGTATCTTCCCATAAACACCGCTTCAACCCCTCGGGCACCTCTTACCATGAGTGCAGAATGGAGAGTTTATGCATGCAAATGCCAACTTGCATGCCATACTGATGACGCCACTTTCCACAAGGCAAACCCATATTGTCGTACTCCAAAGTCATATTTGTGTGTTTCCCTAGTGACTTTGTAGGTCCCCTTCGTTTTCTCTTTTTCGTCGCCAATGACTTCCTAGGCATTTGTGCATTTATTTCTTCACGGCGAGGTCGAGCCAATTTACCCCGTTCCTTTCTCGCATCGAAAGACTCATCCTCGGTAGTGTGTTCAGCAGCACTCGTGCTGTTATCCGTATGCACCTCCGCCATCTCCCTGAAATTGTACAAATATACGCATTAATATACATAAAGCTCAAGATAAAAAAAAATTAAATGACTCGAGAGGGGGGTGTTTGTGCGGGGGGGAGGGGAGGGGAGGGCCGGGGGGGTGTGGGGAAGGCTTGGGAGGGCGGGCGGTGGGGGAGGGGGGGTCCCGTGGGCGGGGGGGGTCGGGCGGGGGAGGGGAGGGGGGGGGCGGGGGTGTGGGGGTGTTTGTGCGGGGGAGGGGAGGGGCTGGGCAGGGTGTAGGGAGGGGGTCTGTGTGCGGGGGTGTGTGCGGGCGGGGGGGGAAGGGGGGTGCAGTGTGCGGGGGTGTGGGGAGGGCGGCGGCGGTGGGGGAGGGGGTCTCGTGTGCGGGGGGGATGTGCGGTGGGGGGGTTTGGGCGGGGAGGAGGGGCGGGGGGGGGGTGGGGGAGGGGCTGGGCGGCGGTGGGGGGTTGGCGGGGGGCGGGGGTTAGTATCTACCTCTGCCGCCCCTCCCAAGCCCCCGCTGCTGCCCCTCCCCCACCGCCGCCCGGCTCTCCCAAGCCCCCGCACGTTCCCCCCTACCCGCTCGGCCCCCTCCCCTCCCCGCACACCCCTCCCCGCTCGAGCCTCCCCCTCCCCCACCGCCGCCCCCCCGCACAACTTCCCCCCCTTATCTTTAAGCCTTTTTGTTTCCCAATTTCATTTACATGAAAATATATGCTCAAAAACCTAATATGTAGTTTCATTCTACCTCA
This sequence comes from Beta corolliflora, assembly GCA_947648045.1. Classification (NCBI taxonomy): domain Eukaryota; kingdom Viridiplantae; phylum Streptophyta; class Magnoliopsida; order Caryophyllales; family Amaranthaceae; genus Beta; species Beta corolliflora. Next base: position 3,175,785 of record CANSZD010003721.1, on the reverse strand, counting down.
TATTGGCATATGTAACAAAAGTTTGGAGTTAGATCATCAAAAAAATAAAAAAATGAGGCGAATCGGTAAAAGTAGGCCTAAAATGACCTTTTCGTTCCCGAAATGCATACAACAACAAATGCAAGCCTAAAAATCTACACAATAGTTACATTATACCTCATATAATCATGTTCAAAAAGAATTTAGGGTTAAATGACTCGAGAAATAGGAATTGGACACGAAAAGGCGAAAATAGGCCTAAAATGACCTTTTCGTTCCCGAAATTCAACCAACAACATATACAAGCCTAAAAATATACACAATAGTTACATTATACCTCATATAATCATGTTCAAAAAGAATTTAGCGTTAAATGACTCGAGAAATAGGAATTGGACGCGAAAAGGCGAAAATAGGCCTAAAATGACCTTTTCGTTCCCGAAATTCAACCAACAACATATACAAGCCAAAAAATATACACAATAGTTACATTATTCCTCATATAATCATGTTCAAAAAGAATTTAGGGTTAAATAACTCGAGAAATAGGAATTGGACGCGAAAAGGCGAAAATAGGCCTAAAATGACCTTTTCGTTCCCGAAATTCAACCAATAACATATACAAGCCTAAAAATATACACAATAGTTACATTATACCTCATATAATTATGTTCAAAAAGAATTTGCGGTAAAATGACTCGAGAAATAGGAATTGGACGCGAAAAGGCGAAAATAGGCTTAAAATGACCTTTTCGTTCCCGAAATTCAACCAACAACATATACAAGCCTAAAAATATACACAATAGTTTCATTATACCTCATATAATCATGTTCAAAAATAATTTTGGGGTTAAATGACTTGAGAAATAGGAATTGGACGCGAAAAGGCAAAAATAGGCCTAAAATGACTTTTTCGTTCCCGAAATTCAACCAACAACATATACAAGCCTAAAAATATACACAATAGTTACATTATACCTCATATAATCATGTTTAAAAATAATTTGCGGTTAAATGACTCGAGAAATAGGAATTGGTCACGAAAAGGCGAAAATAGGACTTAAATGACCTTTTCGTTCCCGAAATTCAACCAACAACATATGCAAGCCTAACAATCTACACAATAGTTACATTATACCTCATATAATCATTGTTCAAAAATAATTAGGGGTTAAATGACTCGAGAAATAGGAATTAGATGCGAAAGGCGAAAATAGGCCTAAAATAACCCAAGAATCAGGTCACATGGCAATGGAATGCCCATTAGCTGGTAGCGGCGGATTTGGAACTGTTATAAATGCGGAGAGCACCAGATGGGCATTCGATTTCCATGTGACCTGACTCTCCACATTTGCAACAACCCCACCACCACCGCCACTACTGCCCTCCCACTGCACTCCCTCATTGCCATGTAGGCGTAAAATGACCTTTTCGTTCCCGAAATTCAACCAACAACAGATGCAAGCCTAACAATCTACACAATAGTTACAGTATACCTCATATAGTCATGTTCAAAAAGAATTTGGGTTTAAATGACTCGACAGGTACGAATTGGACACGAAAGGCGAAAATAGGCCTAAAATGACCCGAGAATCAGGTCACATGGCAATGGAATGCCCATCAGCTGGTAGCGGCGGAGTTGGAACTGTTATAAATGTGGAGAGCACCAGATGAGCTTTCGATTGCCATGTGACCTGACTCTCCACATTTGCAACAGCCCCACCACCACCGCCACTACTGCCCCCCCACTGCACTCCCTCATTGCCATGTAGGCGTAAAATGACCTTTTCATTTCCGAAATTCAACCAACAACAGATGGAAGCCTAAAAATCTACACAATAGTTACATTATACCTCAGCCCTCCCCCACCCCCTCCCTAGCCCTCCCCCACCCCCCGCCCAAAATCGCCCAACCCTCCCCCACCCCCCCTGCCCTCCCCCACCCATTATCGGCCCTCCCCCCCCCTCCAGTCTCCCCACCTCCCCCACCTCCCCCAGCCCTTCCCCCCCCCCCCCTCCCACCATCCACGACCCTCCCCCCCCCACGCCACCCTCCCCCACCCCCGCCCATCATCCACAGCCCTCCCCACCCCCCGCCCCCTCCCCACCACCCGCCCAAAGACCCCCCCCCTACCCCACCCTCCCCACCCCCCTACAATCACTCTGTTTCACTAATACAAGCACATTTTACAACAAACAATAGAAGTTGATTTCAAAATCCAATGAAATTAAACAAAAATTAGAGAAATGTAAAGAGGAGAGAGAGAGTGAGAGGGAATTACCGAAAGAGAATGAGAGAAGGGATGCTCCACAAACAATGCAGTAGTGGAGGAGAGAAGAAAAGAAGAAGGAGCGCAAGGTGGTGCAGCTGCGTGGTGGTCGAGCACTGGTGGTGGCATCAATGCAGTGGAGGAGAGAATGAACCAATGCGTGGTGCGCTGAGTTGGAGCGTCGTCGTGGCGGTGTGTGCTGGTGGTGCGTGAAATGCGTGGTGGTGGCGCACTGGTGGTGGGTCAATTTAGTAGGGTTTCGCGCAAGGAGAAGTTCGCTCGTGAATTTTGTCTAAGGGAGGGAAATTGAAATGGGGGTACAGTATTGCGCGCAAAATTAATTAAATCAAAAAAAAATGAAAGTGAAGGGCTGCGATTAGCCCAAAAACTGCAGCCCTTCGTGTATGAAGGGTTGCGGTTTTGGGGCTAATCGCAGCCCTTCACTAATAGGGTTGCGGTTAGCCTAAAAACCGCAGCCCTTCATACAGTACGAAGGGCTGCGTTTTCTTGTTAACCGCAGCCCTTCACTAAAAGGGCTGCGGTTTCCTTGAAAACCGCAGCCCTTCCAGCGCAGCCCTTCCTTTTTTTTCCCCTAGTGTTGACAAGAAGTTTTCAAAACGGAAGCTTCTTGCATGATTAATGCCTTTTTCACGCAATCTCATGCACATTTCCTTACAAACTGAAATCAACTGAAATTATGCAGAGAATAACTATTTCAATTGATATTAGTTGAACTAAAATTGTATGGGTCGAACTTTAAGACAAATGTAGCTGAACTGAGCTGATCTAAAGATTAAATCAATTACGCCAGATATAAACTGAAAATGAAAAAGTTGAAACAAAATCAATTTAGGGAAAAAAAAACGAAAGTCAAATGAATTGAATTAAACTGAATTGTTTAGTTTGAACTAGAACTGAACTAATAGACTGAATTGATATCTCTATTTATTTTCATAGATCAATTGACCCTTTAACGTCAATATGAAATGTTACAAACAAAAGCTTGCAATACTATTACAATTAATAACCAAATTTGATTCAATTTCACCTTCAGACTCCAAAATACCAAAAAAAAAAATTGAATAATTAACAAAACTAATTTGAGCAACAAAATCAGTCAATTGCCTGTTATATTTAATAGACTACTTAATTTATTTCTAGCAAACACATATTTGGCTCATTAATCAATATGCTACCACTTCTTAAAATTTTCATATTTTGTTACAAATATTGGTACTATACATAAAAGGCAAGATATCACCATCACAAAATTTTCAATCATCAACGAATTTTACTTTTACCAACAAAATGAATCAATCGATCGCCCATTGTAATCTTCAGTTTTTATTCCTAAACTATCCACCATAATTAAAGACAAAAAAACCTAAACTATCCACCATAATTATTCCTAAACAAACTCACATAAAGTGGTAAAATTTATGTCTGTTGTATAAAAAAAGGACCTCAAAAGCTGCAATGGAGAAGTAAAAAATACTTCATTGAGCTCTTGGGGAGGCACTAACGGATCGAATCTAGATAAGTTTAGGTTACCAATCAATTTAATAACAGAAAATTAAAAAAAAATAGTTTTAAGACAAGCGACTTGATATGAATACAGAGTACGTAGTTAATACTCACTTCCTGACAAGTAATAACTAATGTTTGTGCGATACTTGTATAACTTGATTATAAGTAGAGATGTTAGATCGCTTTAACGGTACATGTTCTAATTAATTCAAGCAGATTAAGGTTATGTCAGTTTAGATCATAACATATCGTTTTATCAAAAGGGTTCAGCTTACCATGTTTGGATCAGGTAAAAAAGCATTTGTTTTTTCCTTGGAACAGGTTTTAAAAATTTATATTTTTTCGAGGAATAGTTCAGTTCAAGCTCATGTTATCGAGGGCATATCAAAATCTGGCACAGGCTAAAATTTATCATGTAATAAAATATGTGACTGACGTGTCATTTACTTTTTGTTAACTTTGTCTCTCTGTGTCTTCTCTCTAATCCGTAAACTTTCTTAAATATTCTCATAATACAAATTGTTGCTCAGCACTCAACACCACGTGTTTGAAGAAACCCACTACACCCTATTTAAATATTGATTTTCTCCTAATATTTCAAGCTAGATAACATAATGTACTAAATTCTCGTATTAACATAATGGTGTGTTTGGATATCTTGATTTCAATGAAAATTCCTGAAATGGGTCAATTCATGTGTTTGGATGATTAAAAATTTGAAATCTAGAATTGGCCTAAATTCAAGGTCACGTTAAAAGCGCCCATTACATAAGGAATAAAATCATGTCATTTGAAATTCTCAAGCTTGAAAACAACTGGCTTACCAACTTCTCTTACCTTTTCATTCTCTCTCTTCAATTCTCTCGTCTCCTCATCTCATCTGATTCCCCATTTTCTCTATCTCTATCTCTAACTTCTCCATTCTCTGTCTTCAATTCTCTCGTCGCCTAATGTCCTCTGATTCACCATTTTTTTCTCTATTTAGAATTGTATCCGACGTGGTAGTGACGCTTCGTTAAAAAGGTGTTCAAACACCCGACTTAGCACCATCGTGCACTCCTCCAACATCTTTGCCACGACTGAACAAGAATCGTCTTTTGTATTTCATCACGAATGATATTTTCCGCAAAATTGAATATTAAAGGATGAGAGAGAAAAATTCTAAGATATAGATTTGATCAATTTTTTCAGCTATATATGAGGATAAATTATTTAAGATCTAATTAAGAATTAAGATCAATAATAAAAAAGGAAAATTTGTCAAAACAAACCTGTTATGTATTAATTTTTGTGATAAACAACTTTTCAAAATTTTCGAGCAACTTAAACTTTAAAAGAAATTTTATTTGCGAGAGACAATATTGACTTACTTTCAAGCACTGACAAACACATTTTTAGACATTGACTTACTTAAGACTACCATGTGCAAGACACATGTGAAGTTATTTTCTCTATTTCCACCATCTTCACTCATTTCGGCACATAAATACCCACCATTTTTGTTCTTAAAAGTAGGTTAAGGTTGTCTTTCGCAAATAATTTTTTTATAAGGCCTTAAGTTGCCAGAAAAAATTTAAAAGGTTGTTTCTCGCAAAAAGTGACATATAAGATGTCTGTTTTGACAAATTTCTTATAAAAAAAAGGTAATTTTGGAATTGAAATTCCAAAGTATTACCAAATAACATAAGAGCTATGAAACTATTGATTTAGAATCACTTGTTTTCCCAAATAGGTATTTTGAAATTACATATAGGAAATTCAATTTCCAGAATTGAAATGAAGAAATCAAGATGAAATTAAATTTTCAAACACTAACTAATGTATTTTAAAGAGCTTTTATTATAAATATGATTTTTTCATCAAACTCTCCCGAGTTTTCACGTAATGATAATTCACAATATACCCTACAACTTTTGAAAATTCACCAAATTAAATACCCCGACTTTTACACTATAACACAATACACCCTTTTGACTAACTGAAGGCTAGTAGCGTTAACCCCTAAATCCTAATTAAACCTAATTAACCCAATAACCTTGACGAATTCGCCCTTTCCCCATAAACCTTTTCCATTTTCTTTCTTTCTCCACCAAGCCCACCATATTACCACCCCATACAACTGCCGCTGCAGCCTACTCACCACCGTCAGAATCGGAGCTCTGCATTGCAACCACCATCATAGCCCTTCCTCCATCATCACCACCACAAGTTCTTCCTAACATCGGTATCTCCACCAAAGCTATCGTTTGATGACTTGACAGGAGGATTTTTTCAATGATTTTGTGCGAACTCAACCATTTTTCTGGAAAGTGGAAGAGAGAGAAAATTTGCAGGGAAATCGAGAGGTTGAAGGTGATGATGGAAAGAGAAAATTGTTGCAGATGATGGAGAGATAAATTTTTTTTGGGACACGATTTTTGGTGCAATACATACCAATGTTTACAAACGAGCAATAAGCAAATTATGCATAGACAAGCAAATTGGCACGTAATAAGTATGCAAAGTTCTCATCCTAAAATCCAGTTCTACGTTTAAAACTATAGTCAAGTTTAGGTTTTCGCTAAAAAAGGTCCATGACTAAGAGATTGATCTCACACTTCGTATCTTTGCTTAAAAAGATGCCCACGTGTATGACGCACTCCAGTCTCTCCTCAGGAACAAGAGAGCAATGTCAGGGTTGGGTGGATTTGGTTATGACTAAGATCCAACACTATATCTCAGGAAGCTTTTTGGAGGGACAAAGCACAAACACCCCGGGAGTGGCCTTATGCATAGAATAAGCGCTAATAAGGCAAGGACAATGACCTTACAGTGGCCCAGATAAATAGTCATGCATATGCAAAATAGTTTGTCATTCAAAAGCATAAAAAGAGAATGAATCGTATTTTTCAAGTTTCACACACTAATTAAAAATTAGTTTTAAATCCTCCCCAGTGAAGTCGTCAAATTGTAGGCGTGTTTTTATTCGCCTATGCGATGTGAGCGCGTACCTGACTACCTTATTGAAGGGTTTTATTGAAAAATATTTTTGAAGTCGCCAACAAGTCTTTAAAAGAATATCATAAACCTAATTAGATATTGGGAAATCGTAGGGATAACTTAAGGACTTAGGCTATGTTCTTTTGGAGTGATAGAACTTAATTTGTCTGAACTGAACTGAACTTAATTTGTTTGAACTGAACTGAACTGAATTGATTTAAAATTGTGAGAGGAAACTAACTTAACTGAACTGTACTGAACTGAACTGAATTTGTTTGAACTGAACTGAACCGAATTTCTATGAATTTAGTCCAAAAGAACATAGCCTTATCCAATGCAGATTCCCCCATGATAACTTCATTGGTGGTCATGAACGAAAAATTGAGTTCGGGGTTGAGGATACAAACATGATTAGGAATCACGTGCGCCCATTGTTGGCCTCTACTTAAGACGATTCAAAGCAACTTTTAAGCAATTAAACAACCAAATAATATTTTGAAGCACCGTAAAAAATATTAGTATAGGTTGGTTCATTAAACACAAAAGACTACTTTTTTAGTGACAAGTTATTAGCAATCAAAATTATTGGGATCCTAAACAAATTGTTCAATTATCTTATTAGGCGTTAGAACATTTATTTAGGTCTTATAATTAACAAAAATAACATGTGAGGTGATGAAAGCATAAACATGGCAACGTGATATGTACAAAAATATAAAAAAAAGAGTTTAGATTGAAAATATACAAGAAGAATGAATTTGCTTAAAAATCTACATCGTGGATAGCAAGTTAGTAACTTCAAAACAATAATTAATAAAAGAAAAAATTAAAGACCCCCAAAACTATACCAGTATGGCTTGGTATAAGAGAATAATGACCTTCGGGAAGAGCAATCGTGGAGCCTTTAACGAAAACCAATAGAAGATCGAACACGTTGTGTTGTTAGATGTGTTTGAGTGTATTTGATAAGAGTATATGAGTATATAATAGTGTTGTGAGAGAGTAAATATGTGTGAGAAAGTATGCCAAAAACCCGAAAAACATGGCCTCAGCGTTAGGCAACAGATATGCGTCACGTGCACTGATGTGCGCTAGCGCACTCTCCTGTACGTGCGCAACAGGATGCACCAGACGCAATTTAGATCTTGCCGGGTTTTGTTTTATTCCAATCTTTTATTGATTCTTTCTATCTTTATCGAATATTATCAAGTAAAATCCGAAAATAGCTATCTAAAAGAGATAAAATCTTATTTTAATAAAATCGTTTATCTTTGAAAATATTTATTTTATCTTTAAAAATGATAATAAATACAATTAATTATCATAAATAATTAATTGGGCTTTTCAAAGAAGTAGGCTCAACTTGATTAATTTGTTGGCTTAAAAGACAATTAATTATCAGGATTAATTAATTGGGCTTTAAAATTGGATTTTGAATCTTTTAAAATAATAAAAAGGCTTTATCGTTTCATAAACTGTTTTGGGCCTAACTCTTTATATTGCTCTCCCTTGAGAAGGAACAATTAAGATCGCGGTACATATCATCATTATGTACTCAAATGAGGAGACACGATTATGTATCTACAGGAAGGAGGGATTTAGGGTTTGTGTGAGCGGTGTACTTTTCTATATCTCTTTTTTTTTCCTCCCTCTATCTTTCTAACGAGAAAATTAGAGGTTGAAGATAAAAAGGTGCCGACGAGTTTACCAGAAGTATGCACCGAAATTACTGGGCATGGTTTTTGACGGTGGTGGTACGGTGGTTGGGTTAGTCAGTTAGTGTAAGCAGAGAGAAAAAGTGAAGGGTGTGGTGAGGTGGTTTCTGGGCTGGGTGGTGAGATCGTTTTGGTGGAAGACACTAGTACAGAATCGACGATTTGCGTCGGATGCGAGGCGCCCATTTGCGTCGGATATGGGTCCGACGGCACAGGTCTCGACGCAGATGAGAGAGACAGGATCTGCGTCGGACTAGCACACGACGCAGTTGATGAGCTATTTGCGTCGGACCCTGCCCAACATGCGACGCACATGACCCCTCCCCTTGCATCCCATAGACATTGCGTCTCCCATCTGCGCCGCATGTGGAGCAACGTGCAATGCAAATGGTGTATCATCTGCGTCGCACATTGCTCAACATGCGACGCGAGATGGGAGCCCAGAATGCAGCCCAGAAGAAGCCCGAGACTACTCATTTGCGTCGCACGTATTCCTCCATCCGACGCAAATTGCCCTTTTTAAAAAAAAAAAATTATAAAATCAACCCACACCCAAACAGAAAATCAAAGAACAACAAAGAATTTGTAGAGAGAATGGAAAATCAAAGAAAACTAATAAACAATAAAGCAAGAATTTGTAGAAATACTTGGAATTTCAGAACATATATAATACAACAATTCGTAAAAACAAATCTATGAATAACTAATATAGTACAAAAATTTGTACATAACCTAACCCACCCAATTCCAGATTTTGGAGCTTCCTTCAAATCTTGATCTTCCTTCTCGTTCTTATAATTCGAACAAATGCACCAACTTCTCCCATTTCGGTTCCACTCAATTTATCAAAATCTTTCTCCAATGGATCCACCAACTTCTCCCATTTCGGTTCCACATTCTTCTCCAATTCATCCAACTCATTTTCCTACAATCATCAACAAAAACAACAACTTGAATTCTATTGGGTATAAAAAAAACAACTTAAAAAAACAATTTTAATGGGTATAAAAAGGGACAAAAATCATCGCAATTCCGAATTGAATATAATCCAAAGCTTCGAGCATCGCAATTCCAACCGAAACATACCACAGAAAATAATATAAAAAATAAAAATAAAAAATTTACCTTTGACCTGCAAAACGCAAATTTTGCCCAAAAAAGAAAAATCCCTAGCTCAAAAAATGGAAGATTTGAGAGCTTCACAAGTCGCAGCAATAAATTTCGAATAGCAAACCAAAAAATCGAACGGAAATGCGATGATGAAGAGGAGAGAGAAAGTGAGGTTGTGCGATAATGGTGAGAGTAGTCGAGGCAGAAGGAGAAGGAAGAGGACCAGATAGGGCAAGAGAAGGATTTGTGCAGGTAATTTATGCACGAACTTTGCGTCGGATGAGAGAGATGCGAATGAAGATGAAATAGATCTAGGTTAGGGATGGAAGAAGGTGAGAGAAACGGTTGAGAGGAAATGGGAATTAAATGGGCTTTTTATATGAGAAGCTTATCTGCGACGCACATAGTGTCCATGCGACGCACTTGACAATTTTTTTAGGTTATCTAACCCATATCAGCCCAAATCATCTGCGTCGGATGGAAAATAGTGTCCGACGCAAATAACTTTTTGCATCGCACTAAACAAACATGCGACACAGATCAGGGAGTATCCAAGGTCTGGATAGATGCAGCTATGTGCGTCGCATCTTCTCAGCACGCGACGTAAATATCCGGATTCCAACATGTGCGACACACATGAGCTATGTGCGACGTAAATCGTGTTCGTCATTTGCGTCGCATCCTCATTATGATGCGACGCAAATGACCCTTCCGCGTCGCATGTTTTCTGATGTCCGATGCAAATAGGCTCTTCCTGAGCTTTTGCGTCAGTTCTTCGAGAGTGCGACGCAAATAAGCCGACGCAAATTGACAATTATGTACTAGTGAGAAGATGGAGGTGGTAGTGGTGGTGAATTTGGTGGAAGGAGATGGGGTGGCTAGTAGAGTGGTTATGGAGGAATGGTGAATTAGGGTTAATTAAGAGTTAAAGTTATTGAGTTAATTAGATTTAGTTAAGTTTAGGGGTTAATTATGAGCTAATGACTAACGGCGGTAGTCATTAGTCATATGGGCATGTTGTGTTATTGGTGTAATAGTCGGGGTATTTGGTGAATTTTCAAAAGTTGGAGAGTATATTGTGAATTACGTGAAAACTCGAGACATTTGGTGAAAAAAACCATTATAATTAATAATATTTCTCGTGTCTAACCAAAATAGCTACACTTTGACATTTTATGATTACTAATAAAAAATTTAAGCCTTAATATTATTAACTTTGTATTTGTATAAATTATAAAAGTTGATGTTTCAAAAATATTTATTGAACAAATTAATTGGATTACAACGTGATTATATTTTCCTAACATATAAATCCAAACAATGATCAAAATATAGTATATAGTTAATGTCAAAAAAACATTTACGCATCTTTCCAATTCTCCAAATCTTCTTTGCAGTTCACCTCTTTTTCTCACTAAATTTGGCACAAGTTTATTCAGCTTCCAAAAAATTTGGATTGTAGGATCGGACCAAGGACCCAAAAAACTCGAAATTTTCGAAACATTATAAGGGTTAGGAAATGCAGGTTTGGATCGTTTAGACCGATTTTTACTTGTTTTTTTCACTTGAAGAACTCATCGTATTTTTAGGTTTATAATCATATTTATTTTTAGTACAACTAGATTTATATAAAAGTTTTGTAAAAGCCAAAAAGAGAAAATTTGTTCAGTCAGTCCAGATCAAAAATCGAAACTTCAAAAAACTTTGACCAAACAACAGTTTATCTTTCGTTCCCAGACCGAAAAATCGAACATTAAAAAATTTGGACCTAATTAGGACCCCAATTTGTAGGTTCCCCCTATGCCTCTAAAATCTCATAAACAAGACTGCTTCAGTTCGAATTTTTTATTTTTCTCCCTCTCCATAAACATTATTTGTCTTGTCTCTAACTATCTCTCACTATTATACTAGTTCAAATCCCTCTAAAATCCCTCACTTCAGTTCAAATCTCTCTTACACCTCTCAATTGGAACTCTAAAATCTGTGATATTTCGCAAAACCTAAATATGTTTTGCAACACAACGGAACTTTTGTCCTCTTCTTGGGCAAACTCATAACACACCCACCACAACCTTCTTTTTGTGATTGCTTCGAAATGGTGTCATTTTGTTGTGGATGGTATAATTGTCCTATTCTCAACCTATCTTGTATTCCTCATGCAACTTGGTTGTGCAAAGCTGTATGTGGGGTCCATCAGGGTAAAAAATATAAGAAACTCCCTGTGTAATCAATCTAATGACGGTGTTTGTTGGATTATGCATTTACTGCCTCATCGGGTTTGGATTTTCTTTTGGATCCTCATATAATGGGTTTGTAGGGTTCCGTTTCTCTAGACCTAATAGCATCCCATCATCATCTTCATCAGGTACCTTTGACTTCAGTTTGTTTCTGTTTCATTTGAGTTTTGCGATCTTGTTGCATCTTCGACTGCGGTTGGTTCCTTTGTCGAGCAAACTCATTTCTTTGTTTACCTAATCTTGACATTATTGTTGACTGGTTTGTTTACCTTGTTGTTACCCATTGGTTTTGGTCCGTGGATGGGTGAGGTAGCCCATTCTGGATCAGTTATCTCCTTTTGATTCTGGCACGCTTAACTTTGCCGGTTCTGGGGTCGTTCATCTTGTGGGTGGTGTCGCGAGTTTTTGGGGATCATACATCGTGGGTCCAAGAACTAGACGATTTATCCAGGGAATTAAACCCACTTGTAAGAATAAGAGGTCAAAGTGTGTCTTTAGTTGTTTTTGTACTTTTTTATTATGGTTTAGATGGTTCATATTCAGTCCTAGGTCGTTCTTGACAATCTTGAAACCATATCCTACTTCTAGCTTGTCCAATGGTTTATATGGCCAATGGAGTGTCGTTGGGCGCACCACGGTCACCACTAGCTTGTCTACGTACGTCAGCATTGGCTCTTACTACATTGGTTATTCAACGCATTATGACCCGACATTGGAGCATGGTAGATATGTGTAACGGGTTGCTAGGTGGACTTTCTGCCATCAACGCCAGCTGCTCCATTATCGAGCCTTGGTAGGCCATTTTATGTGGCATTGCCTCAGCTTGGATGTTTGGTTGGTTTTAACAAATTAGGCGAGGAGTTCGGCTATGATGACCCGATTGAAGTTGCGCAAGAGGAGCAACATGTGGTGCATGGGGTATTGTGTTTGCTGGATTGTTTTCCTCTGAGAGTTATGTAGCGGAAGTTTACGGGTCGAGTAGGCCATATGGGCTTTTAACGAGAGGTGGTTAAAGATTATTTGGGGCTCAATTGACTCTTATCGTAGTTATCAATGTCTGAGTCACGACCTGCATGGCTCCAATATTCAAGGTCCTGGACTGGCCAACTGGTACGATCTCTTGCAAGTACCCCAAGAGGTTGAAACTATTGGCATTGATTCTTCAAGCCGTGAAATCCCGAGAGGCGATGAAGTTCTGACAAGCAGTGAAAGAACTTCTATAAAGGTCTATAACTTGTTTATGTGACTAATATTCTAATCAGGAAATTGTGTAAAACAAATTAATTGGAGGAAGCAAGGATGAGCAGTCCGGCTAAGTTGTATTGAAAATTTGAAACTACTAGTTAACCCCTTGTTTCAGATACTTCAAGAAGTTATTCGCAGGGTCAGAGCTACCATCACACTACCCGGTTCAATCGAACCCACTTGGTATATGTATCGTGCAATATATGTACGATATATGTACAATATATGTGCAATATATATGCAATATAGACATAAATATCTAATATTTATTGGAATTTAAAGTTTTAGAATTTTAATTGATAATTTATAAACTTATGAAATAAATTTATAGTGTTATACTTCAAGCTTAATTTTTTAAGGCCAAAAAAGTATTTATAAACTTGTTTAAATGATTTTGAGAAGTAATTATATCTATGTTATCTAAGAGTTAGTTTTGATTGACTTGAACCCACTTGAATAAATTGCTAGCTCCGCCATTGGTTATTAGAGATTGCTAGATAAAAGTTGTTAGAGGTTGTTTTGTAATTATTGTTACTTCCTCCGTTTCTTTTTAAATGTGACACTTTGACATTTTACACTATTCACAAATTTCACTTTGACCATCGTTAATGATTTATACGTGAATAAAAATATAGTCATGTGGGATCTTGTTTTTTTTAAAGGTAAAGAGAATTACCTTGCAAGAAGAGGGGAAATTAGGGATCCTTTCTTGCAAGGGGTGAGAATCGAACCCCTTGTCACAGGGGTGGAAAGAGGGCCTTACAACTAGGGGTGTTCATGGGTGGTTAGACGGTAACCGGAAGTATCGGTTTGCCATATTTGCGAATTGCAATCGTAACCATTCAAACCGGTAACCGAATAAACGGTTAACTGATTTTTCGGTACGGTTTCCGGTTAACCATTAACCGTTACTCAAGTTTTATCAAATTATTTTACTAATTTTATATATTAGATTTCAAATTTTTCTCAGCATAAATAATTTACCATTAATACCAAGACTCTCTATAAAAACAATCATCTCTAAAAATATTCCACACCATACAATACAATGAATACATATCTCAAAGTTCTAAGAAAAAACAAGCACAAAAATCTAAACTATTACAAGTTGGTAGTTCATAGTGAGAGTAGTTCACAATGAGAGTAGTTCACAATCATCTCTAAACTATGGCAGAGAGTAGTTCACAGTCGACCTTACAGTCATCTTCGAAACAGAAAAGCAGCAGCAAATGCACAAACTTACACAGTCGACCAAAACTGCTAGTATTCAGATTTGAAAACAAATAATATCAAATTCCTGCTTCAAGGAACAAACCAAACCCCACTAACTCCTAATAGGTCCCCCCTCCTCCGAAGTGCACATGCAAATCCTAGTTTGTTTAAGTTCTTCAGCAGATAATGAACTTCACAATGAGTGCACAGAGGCATTTCTTAGTCTCCCGCCATCAAAAGGGATTCATCAATCTCTACACTCTACACTACTTTACTTACTAAATAACTGCATTTAATAAAAAAAATTAATTCATATAATTATTATAAAAAATTAAATAATAATAAAAATAAAATAAATTTATCCGGTTTTTCGGTTAACCGTTTTATAAAAATCATAACCGTAACCGTACCATTTAACCGTAATTTTTATCAGTTCGGTAACCGAACCGTTTAATCCCAAATTTTCCGGTTCGGTAACCGCCCATTTTGACCGATTTTTCGGTACGGTATTTCGGTTTCGGTTTTTTGTGAACACCCCTACTTACAACCACTAGGCCAACCTTGATCATCAGTCATGTGTGATCTTGTTAGATTCATCTTAATATGTATTTTTTTAATATGTATATTTAGTAATATTTACAAATACAAAATTAGAGATATATGTCCTCAAAGTTTTGTATCGACATGTGTGAAAAGTGACAGTGTCACATTTAAAAAGAAACGAATGAAGTATTATTAATATCTTTTAGTGGATTCACATAGAAATAAATATGAGGTTAGAACTTCCTAGTAATTGTAATTCATTCTTACAATACGTAATCTACTATTCCTAATTTTTTCCCTCTACTTTTCTCTTCTCCTCTCCCACTCTTCTTATAATGTTCTAGATTTCTAGAATCTTCAAGTTGATCAGAATAGTCATGATGTGACATTGTATTTAAGGTATCCACAAAAAAGACAAGCTAAGGCAAATCATTAGACAAAGGTAGGGAAAGTTTAAATGTTGTTTATTGATTCATAAACCCTCATAAATTTATGTTACAGTAGTTCTACGATCAAACTAGTATTTTGGAAAATCATCATTATATTATATAAAGTTAGAAAAATTTGCTTATGTGTCATGAACTCAAGGCCATGAAATCATATGTGTCATTTAAACACTAATTTTTTTGCTTATGTGTACAAGGTATAAGGAATGGACAAGTGGCACCATGCTAATGGATTCCCAAAAGATTTCGGCATATCAGTCCATAATCAATGCAGAATTCCGTTAATTAAGGTTCATAATATTCTAATTAGGCAGTTATTGATATAATATCTTTGAGTGCTTCAATCACTACAAAATCATTGCCATTTTAGATGAAATTGATTGACTTAAAAACGGTATATTATATTATGAGATCCTATTTTGAAATCCACCTTGATTTAAGGTTCAACTTATGGTAATTGCTTCTTTTTTCGAAATTAGTGGAAAACCTCAATTGTATGTACATAGTTGCAACTATAAATATAGACCACTCCATATCTAACACACCACTCTAAAACGTGTATAAATTTTTGTCCATAATGTCAACATCATCTCCCTCTCAAGAAAATTCATCTTCCTTACAAGATATTACAGATACACCTAATATCAAAAAAAATTGGCCTCCCAAAATGGAATACTCTAATTTTCTTGATGTTAAATCTATGGTTCTAACCCTCTTTCGTTAGGGTCATGTATGTTTCCATGATGTATCTATTATGTTCACTTATCAAAATAATATAAGCAACGAGGTATGGCATGATGTCGAAGAGGTTAATACTACAATTTATGATTTTCGACCATATTTTGATTTCTGGAATATGATTTTATATGACGTCCAATGCACTCCTCCAAGGGCTTATGAAGTATGTCATGATGATTTTGAGGATATTGATTTGAACGATGGAGATGTTCTTCGGCTTAAAAACATTGTTTGCTCCGTTATCTAGCAAGTGATGATTAGGTTTAAATTTTTTTTTTTACGTTATATTTAAGTATCCATTTTAGGTATTATGAGTTCTATGAACAATTACATATTTTGTGACTGTTTCATTTCATTGATACAAGAAATTGGCAAATTAGCCTTCTCAATATGTAGCTTTTACAAGTTATGAGTACGTTTTCTTTGTGTTGTTATTATGGCTTATCAATAATAAATATATATTGTTTTTAGTTTGAAACCTTGCTATTATTTAGAACATTCGCAATGATAAATCTAGAATTTAAAATCTTGCTATTATACAATATACATATTCTGTTAAGTTTCCATATTTTTTTGTTATGCAAATGTTCTTTTTTACAGTATATACACTTGCTATGCGAAAGTTCTTTCTTCCCCTCAAACTTAAATCACTCCAATGCTAACAGTACAAATTATTCTTATTTCCAAATTAATCATTATATTATATAAAATATATATTTTTTAGTTTAAAACCTTGCTATTATTTAGAACATTCGCGATTGGATAAATCTAGAATTTACAACATTTTTTTGTCAATGGACCTCACAAGCATTCTATAGATTTTGAGTTCTACAATTCTAATTAAGTATAAATCTACAAACCAAGAGGAGCAACATATTTGTAGTGATATTATGTTTTTTGTTAAAATTCTAATAGGACACCTGAAAGCAACAATTTACAACTATAGTTTAGTTTAAAATTCTAATAGTTTCATTATGTGTCTACAAACCTTTATGCATGTTACAGGTTCATGGTAAAATTTGCAACTATAGTTTAGCTCCTGCCAACACTAATTGACAACTATTATATTGGCCTTAATTAACTTGAAATGGCTATATGAACCTTAGGCCTTGGAGTTAGATAATAGCTAATGATGATTATTATCATGGAATTATAGTTGTGTTGTATCTTAGCTTGCTGCACGTTACAATGCTGTTATTTAGGAATTATATTTGTCCATTAGTGTCTGAACTTTGTTATTAGTTTTAGTTTTCTTACTTTTCATTTTTTGGGCTATAAACAAAATTCAATATAATGAATGAAATGGAATAATTATAAGCAATTTTAATTCCACATTATAAAAGTATGATTATTCACCATTCTATTGAAGCGCATAAGAAAAAGGGGAAAAATAAATAGTTTTTATATTCCATAATTCTCCATATATTAATGGAAAATATATTAATCTATTATTTTAAGAAATACAAAATTGTTTACATAATCATGATTTTTATGTCCGATTTTTTAAGGAATTTTTTTTGATATAGTAATGTATATGTACTTCTTTCTTTTTTATACGCATAATAAAAACTACGTATGTGAGTTTTTTTTTTCATGTCTTAATTTTTTTATTGATATTTAGATATCAATTTATTCTTTACCTCAGTTTACCTAATATATCTTACTTAATATATGTATATTACATTCTAACTTTATATTTTTACATTAGGTTATTTTCCATAATATGGTTTATTTGCATTTTTCCTAAAATATAATTATGGCCGATTTTTTTATAATGTACATTATGTTAGTTTCCATAATAAATACATTTACATTTTTCCTAAAATTTAATTATGGACGATCCATAATATGGTTTATTTGAATTTTTTTTAAACTATAATTATGGACGGTTTTACATATATAGTGTACATTATGTTAGTGTCTGGGCCTAATATGGTTTATTTGCATTTTCCCTAACCGATTTCAACTAAATTATAAAACCCAAAATTGTACCCTATGAAATCAAACACATAAATTTTTCCACACAATTACTTTGGGAAAAAAAACCTATGTCATGGAAACCATTCAAGATAGTCCGACCATGAGAATAAGGTGTATACGAAAAAAACTTTATTTGATCGTCTCCCTAATGAGGTAATAATGATTATACTCGGCAATGTAGCTTCTCAATCCCCACTTGATTTATTCAACTGCAAACTAAGGTATTTGATAATCATTCACTTTATTAGCTTGCATTCATATACTTAAATAGATAGGTGATTACTATAATGATTATGTATGTTTGATTTATAATGATTGCGTGCATAATGTTGTAGAATCTTAATGTAAGTTATTGTTCTTAAAGCTAAGATTAACTTTAAAAAATCATGCAGTTTAAATTTGCTTCAATGAGTAACTTTAGAATCTTAGTGTTTTAGAGAATTTGACAATCAGAAGTTTACCCAATTTCCCCTGTCAACGTAAGACCTAATATTAACAATGTAACGCAAATAATTTAAGCTTAACTTTAAAAAACTCAGGTTGACTTTGAGAATTAAATTGTTTTATCTGCTCTTTTTCCTCTTAATTTTTTTTAAAAGTTAAGCTTAAAATTCTCGAAATCTATTAACACCTAGGGTTGGCTCAGGTGTCATGATAAGTTTACATAATGCTCGGGTTCTCGAAATCTATTAAACTAAAACTATGAGTTATTTGTTGCGTAATGATTATTGAATTAGTCTTGACTTACATATCTTACAAATCTTGATTCACAAAAAATTTGTTGCCTCAAATTTGAAATCAGACTCATCCCATTTGTGAATCAGGCTTTTTTTTTTTTTTTACTTTGTTCATGAATTATAGACGATATCATGACATTTCAAATTAAATAGATTGGTGTTGTCATAATTAACGTGATTACTATAATGATTATGTATGTTTGCTGATATATGCTTGCTGGATTCTTAAATTTGCTTCAACAAATAACTGTAGAATCTTAGTGTAATTAAGTTATGGTTCTTGAAGGTAAGATTTACTTTAAAAAACTACAGGTTTATAATAGGATAGTAACTTACTAAATTTTTAGGCATTGAGTATTAAGGTTACTGTAGGATAGTAACTTATTGTAGAATCTTACATAGCAATGAAGAACTCAGCAAGGGTATTAAGATTATATCATGTTGACACCATTACCTTTTTCCTTGGCTTTGCAAATACAAATATTTAGGCAATTAACAAGATTATTTGTGCCGAACTTCCACATAAAGATGATAATCTAGAGTTATATGAGGTTGTATTAGAGTTTATGATGCATGGTCCATGTGGTGCTTCAAATGTAAATGCACCATTAACTGAGGATAAGCAGTGTACACAGCGTTTTCCAAAACGATTCAACGAGAGAACAAGAGTTGATGATGATGGATACCCTGTTTACAGAAGAAGATATACTGGAGCAACTGTGGAAAAGAACGGTGTGTTGCTTGACAATAAATTCGTCGTGCCATATAACGCTCAATTGCTCTCTAAGTACCGTGCACATATTAATGTTGAATGGCGTAACCAATCCAGATCTATCAAATATTTGTTTAAGTACATAAACAAAGGCTATTATAGAGTTACAGCAACATCATATCATAAACGTCAAAACAGTGACGATCCTGAAGTAATTGATGAAATCAAGATGTATAATGATTGTCGGTACATATCTCCATGTGAAGCGATGTGGAGGGCTGTCGAGAGGCTTAGTTTCCATCTATCTGATGAACAAAGAGTCATGTTCAAAGATGTTGATGACGTTGAATCTATTCTTGAAAGGTCAAATATTGACAGAACCAAGTTTTTAGCTTGGATGGAGTGCAATAAGAAATACGCTGAAGCACAGGAATCGAGTTATGTTGAGTTCCCGACTAAATTTGTGTGGCAACAACGTGAACGTGAATGGACCCCAAGGAAGAAGAACTTTTCAATTGGAAGAATTTATCACGTTACACCAGGTGCTGGAGAAAAATTCTAACCGAGGACTTTACTTAATTTCGTTAAAGGTGCAACATGTTATGAAGATATACGTGTTGCGCGTGGACGGTATAATTCATCCCACCTTTAAAGAAGCATGTTATGCCAGAGGTCTTATAGATGATGACAAAGAGTATGTTGATGCGATTATAGAAGCGAGCTTCAGGGAAACAGGAGTATATCTGCGCAATCTTTTTTGCATGTTACTCTTATCTTGCAGTCTTTCAAAACCTGAGACAATCTGGCAGAAGACTTGGCATCTTCTGTCTGATGATATACTTCACAGACAACGCAGACTTATGCATGATGAAGGTAGGCACTATTATTTTGTAAAATTTGCTTCTCATAATATCTTTATCTTTCAATTCATTTGATCTTTAAATGTGTGAACGAACCATTATTTTTTACAGCATTGGTATTAAGTGATGAACAACTGCAAAACTATGTGTTGGCTGAAATCGAGGCAAGACTTCAGAGTAATGGCAGCACACTACGCAGATTTAGTGACATGCCTTTTCCAGATAACTTGATGGTCATGGAAGGTCAAAATAAGCTTATAACGGATGAGCTGTCTTTTGATAGAGAACAGCTACAACAAGAGTTCACTCAACTGTATTCAGGCTTGAATGTTGATCAGAAGAAAGTTTTCATGAGATAATGGACATTGTCTCAAGAGGTAAGGGAGGCGTCTTCTTCGTATATGGTTATGGAGGAACAGGGAAAACATACCGTTGGAGAACTTTGTGCGCTGCAATACGGCGTGTGGGTGAGATCGTTTTACCTGTGGCTTCAAGTGGGATTGCCTCTTTACTTCTGCCACGCGGAAGAACTGCTCATTCCAGATTTGGAATTCCATTAAATATTAATGAGAACTCAACATGCGCAGGTATTAAGCCAGGATCAGATTTTGCAGCACTACTTATGAAGACAAAGTTGATTATATGGGATGAAGCCCCCATGATGCATATATATTGCTTCGAAGCCCTTGACAGAAGCATGAAGGACATTATGCAACACATTAATCCTGCCAACTTGCATATACCTTTTGGTGGGAAGGTTATGGTATTCGCTGGTGATTTAAGACAAATATTGCTGGTTATTCCAAAAGGAGCCAGGTAAGATATTGTATTTGCTGCGATCAATAGTTCTTATCTGTGGGACTTCTATCATGTACTTCGACTTACGTAAAATATGCGGCTCACTAGAGGATCTTCTACTTCAGATTTGGATGAGGTTAGAAAATTTTCTAAATGGATATTGAATATTGGAGATGGCAAAGAAGGAGAACCAAATGATGGGGAGGCTGTTGTAGAAATTCCAGATGAAACTTTAGTTGAAGGAGGTGATGATCCAATTGCTGCTATTGTTCATAGCATGTATCCTGACCTTGAGGATCATCTATAGGAAGCAGCTTATTTCCAGGAAAGAGTTATTCTTGCATCGACAAATGATATTGTGGATACAGTAAATGACCATGTCCTGTCGCAATTGCCAGGTGAAGAAAGAACATACTTGAGTTCCGATGCAATGACAATAAACAAAAGTCAAGGACAATCTCTCTCTCATGTAGGATTGTATCTGCCTCGACCAGTTTTTAGTCATGGACAATTTTATGTGGCAATATCAAGAGTTACAAGTAAAAAGGGACTAAAAATATTAGTTTGTGATAAAGATATAGGAACGTCAAATACAACAACTAATGTAATGTACAAGGAAGTGTTTCAGAACGTGTAATAAATTTTGCATGTTGTGATCTATGTTTTGTGTTTACTGTTTAGTAGACTTATAATGAGGGTGTATTGGCATTTTGATTTTATGAATTCACGTATATTAAACCTTTATAATTTATGTTACTTGATGTACTTAATTAAATTTCCAAAAATTAGAATATTAAAACTTCCCGTGCATTATTTTTTGGTAGAATAACCTAAAACGATAACGGCATTTTTTATAATTATATGTGGCTTTTTTTGTTTTATGTTTGTCACATTCAAACTATTTAAATTTTTTTTAAATGAACTCAAACAATTGGCATCCCGTGCATTTTTGCACGGGTTTTAAACTAGTTATATTATATAAAGCTAGAAAAATTTGCTTAGGTGTCATGTAGGCAAGGCCATAAAATCCAACGTGTCAATTAAACACCATTTTTTCTGCCAAGTGTACAAGGCCTAAGTAATGGACATTTGGCACTAAGTAATTCGAATTGGGAGAGATTTGCACAAAATCGGCCAAGATTAGGGTTAAATCCGTGATTTATGGTTCTAACTAGGCAATTACTATCCTCAAATCTTTATGTACATAATCAATTCTAAATCATTGCCTTTTTATTTTTTGATTGATATAAAAAACTTAATTTATGGTAAGGATTTGAAATTCCAATCAACCTTAATTTTAGGAATCTTAATTGACAATCATGCATATTTTCGGATTTTAAAAAAAATTCAATGATATGTACAGTATTACAAGTATAAATAGGGACCATGCCATAGCTTACCACCACTCCACTCCGTGGACTAATATTTCCAAAGCTATATTTTTTTCTTCTCAATATAATATCATCATGGCAACATTATCTCCCTCAAGAGAAACATCATCTCCCTCACAAGAGATTACACAAACACCTATAAGCAAAAAAAATATGTGGCGTCCTCAGGTGGATAACTCGAGTTTTCTTGATATTGATGCTATGATTCTAACCCTTTTTCGTGAATGTCATCTTTTGTTCCATAATGTATCCAATAAGTTCACACTAGATATTTTGATTTTTATAATATGATGTTATACTACCTCCAATACACTCCTCCAATGGCTTATAAAGTGTGCTACGATTATTTTGAAGATATTGATTTGAACGATGGGGATGTTCTTCGGCTTAAAAATATTGTTTTGCTTCATTATCTAGCAAGTGATGATTAGGAAGCAAGCTCATTACTTTGTTATCTAGCAATTTTGTTTTGTTACATAATAGGTTGTAGCAACAACTCTATGTTATGCATTTTTTTTTAAATTGTTCGAGATATATGTCCATTGCTAATTTGTAACATTTTGAGATTGATCATTATAGTTTTAACATTATCCTCGATTTTTTATTTATGGTTGAATAGAATTATTTATGCTCGAATACTATTTTTTTTGGGTTGTATACTCTTACAATTATTTTTTGTATTAAATAAAAAGATACAAAAAATTTATTAACTTGGCAAAATATAAATGTCATAATTCACTTGACATAATCCCTTGATGATTGTCGTAATCAATGGGATATGAATCATATCATATTGATATTTGGAGCAGTTATTAGTTACCTATATTTGCCAAGTGTACAAGGCCTAAGTAATGGACAAGTGGCACAAAGAAATTCGAAATGAGAGAGAATTGCACAAGATCGACCAAGATTAAGGTTAATTGGCGTGATTTTTGGTGATTGATTACTCTAATTAGGCAATTAGTATCTTCAAATCTTTATGTACATAAATCACAAGTAAATCATTGCCTTTTTTATTTATTTGATTGATATGTAAAATGTAACTTATGGTAAGGAATTCAAAATTTTAATCAACCTTGATTTTGGGTATCTTAATTGTTAATCTAGCCTAATTTCGGATTTTAAAAAAAAATCAATGATATGTACAATATTGTAAGTATAAATAGGGTCAATGCCATAGCTAACCACTACTCCAATACGTGACCTAACATTTTCGTGCATATATTTTTTTCCTTCTCAATACATATCGTCATGCCTTAAACCCATAAAAAAACAAAAATAAAACAAAACCTATATCTCCCAAGTACGGTCAAGAGTTCTTCATTCTCTCCATGGCAACGTGCTGAAGGTTGACAAGTCAATGTGAGTCATTTACAAAGAAGACGACGAAAATGAATACACCCCGAACTCTGAAGAAAAATAAAGCTAGGATTACTATTGAAGTTATATCATAATAATATTTATAATTTTTGTAAGAGCTATTATACTGAAATTCAATTTCACAATATTTTGGTGGTATGGTAATTTCTATATGCGTTATTCTACGGAATTTAAGATTCATTCTGAGTGTCTAGCTATTTATTTCTTTATAAAGGGTATTGTATGAATTTAAGTTCATGAATATTGATGTGTATGCTTTTTCAACTTATATACATTGTATATGTGTGTGTTTTGTAACGTTATATAGTATGTTGTAGTTCTCAGTTCTTACAGATGCAAGCAAAATTTTATTTGATTGATTTTTAGTCATTAAAGTAATCATGTATTTGTTTATGCTCATGGCTACTAATAATTGTATGTTTTTTTCTTTTTAAACTCAAAATCAACCTATTAGTTGTTGGAGACTTTGAGTAGTCATATAAGCCTAGGTTTTACGTTTCTTAAATTTTAAAAGGGAAAGTTATTAAGCCTAGGTAAACTTAATGTTCAAAAGCTTCTTTAACAATTAACTCATCATTTGAACAAAATTTGTACTTGGTTTCAATCTGATTTGAAGTCACTGATACTACCACAATCAACTTAGCCAACAACTAATCTGAATTCTTTTTGAAAATAAACAATGTAATTCTTATTCAAATTTTAGTCTTGAACATAAACAATGTAATTCTTATTCAAAATTTAGTCACGAATATAAAATGTAATTCTCATTCAAAATTTTAAATTATAATATATCTAATGACAATCAAATTAATAATTCACTTAATTCAATTGTATGAACGAACAGAAAAAAGGACAAAATCAAATAAGAATCCATAAAAAAATTAAACTCTGATGCGTCAAAAGTATTCCATGTTTTTTTAAATTCAACAGTCTTTGAATTTTTTTCCAACATTTTACAAATTAACAAATTCACTAATTCAATAAGGGTCCCCAATCCGATTGATCATTATAAATATTAGGAAAACAAATATTTGCGTTATATTGAACTAATTAATTCATATAGATAGTAGATTTAAAAACCAATTTCAATTATGTCAATTTCCTATGAAGATATGAAAATTATAAAAAATCAAACAAACACATAAAAAAACAATCTTCTTACAATCAAATTTATCATTACAAAAAATAAAATATTGATCACATTACAAAAATATTATTTCATTAAACTATTAACTTACCCTAAGCAAGGTGCGGATTTTTATTTCATTAAACTATTACTGAAAATCTTTCTTTTATACTGAAAAACTTTCCCTAAATTATATTACATCTTTTGTAAAATTTTATTAACATAATATATTGTACGATATAATAAGGATATAGCATGGTTATATTACCTTTGCGAGCACTACGATTATGGCGCTCTTGAGCTCGCCATTAGCGGCGAAATCATGCAGTTTCATCACCAGAAACATCATCTATGATGCCATCACCTTTCGTCGTTAAGATTCAAAGCGCCGTTAAGTTCAATCACGGAGGTATGAGTTCTTGATTTTGTGTTTCAGATTTTCGTTCTTTTACTTTTTCAAAGACTTTGCTCTAATTCGAATAAATAGTGGACCACGTTTTTGCTAAATTTCAGTTTGTGATACATTTTTTTTTTTGCGATTTCTGAGTTAGGTTTCTTCTCCTACAACAAGATGCAGCAAGATCATCAGCACTATAAGGTTTTAATTTCTTTCCATTTTCTCTGTCTAATTTCCTTTTTGGTGTTTGATCTTGTGAAGCAAGTTGAGATCTAAAATAATGTTGACCAAAAAACTTAGTGGGTATCTCAATAGTTTCAATATTTGAGGAATTAGATAGATTTTGATTAGTGGGTGTTTGAAAAGATTCAATCTTTGAGTAATGTGATTGATTTTGTTAAGTGGGTTTGTGTAAAGTTTCGATCTATAGTGTCAATTTATTTGATTTCATTTCCGTGTCGAGTTTATTCAATATTGCATCTCAATTATATTTGATTTCAAGAGATTATTTAATATGAGTTTCTCCGATCCTTTCGCATGTTCTGTGCCTTTCCTTAATGGATTAGATTCAATAGGGTATTAGTCTCATTTCTCAAATGAACAACCTGATGTAAATTCCATGTCTTTCCCATGATAATGTCGCTTGCCTATTAATTTATATCTGTTTTTTTCCTCTGTTTCTATGCCATGCCTATGCCTTTGCTGTTATTTTCATCGTTGATATCTGTATTTTGGCATAGGTAGCTAAAAGACTAGAGAACATTGCCAGATATTTTAAAAGGTTGGGAACTTTCGGTTTATGGGCGCAGTTAGTGTGCACCATTGTTACTGCCGTGATTCTTTCATTTTCCATTGTAGTCACTGGGAAGATCACATCGCCCGGCTACCTTCTATGCTACAACGGGTGGAATAGCTTGCCACATTTATTTCTCGTTTCCTTTCCTTTTGGTTATCTTCGCCTAGCGAGAACTCGCAGAACGAAGAAATGACCCATCAAAGGTATGACTAAAGAAAAAATAACTGGTTTTCTGCTGTTGGTATGTCTTTTCTTTGATTGTGCATGGAAATTGTCTTCAATAAGCATTCAAATATTCAGTGAGAGAACAGGATAAAACAGCCTAACTTTTTTTTGTTCCCTCTGTATCTCTCCCCTCTTGATTCTTATTTTAGAGTGATAAGTATGTCTTATTTTAGAATTCTCATGTCAGGCTCCTCTTGATTCTTGAAATGTGGGCATTATCAAGATTGACTGGTGACCCACAGTCTGAAGATGCATCTTTGCGTGCTCTATGTAAATTATGGAGCTTGAGGAGTTCCATGAACCTGCTTGGAACCACAGTAGATGTGGTGTCTAGAAAGTGGATAGAGTATTCTTCTGGGATTGGTGATGGTAGGTTGTCGATTGTGCGTCACTTTTGATATTTCAGTCAATGTATTAAGGATTCTAAACAATATTTCTCTTGTTGCTGAAATTTGTTTTTTATGCATTGTAGGGGTTGACTCATTCTATGAGTATTTAGTCAAAGCTTACATTCTCTTTGGAAAGGAGGAGTATTGGAGGATGTTTCAGTCTGCTTATGTTGCTGTCCAAAAATATTTCAGACATGGTCCATGGTATAATATTCAGTTTCTTAGCTTTCTTATCGGGAAACTTAGGTCTTTCTGTAAAATATAAAAATAAAATGCATTGTGCATGGCATGTGAAAGACATCAGAAGCATTAATGATTGTTATCTCATTTCCTGTCTCTTTTTTTATTTTTTATCTTAACAAACATCAGGTAATGGATGATTTTGGGGTTTCGATTTTATCACAATTGGTTCTGATTTTATCTGTTTTGTTAAAGGTTTTCGTCAATTTGTTACTTGATTCTTCCTTTTTTTTAGTTCCGTGAAATACCTAATTGTTCCTCTCATTTTTCTCTTCCCTTTTATGAATTTTTTCATCTCATTTTTCCTGATTTACTCGCTTCCCGTTTTCTAACTTGTAATTCCATGAAATCCTTAATTTTTCCTCTTTACATTTTGGGTAACTCAGGGTTTAGAAGGCTGGATTTTGAGGGAAAAAAGGTTGCGCTTTGGCACTTGTAACGTCCGGTATTGTTTTCCCTGTTTTGCTTGTTTTCTTCATATTTTGTCCAAGTATACTTTTTTCAAATTTTCTCTCGTTTTTGCAAGCAACAGACGGAAGACAAATAGAGATCAAATGATGCAGTGAATTTTCGGTGCTAAGAAGCCCTTTCATTTTGTTATAGATGCTTCCGAACAGGTATTGCTCTTTTTTGCTTTTGATTTTGTTAATACATACTTCACGCTAACATTGTAAATTTCAAATGTAGAGATGTTTTGTAGGGTTTCCGAGTGGCTAATCTTTGGGAATGATTATATATTGACGTATAATTTTGTTTACAATAGCCTAATCTTTAGCTTCCGTTTGCTACTCTATTGATTTTTGTTTCAATTATCTTTCTGTTTTCAAGCTTTAGCTATGGATTTATATTTTTCATTTCTTGAACTGATCAATATAGAAAATGCTAATCTATGGAGATGAATATACAAGGATCAATAAGAAAAGGAAATTGATGCACATTGCTCTCTTTTCAATGATTGTGTATTCTAAGACTTCCAACAATGTGTACCTCTCATTTTTGGGTTTCATAATGTCATGAAAGGCTATGAGTATGAGCAACTGTATCTCAGATTCTCAGTGACTGCATCCATCAAAATTAAAACGGTTGCTCCTCTTGTGCAAGTATGTTTTCTCTTTTGTTATCTTCTATTTAAGAACGATACTCATTTCATATTTTGCTAAAGCCTATGATAATGGTTCCATGTTCAATTATTAGAAGGATGTCATACAA
Organism: Beta corolliflora; assembly: GCA_947648045.1. Classification (NCBI taxonomy): domain Eukaryota; kingdom Viridiplantae; phylum Streptophyta; class Magnoliopsida; order Caryophyllales; family Amaranthaceae; genus Beta; species Beta corolliflora. The sequence goes on along the minus strand of CANSZD010003721.1, from coordinate 3,147,545 downwards.
AATACTATCAACTAAAGTCTAAAGAATCTGTCTATTTGAGACAGAAGTTTCATCCATAAATTTGTCTCACTTTCCGGTCAATTTATTTCTCCTTCATAACCATGTCTCTGTGTGATGGACTAATGATCACATTCTTAATTGCAACTACTTTATTTTTGGATTTTTTTTTAGTATAGGAGATGCTCGACAGTTTTGAGTTTACTTGAGGTGATCCTTATTCTTTATGGGGTTCCCTTCGAGCTGCAATACAATAGAATTATGGGCGATTTTAAAGAATATTCCTAGAAAAATACTATCCTATGATAGAAAAGGAAGAAGTGAAGAGGGGAGTGTAGAATTTGGAGACGGGGATGAAATCATGGATTTGTTGGTGTCAACATGTTAGGTCCTATAGATACATTTTTGAGAAAAGTATATTTGATGCTATATAGAGATTATACGAATTGCTTTCCCTAAAGCCTTTATGTCCATTATTGATGTAACTTCCAAAATTGTGATCGTCTGATGCTAATTCCTCTGCTGAACTTCAGTCATTCTTAACTATTGGCAGGTAAATCATATATATGCAGGGCTTGCGGCTCCAGAAAGTGGATCTTGGCAAAGCGAAAACCAAGGTAAATAAAGTTTTCAATATAGACGATGAACCAAATTCATGATGTAACTGTAATTACAAGTTTACAACCTTTCAAGTATTTGTAGATATATCTGAATGTTCCTTCTTCCATGAATTATAAAATGATTTCTTTGAAGGGTTATCAATTTTGGACTATGACAAATCTCAAAGGTCATTTCTCCATTGAAAATATACTCCCTCGGAACTATAGTATTTATGTTGGGGTTCCCAGTTTTATTGGAGATTACAGAGACAAAAACATCCTTACTTTAACAGCATGTTTTAGAATCTACCTTTTACTAATGTATTTGGATATTAAAATGAAACAGATCTTGTGATTTGTAAACTTTATGAAAGCTATATATGTATACTTGGAATATAGGTATGGGTGACCTTGTGTATGATTACCCAAGAGATAGACTTATATTGTGGGAGATTCAGTATAGCAGACCGTTCTTGTAATTTCTTTTCTTGCCTGATCCAAAGCTTGTTAATAAATTCTATTTTACGCATCAAAAGTTAGTTTCTCGTAGCCTATTAAAATAATTTAGCTTTTTCTATTCTTGAACTTATTTTTTGGTAATTCGTATTGTTATTTTAATCATTTCATTAGTCATTTAAATGGTTTTCCTTCAATTATTGTGGAAAAATAGATTTATTATCTTCTTTTTTTTCTTAGTCGGTTTTCCCAGTTTGCTTTGTGGGATAGGTATCCTGATTTGTATCCTAACAAATATATAATTTATATTGTGAACATTAACAACTATGAAAAGGATTGGTTGTTTGCTGAAGTTACTAGGTATTTCCTTCTCAATCTTGCTATGCTAGATGTTTGCTATGTGGTTCTAACCTTTGTATCTAATTTAACAGGAAATTGTTTGTCCTATGCTGGAGATTCAAGCCCAAACCAGATGTTGTGTTGCAGTGAGGTAGATTATTCGTCTCAAATTTCCCTATTGACAATTAGTATATTGATTATCATTGCCTTAAAGTAGTGTCGCCTTTCTTTGAAATTATTATTGGATCTATGATGCACTTTTTGAAATTTCATCATCGTAATTTGTGACTATAATCTGCTTATGCAATCGTGATGTTTGTAGTCCAACATTTTGCTAACTATTTAGAATAATGGTGTGTGCATCTGGAATTTGAAAGGTTGGCTCAATGAAATCCATTTTGGGTGCTGGTTACTTCAAACTGCTTTCTTCTTCTCTATCCAGTTCAATCCTTTACTTAATTGTCCATCTTAACTTTTTGTTGTCTATATTTCCATCCTTTTTGTACAATAGAAAAAATGTGTTTGTGGGCTCCAAAGATTTCTTAGATGGACTCAGAAAAATGAGTAGAAATTGTTTTTCATAAGCAGCAATAGAGTACATATTTGCCCTTTTCTTTCACATTTGGCACTTTGGGTAGCAAAAATAGTATTGACCCATCTACTTTATTCTATATATAAAGATAACACTACTTTTATGTGATTTACACCAGATTGCTATCACCATTTTTCCGACTCTAACACGATCAAGCAAGAAGATTTTTTTTTTACATTCGGAAAATTATAAAAGCCGAAGAAGAGAAAATGATGGAGGAAAAGGGTTCAGGATGGGGTAAATAGGAGAGGAGACTTTCTAAACTTTGCAACCCTATACAAGACTCTTTGGATACCATTATTTTATATGCCGGAATTAAAAAAATTACCTTATTCCACCAAATAGTTTATATTATAGTAACTCTTTCGATACCATTATTTTATATGTTTTAACTTACTCTCTAGAATTGTGAATTTATATTATAGTAACTCTTTCGATACCATTATTTTATATGTTTTAACTTACTCTCTAGAATTGTGAATTTTAGATTGAATGTAAAAATTGTTTGGTGTACTATATCGAGTTTAACGGTAAAAGGACGTATGGATGAAGATGGTGTATATGCTCGCTTGTAAAGTCTGTTAAGTATTAATGCACCACCATACAGTGCAGTTACCAGTTGTGCCCATATTGAAGAGTCAACTTTTTATTTGATGTTAATCAGGTGAATGATACTGTGGGAACTTTTGGCGCTTGGACATTAAAATGACAAGGACACCGTTGTTGTTGTGATCATTGGACTCGGAACAAATGCCCGCTATTTTGAGCAAGCAGATGCAATCATCAAGTCTCAAGGTCTCCCTAGATCTTCAGGAGGGATGGTATATTTCTTCATCCATTGTTGCCTAGCACTTATTATGAGAAATGATGTGAATTTATATGTATTTATTCGTCTAATATTAATTAGGTTGTCAATATGGAGTTGGGTTGGTCGTCTCATCTGCCAAGAACTTCTTACGACATTGAGTTAGATGCGGATAGCCCTTATCCCAACGACTAGGTTGGCGTCATCATGCAAGTTGCAACTGATGTTTGTGGAGTTGCTTTATTTATCTTTCAGTAAAAGTATATATTATGCAGGAATAATATAATAAAAGAAGAGTTTTGACATGAGAAGGTGAGGGTGATAGCAGGGGGAGGGGGGACGGAATGTGGATTACTCATAATTTACTAGAATTGGATATGAGTATCATGATAAGAAAATCAATGGGAAGTTGAAAGAAAGTGATGAGGTAGTGTCATAATTGATAATGCCATTATTAATAGTTATAGTGAGAGATAGAAGGAGAACAAACAAATAGCATTTGCATATCTTAGTTATTCTTTTGGTTGTTGCTCTGTTCGTGACAGTTTCCATGTGATTGTTAATGACAACTTAGATGGTTAGGTGTTCCTTGTTAGGCGTTCTTTGTTAGAATTAAGACAATTAGAATAAGTTTCTTATTGGAAACCTGTTAAAATCTGTAATATGTTACCATAACTACTTATTAAGTTATTAGATGTTTAAGAGTTTCATGTTAAGATTAAAATTAATTCCAGTTTGCTTCCGAAATTGCGTTATGATTGTCTTATGTGGTCTTCTCCTTGTCAATGTAACTATTCTGGTATGCCTCAATTTTTTGCTTTAATTTAGCCTATATATATATTTTCTTTTGTTTTTTTTTATAAAATTTTATTTGGCCTTGTTGCTCTGAAGTTCTTTTTGAAGTTGGTGTGGTTACTTTGGAAACGTCCAATTGTTCATTTAAGCTCAATATTGACATAAGTTCTAGGAACATAATAAAGTTGCAATTAAAATCTTCAGAAAGGTATAAGCGTTATGCCTAGGGAAAGGAATCGTAATATAATTTTAGTCAAATAGAGCTATTATTGGTTTTCAGGGCACTTGAGCACTTTTATTGGTTGCTAAATAACAGTGAAGTTATTTTACTACTTAAAATGCTTTGTTAACTTGCTGAGGTCAGCGAGATCAAATAGTAGTACATGAGACCATAAATAATAAAATATAAATAATGATGGATAGGGCGAGGGAGTGGTATAAGAGAGTGAGAAAAAGAGTAAGATAAAGCAATTTTAAGATATCATTTTTGGAGTGAGTTTCCTAATAAAGAAATTAGAGTAACATGAATAAGTAATTAAAGTCTTTTGGGAGAAAGAGATTAGGATAGGGAGAAGTGTAGGGGGAATAGAAACCAGAGTAACACTAAGTAACAAATTAGATTATCATTTTCTATGTTATTCCTTTGATCAAGTGGGCAAAGCTACATGAACCAATAGGATTAAGTTAATTAAATAATGATGAAAAAAGTTTCTTGTGATGGATACCTCAAATTCAATGAAGAAATATTGTTTATAGTAAGAGATCAAGGCATTGAGGTAGAGATTGTAACATCTATTTCATAAATTCGAAGACAAATTTTTGATTTTTTTATTAATTATATGCTCATTGAACTTAGTTATAGTCTAGACGATGGACTTATTTTTTATGTGTTCATATATCTCAACTGATTATACCATCTCCACTTTCTGGTTTGTTATTGCCTATGACAATTGACAGGAGGTTGATTCCATTTTGTAGGTTTATGGGATGTGTATTCATGGCGAGGACAATTAGTCAACATTAGTTTTTTGTTACTTAGCTAAATATTGACGGTATTTTATGTTAGATATTCATGGCGAGGACATTAGTTAACATTAGATTTTTGTTACTTAGCTAAATATTGAAGGTATTTTATGTTAGATAAACTTAAAGAGTTGCATTTGTAATGTGATCCCAAAAAAGGGGAATATATTGGCCTTGAAAGGCTTGTAGCTTTTTATGTTTTATTGTAACAGGTGTTACTTAGAAAAATTCCTAATTTGGAATTGTCGAAATATAGAGGAGGTTATATTAAAAATCATACTTGAATTGTATGTTTAAATATAATTTACAATACTAAGGAGTGATACATTTCACTATCAGGGACAAAATATCTCCCATTGAATATCAAATCCATTACTAAGCAATGATGCATTGAGCCTACAAAAATGTCAAGAAGAATCATTTTTGCTTCAATAGTTAGCCATTTTGCTATGCCATTTTATACGAAATACATCATTCTATATTCAAAATAGTAGGCTATAATCAAAACACTTGTCATGCTATATATGTGCTATCACCTCTATTTAGCAAGGTGCTACTTTTTTTTTTTGAGAGGGAAAGCCCAACAGGGCAACTAGATAAGATTCATAGAAATATTCGAAGCCAATAAAATACAAGAAGAAAAATTAACTAATCAAACTTTTCTACCTATAACCCAAGGCGAGCCATGAGCTAGGTCATGAACAACCTTATTGGGTTTTTGGAAAACCAATTCAAAATTGTTTTTGAATTTTTAACAGCTTATGCATTTGATCATTATACGTGAATTTAACCAGATTCTAGGTATCATGTCAGATGCTCTTGTTAGATTTCTATTTTCATAAATTGCAAGATGATTGTTACTGCAAAATATAACCGATTTATTTCTGTCAATAGCAAATAATAAGCCGCATCACCACTTAGAATGCTTTCACTTTTGCTAATTAATTTTTATATCTTCAAAAGTAGAGCATCAACAATAGTGAGAAATCACCCTCCTAATCTCATAAAGAAGGGGAAAAACCACCTCCCAAACCATTGTTGGATGCTCCCCATAAAGAGTTTTCTAAAATTTATTTATGTGAAAACTTTTGTCAAAACGTCAATCTAATCTCAGCTAATTATGTAACATAAATCATTAGCACATTATGATTTCGGCTCCTTTGCATGAACTTCACTAACTTGGGGGACCGCACATATCACACGCCTTTTCACATGAACTTCACTAAATTTTGATTTTTAGAAGCAATTATACTCTTCCATTAACAATTTTAGGAAAATTAAAACGTGTGTGTACCCTAATTAATTGCTTTGCCACATAAAACCAACATTGCAAGTGCAAGTATCAAACATCTTAGAGCATTCACTTTCAACATGCTAATTAGATCTAGCCTAATTCAGATATCGCAATTACACTATTTTGGGGTGCCGCACGCGTAACAACTAGTAATATAAAAAATGGTGTATTTTAAGAAGATCACTCTTAGTACCCTCAACAAAAGTACTTAACAATAACCATAAGAACACTCTAGTAATTAATATTGTGTTTATCTCTCTTACCACTACTCTCGTATACTCAGTCCTCAAATTTGAACACTCTCACTTAGCATCTAATAAGCTCCAATAACATTTACCAAGCTACAATATTATTGATTATGCTATGATATAAATTATAATTGTGAAATCCTAAGTGAAAAAACTCCCCCATCCCCACAAAACTCTTCCTCACGAAATGCCCCGGGGGGCTCGTCACCGTCGGAGCAGCCTCGGCGCTCTGTCGGTGGCGTCGAGCTCCCTCTGCCGTTCCGATCTCTCCTTTTCAGTTTCTTTTTTTCGCATCTTACTGTGCACCCTTGTTTTCAGGTCGTGGCAGAACCTCGATGTCTAGGTGCCGTGCCGCCACGATGATGGTCCGGCAGTAGAGGAGAGGTGGGTCACGTGACACGCCGGAGGTGTTACCAGCGGCGGCCTTGCAGGTAATTGTAAGTTTTTGGGGCGGTTCTTGTTTTAGTTAGTTGCGATTTTGGTTTAGTGTATATATGTGTGTCTTACAGGGTAGATCTGGCTTTTCTACGACAATAAATGATCTAGAAAATCAGATTAATAACAAAGTTCATCCTGGAGTTTACCACGCTTGGATAGGTATAACTTTAGGTTTCCATGTGTTGGCAAAGAACAGAGGCATTTATCTCTATCAAGATCCTTGTTCTCAGGTTCTGTTATAACCTAAATCTATCGTTGTTCAATCTTCTTCTTTAAGGATTACAGGTTTTTGTAACACCCCCAAATTCCTCCTACTACAATAAATATCATACTAAGCAAATTGGAGGAATCTAAACATGTTACCGCCACGGTGATACGCATACGGCTGAATAATAATTTTAAAAATCAAACTTTCTAACCTTTGAAAATAACAGCGGAAGACTTTAACTAAAAATAACTAAACTATAAGTTGGAAACCCTTTAAGGCCCCTTATTAAAATATAATAAATTCAAAATCCCAAACTTAAGAAAGAAAGAAAGAAATAAAACACAATTTCCGTTCCCTACTCATGATTCTAAGTTCCATCATGCTCCGGAATAGATAACTAAGCATACTAAATATGACTACTAACGTTACTAGTAATACCTAGTACTAGTACGTACCTCTGAAGCGTGATTTCCACACAACTACGCACTAAAATTTTCCTTCTACGAATTGGGTACCTGCTACTAGATGGATGAACAATCCAATTGAAGAAGATGGAACACAGAGAAGCAGTCTTGGGAGATAAAGAACGCCGTTCTAAATTTTTTTTAGAGAAAGATTTAGATAGTTTTGTTTATAAACCTAATTTAATGTAGGTTTAGTCAAACCCTAACTAGAAAGGGATAACTAAGTCCTACTAGGTAAAAACTCTTCCATCTTAATAAATTCTCTTTTAGTAAAATATTAAAACACTATTTTATTTCAAACTTTGAAATACATAATTCACCTATAAACATTATTAAATAGTTGAAAAAATACGGAGTATTACAAGCTACCCTCCTTTAAAAAAATTCCGTCCTCGAAACTAAGGGTAACGCGTGAAAACTACCACTAAAATCACATAGTTTGATAGGTTAGGTTGGAATAATGGCTTGGAATAATTAATTGACAACAAAATCTTATGAAGTAGATAAAGACATAAAAGCATAATCGCGTGAAATTATATCGCCTATCTACCCCCTTTAAAAGAGTGAAGTCCTCGACACTCAATGTACCTGGTTAAACAACACGGGATACTTCTTTTTCATTTCATCTTCAGCCTCCCATGTTGCTTCTTCAGAAACTTGGTTAGACCATAACACCTTAATAATTCTGACATCTTTATTTCTTGTACTACGCACCTTTTGATCCAAAATCTTGACTAATCTTTCCTCATAAGAAAGAGTTTCATCTAACTCAATTGTTTCGGGTTGAAGCACATGCGAAACATATGGAACATATCTCTTGAGTTGTGACACATGAAAACATCATGCACACGCTCTAACTCATTTGGTAGAGCTAGTTGGTAGGCTACTTTCCCAATTCTTTTCACAATTTCATAAGGGCCAATAAACTTCGGGCACAATTTTCCTTTCTTCCCAAATCTCATCAACCCTTTCATAGGTGACACTCTCAAAAGAACATTCTCACCAATTTCATACTCTTCTTCCCTCCTTTTTAAATCTGCATATGATTTCTGACGATCCTGGGCCGCACGGATCTTCTCTTGAATGAGCTTTACTTGATTTAATTTGTTGTGTCTTGTATCAATTGTGGTTCCAATGTCACAGTCTCACTTATATCACTCCAACACACTGGACTTCGACACTTCCTACCATAAAGTGCTTCAAAAGGTGCCATACCAATGCTTACATGATGACTATTGTTGTATGAGAACTCAATGAGATCCAAATGATTATCCCACGAACCATGAATGCCATACCAATGCTTACATGATGACTATTGTTGTATGAGAACTCAATGAGATCCAAATGATTATCCCACGAACCATGAAACTCCATAGCACAAGCTCTCAACATATCTTCTAATGTTTAAATGGTTCTCTCGGTCTGACCATCTATTGCAGGGTGAAAAGCAGTGCTCTTGAGAAGTTTAGTACCAAAAGCTTTCTGAAATGACTCCCATAAGTTGGATAGGAATCTTGAATCCCTATCGAAAATTGTCTGAAGGTACACCATGGAGTCTGACTACATGCTTAATGTAGGCCTTTGCTAATTGCTCCATCTTCCAATTCTCCTTCATAGGTATGAATACAGCAGATTTGGTCAAGCGATCAACTACTACCCAAATTGTGTCCAATCCTCCTCTTGTCTTTGGCAATGCAATGACAAAGTCCATAGCTATAGAGTCCCACTTTCAAACTGGAACATCTAGGGGGTTGAATCTTTCCCTAAGGTCTTTTATGTTCACTCTTGACCTTTTGACATGTCAAACATCGTGAAACAAACTCTGCTACTTCTCTCTTCATCCTAGGCCACCAAAACATTTTCTTCAAGTCTTTATAAAGCTTGTCTCCTCCAGGATGCACAAAATAAGGTGTACTATGAGCTTCCTCCATGATCTTCTTCTTCAACTCCTCACACTTCTGAGGCACACACCATCTCCCCTTATAGCGTATGCTCCCATCTTCTTGAATTGTGAACCCTTCAGCTTTCCCTTCTTTCAGTTTTTCCTTCACCCTTTCTAACTTCACATCACCAGGTTGGCTATCAATGATTTCTTGGAAGAAAGATGGTTGTATGGTCAAGGTATTCAAGCTAGCTTCTAATTCTCCAGGGCGAACCACCTCAATGTTTAACCTCTGAAATTCCTTAATAAGTTTATTATCCACAACCAAAGCATTCACTCCATGACTTGCCTTTCTACTCAATGCATCAGCCATCACATTAGCCTTCCCTTCATGATACTGGATATCAAGGTCATAATCTTTAATCAACTCTAACCACCTTCTTTGTATCATGTTAAGATCCTTCTGAGTGAAGATGTATTTCAAACTTTTATGGTCTGTGAAGATCTTACAGGTTACTCTATAAAGGTAATGTCTCCAAATTTTAAGTGCAAAGACTATGGCAGCTAATTCAAGGTCATGGGTTGGGTAATTAACTTCATAGGGTTTAAGCTATCTCGAGGCATAAGCTATCACTTTTCTGTTCTGCATAAGCACACATCCTAGCCCATTCTTTGATGCATCACTATAGACCTCAAAACCCTCGGTCCCATCTGGCAAAGTCAAAACAGGTGCTGAAGTCAACCTACTCTTCAAAGTCTGAAATGTTCTTGCACAGTCTTCAGTCCACACATACTTCGTCTCATTTCTCATGAGGTTCGTCATAGGCCGGGCTATATATACGAGAAAAATCTTGCACGAACCTTCTATAATACCCAGCTAACCCTAAGAAACTCCTCACTTCAGTAACATTTCTTGGCACAGGCCATTCACTAACAGCTTTAATCTTTGCAGGATCAACAGACACTCCTTCCTTGGAAATAAAATAACATGAGAATGACACTTTCTCGAGCCAAAACTCACACTTGGAGAACTTACCATACAACTAATTTTCTCTAAGAGTAAGTAAGATGGTTCTAAGGTGATTTTCATGCTCTTCATGGGTCTTGGAATAAATCAAGATGTGTATCTATGAACACTACAACAAACTTGTCCAAATAAGGTCTGAAAACACGGTTCATAAGGTCCATAAACACAGCTGGAGCATTAGTCAAACCAAAGGGAATTACACTGAACTCATAATGACCATAACGAGTCCTAAAAGCAGTTTTAGGTATATCCTGATCCGCTATCTTTAATGGGTGATACCCCAAACGCAAGTCTATCTTAGAAAAGATTCCAGCTCTTTTTAACTGATCAAACAAATCATCAATCCTAGGTACGGGATACTTGTTCTTTATGGTGACATTGTTAAGCTCGCGGTAATCAAACACAATCTTAAACTACCATCCTTCTTCTTTACAAACAAAACAGGTGCACCCCAAGGAGAGATATTAGGCCTTATATAACCCTTGTCTAATAGATCTTCCAACTGAACCTTTAACTCATTCATTTCTGCAGGAGCCATCCTATAAGGAGCTTTCGAAATTGGTCATGTCCCAGGTACTAAGTCTATGGTGAACTCAACATCCCTCTTAGGCGGCATACCTGGAATCTCATCTGGATATATACATCTTGAAACTCATTCACAATAGGGACATCTTCCACTCGAATCTCCTCCTTTTCCACCCTCCTAGCACAAAAAAAGTAGAAGGGAAATGCTTTTTGGACATAGGTTTTCAACCTCAAAGCACTAATAATTCTCACCTTTGGTTTTTCACACCATCTCTGATAAGATATACAATTTCGTGAAGGGCTTTTAAGATTTACTTTCTGAGCTCGACAATCTATTTTCGCCTGATATTTTCCCAACCAATCCATCCCATGAATGACATCTAATCCACCCAACTCAAACTCTATGAGGTCTGAAGGAAAATTTGATCCCACAATACATATGTTTGCACCCTCATGACATTTCATACAATTTACTACTTCCCCAGAAGGAACAGATATGGGTATAGAAATAGATTTAGGAGATTTAAGACTAAGTTTCTCAACAATCGAGGTAGAGATGAAAGAATAAGAGGCTCCTGTATCAAATAGAACGCTAACATGTATCGAGTTTATGAAGAAAGTACCCGTGACAACATCATGACACGCCTGAGCTTCACCACTGTTCATAACATGGAGCTTCCCTGGAGCATTGCCATTTCCATTTTTGTTGTTCCCATTTCCATTTCCACCTGACTTTCCACCTGACTTTCCACCCTGAGCTTGTTGAGAGTTCTACCCTCCTTGGAATCTATAATGAGCATTACCATTCTTGCCTCCATTGTTGTTAGAACGGTTATGATTATTGTTCCCGTTGGTACCCTTACTCTTTGAGTAGCACTCATAACTCCTATGGCCCATCTTGCCACAATTGTTGCACTTTACCAGATTTCCATCACAATCCTTGCCTGGGTGATTATTGGGACACTTCTTACAATAGTAGATCCTCTCCGCCCTACCACCTTTCTGGTTTTTGTTGTTTCAATAATGCCATTGTTGTTGTTCTGAGAATTGCCTGCTTGCTTCAGGCGCTTATCAAACTTTTGAAAATTTTGTGAGGGGTTCTCCTTCCTCTTATCTCCACTAGAGATTGCTTGCTTACGCTTTCGGATGCCCTTAAGGTGAGCAGCCCTTCCAAACAACGTGTCAATGCTAGTGAAATTCTCTCCTGCCAGACTCCCTTGAAGATCTAAGTCTAAACCCAGTTCAAACCTCGCAGCTTTCATTTCTTCAATTGGAACAGTTTCAGGTGAAAAACTCATCAACTCAATGAATTTCTGGTAGTATTCTTGTACCGTCATTTCTCGTTCCTTTCATTGTCGATGATAAAAACTCCAAGGCCTTCTGTTTCTTAAGATAAGGTGGATAAAATTTGGCACGCAGCGCCACTTTAAATTGTTCCCATCCAAAGCCTTCAGTAGCAAGAAGTGCAACTTTTTGTTGATTCCACCATATATCAGCTTCATCCCGAATATAAAATACAGCATTTATCACTTTCAAGTTATCTGGACAATTAATTGTTTCAAACAACCGATCAAAATCTCGAATCCAGTCCTCTAAAGCAGCAGGACCTCCTTTCTCAGTGAAGAAAAGTGGCTTATTTTGCCCTATTTTCTTACAAATCTCTCCAGCAACATCATTTCTAGGAGCATTAGCCCTTTCCTGCGCCAAGCTATTTTTGACTTGAATCAATTGACCCATAGCGGCTGAATCTCTTTCATTTGTGTCATCTCACCTCTACCACCAATTCCACCTCGTGAACCCCTTCCCCGCCATTTGTTTCCTCGTCATGGGCGAGATGTTGGTTCAATACTAGGCTCGTTATAACTTAATTAATAAAGGCAACTCAATACTATAATCTAACTCCTTATATTTAATGATAATAAATTGACCATGTATTACACTTTTATAAACTCATGGCATCACCCACAAATTTCAAGTAATAACAATTAAATCAATTACTAATAATTGATCAACCAAAATCTATCTAAGTTTTCCAAAAAAATAAAACTTTACCACAAGAATTTAATACATATAATCAAGTCACTTGACTTTCACATATGAATAATAATACATCTCTACAGACAATATTCCTTTTATTATCTACTTGATACCTTGTACCTTAATCCTCCTTATTTATGACAACTTTGTCACTAAAGCAAATATCCCACTCTTAAGTAATATAAGAGCACACTTTTAGTATCAAATCAAGACATCTTAAAAAGAAAAAAAATTACACTAACTAAACACATTACGTGTGTACTTATATTACAAAAAGCACGTAAAAAAAACTTAATATCAAGGGAAAATAATTTATTTTCTAATCAAATAAATAACGCTTGACATAATAACTTATTACTTAGCTCTATATGTAGACAAAATTACAATCTACATGCTTCTAATCCCCTTTCACTACCCATTTTATAAAGAGTTTACTATATTATTTTTACAAAGGGTTTTTGAATAATTTATAAAAATAATATTTTTGGAACAACAACCTGGCTCTGGATACCACTTTGTAACACCCCCAAATTCCTCCTACTACAATAAATATCATACTAAGCAAATTGGAGGAATCTGAACATGTTACCGCCACGGTGATACGCATACGGCTGAATAATAATTTTAAAAATTAAACTTTCTAACCTTTGAAAATAACAGCAGAAGACTTTAACTAAAAATAACTAAACTACAAGTTGGAAACCCTTTAAGGCCCCTTATTAAAATATAATAAATTCAAAATCCCAAACTTAAGAAAGAAAAAAATAAAACATAATTTCCATTCCCTACTCATGATTCTAAGTTCCATCATACTCCGGAATAGATAACTAAGCATACTACATATGACTACTAACGCTACTAGTAATACCTAGTACTAATACGTACCTCTGAAGCGTGATTTCCACACAACTACGCACTAAAATTTTCCTTCTACGAATTGGGTACCTGCTACTAGATGGATGAACAATCCAATTGAAGAAGATGGAAAACAGAGAAGCGGTCTTGGGAGATAAAGAAAGCCTTCTGGAATTTTATTTTTGTACGTAATACTAGGAGATAGAAAGATTAAGATAGTTTTGTTTATAAATCTAATTTAATGTAGGTTTAGTCAAACCCTAACTAGAAAGGGATAACTAAGTCCTACTAGGTAAAAACTCTTCCATCTTATTTTTTTTTCCATCTTAATAAATTCTCTTTTAGTAAAATATTAAAACACTATTTTATTTCAACCTTTAAAATACATAATTCACCCATAAACATTATTAAATAGTTATTACAGTTTCGATCTTCCGATCATGTGGTTGGGTGAGGAATTAAAAAGATTCACTTCACGCTATGGTTTTGTGATGGCTTTGGATGTCATCACAACTAAAAAATGTATCTAGTGGGAGGCCCTCCAATTTGATTTAGGGCAAGTTTTGACCTCCACAAATGCCAAATTTTTGCCTCTTCAGGAAAAACTCATGCTACCCTCAGTGCAGGGTACGAAGTCACGAAAAAAAGTGACTTCCTTCAAAGCTCCATCTTAAGAATCCCAGGAAGATTTCTTAGTTCAATGTCCCGGGATTTACTGTTTTGTGAACCTGTGTATCTACAAGACCAGCTTTGGCAATGTATCTTTGAAGCTAGCTTGTTTTGATTTAATCTATCTACAGTACCCATCACATATCAATGGTTCGTTTGATGCAAGACACCAAGGTCATTTCCAACAACAAGCGCCCAAGGGAAGTTCCAGAAGTAGTTTCCTTCTGTAGACAACATCGGACTGGTAAGGTAGCATGGTGGTTTGTACATTCGAGTCAGTTTTATTCTAACAAGGTTGTAAGAGCTAGTCAAGCTCATGTTATTGTTCTTTTGGTTTTCGTCATTAGTTTGGATGTTTCTATAGTTTGTACTTCCGTTTTTAGTTAATGCAATTTTTCGCAATGTCAAACAAAAAAACATAACCAAGCTACACAGATGTTAAACCACTTCTTAACACAATGAGGATTACAATCTCCTACATGAGCCTAATATCTAAAGTCAACATGAGCCTTTCACGCTAAAGTCAACAATGAAAGTTAAGGCTCATTACGCAAGCACGTTTGTTTGGTAGTATGGGGAGATTCCCAAATCCCAACAGTAGATTAAAGAAACCACTCCACGTTCAACAACTATACTACCTAGTTAAGCTTTTTCCAAGCAGAAACAATTACACCTTCCAACTTTATTATGGGAATTTAATTCCCAGTAAGGACACTTTGAGGAAGGGATCCCCTTATTCTGCCCCTCAATTCCAAAATATCTAACCTACTAACTTAAATCTCTAGCCTACTAACTTAAATCAGATCAACGTATGAGAAATATTTCATAAAAGTCGTTCATCAACCCGATCTTAAAAAAAAATTCATAAATCGTTCATGAGAAATAATTTATAAGACCCTTCATTTTACCTATCTTAAAAAAAAAATTCAACTGACTACTAGGTGAGAAATGAGGTCATATTACATAATTCATATACTACTATATCGTGCCGACAATCTCCACTAATAAATGGATCTCATTTGTATTTTATTTAAACATCACATGTAAAATGGCAATATATATATTTCCTATACAGTGAATGTGATCAAAAGGTGAAGAAGCAAATAAAGCAAGAAAGATCAAAGATGGCATTGGGAACAGATCATCGGTGGTCTCTTAATGGGATGACCGCTCTAGTTACTGGTGGCTCCGATGGACTTGGGTACTCCCTTTTCTTTTCCTTTAATTTGCTTGCTTCTGTTTTTTTTTTTGGTTTGATTCTTGTTTATCTTTGCTTAGAGGATATTGCCTAAAATTGTTTTTCAGGGTCAAACTTAAAAGTCGTTAGCAGTAATATTTACATAATATGGTAAGTTACCGAATTATATTTTTAAAAAATTATAATTCTTTGTGGTTCAACAATCCATAACTAGTGGTGGGGTCTAATTAATCTATTTGGTTGGTCATATATGAGTTTATTGTCATTTTACTACTTATTAGCTCATCCCTCTTATTTTGTTTGGTTGGGAATTTGGGATAGGGGTTTCATTTTTTTTGGAAGGCAAGAATAAAGGGATTCATTTCGTTATTTGGATATAACATCTTTTATAATCTACAACCGGTAACATCTTATATAATCTACCACCAATAACATCTTTTAGCTAGTTCTACTTTTCTAAAACCAATAACATTACAAATAGACTTACAGCAGATAGCCCCTTATTTTAAAAAGGCCCAAAATTTTGAATTATATTATTTGTTTTAGTCATATTGTTCAAATACTCATGCTTGAGGTACTTTTTTTTATAAATAATAATGGAGTATTATATATAATTTCATGAATAATGAATAATAACAGGCCCCACTCTTTCTAAAACTGCCCTGTTATTACAAGGTGACAACATAGACATTTCTTTCAAGTTGTGGGCGTAAAATTTTAATTGTCTTGGATTTTTTTTTTGCCTATACAAAGTTGAGAGTGTAAGTCTTTTCTTTTTCTTCTCCTTCATTTTCCTAGACTAGCTGTTGTGGAGGAACTAGTAAAATTGGGGGCCAAAGTTCATACATGTGCTAGAAATGAAGCTAGACTTGAAGAGCGCATGCGCGATTGGGAGGCAAAAGGTTTTCAAGTGAGTGCTTCTATTACTGATGTAACACTTCGAGCTGAGAGAGAGAAGTTGATGGAGATCATTTCCTCCAAGTTTAATGGCAAGCTCAATATCTTGGTGGGTGTCCTAATTCCATTTTTAAAATATGTTTCATCATTTTTTTTATGTTTTTAGGCGATTGACAAACGTATTATGTTTTTTATGTGGTGATTAGGGGTGAAAGTTATTCGGATAAGAACCGAAATCCAATCCAATCCGAATTAGTACTTCGGATCGGATTCGAACTGTGTTCGGATTGGATTTGGATTGATATTTTTTGAAAAAATGGATTTTCGGATCGGATTGGATTGACGGTAATTGGATCCGAAAATCCAATATAACTTAATAGTTATATGCCTTGTATTATGTATCTGGATTGGGCTTTTTTTAAAAAGCCCAGTCCGTAGTCCAGTAGCCCTTCAACCCTTCCCCTAAAACTCATGTGTTATTGTGTTATTGAACTCAATCTGTTGTAATGAATTATGGCCTATGGGTTTGTTATTTGTTTATTAATGGATTATGGGGTTTGCAATCAATTTTGAATTTGTAAATCGTAAATCTACTAGGCTACTGTTGTGCTTAATTTATTTCATCGAAAAAATAGAGTTTTAAAAATTTGGATTTTCGGATCGGATCCAATCCAGAGTTTGAAAATTCGGATTGGATTGGATCGGATTCAAACTCTAATTGGTTTGGATTCGGATTGGAAAATTGAAATCCAAATTTTATTTGGATCGGATTGGATTAAGCCCTAATCCAAACCGTACCCCGAACTTTCACCCCTAGTGGTGATTAACAGGCAAATTAATTATGTTTTTCAACTTTTTCCAAATTAATAATATACACGGCAATGTTACACTTTTTTAAGTGGCTTAGGCTGATCTATAGTGGGTTTAATTAATTAATTTTTCTATAGTGGATTTTCGTGGGGTGTAAGACATGGTGGCTATGAGTATTATTGGTGCGTGGGTGAGGGAAGGAATGAGTATGTGGGAGGAAGGAGAGATTTGAGGGATGATAAATCTCTAGTTGTCAAATTATAAGTTTGCAATATGGGCCTCGTTATTCACCATTGACTCGTAATATGAAGTGTGAAGACTAGAGATATCTGAAACTAATTCTTGAAGTTTGGGAGGATAGTTAGAGCGGGTGTCGGGTGATGAGGCAAGTATGAAGCAGGCGTGGGTATCCAAGCGGGTGGTGCGGCAGGGACGGTTTTAAATATGTACCCGCAGGCTGCTGGAATGGGGTGGATTTATGAAATCTTCCCCACCATGAGTGATGAAGGAGATGAAATTTTTAAACGGATGCGGGTGTGGAGGGACCATGCTCTGCACTCACCCCGCCTAATTGAGTATTGGTATCTCTAATAATTACTTTTTTATGCCAATAATTTCTATACTATATGTCATCATACACTTATGCATCAAAAAGAATATGTCACCATACACTTTTTTTATGCCAATAGATCAAAGTTGTCACGTCTTATCTTGTTTTTCCTTGAAATTGATTATTATAATTACCTTTTAAGTGTTGAGATAATTAGGGACTCTTACATTGTCTAAGAATACATTTATCATTACTCTGCGTCATTTTGGATTAATCAACACAGGTGAACAATGTTGGAACTTGCATTGTAAAGCCAACACAGGAGTATACGGCTGGAGATTATGCAACAATCTTGAGCACCAACCTTGAATCAGGTTATCATTTAAGCCAACTTGCCTACCCTCTACTGAAAGCATCGGGGTCTGGCAACATCATCTTCATGTCTTCAGTTGCTGGTGTTGTAGCCATCAATGATGGTGGTTCTCTTTATGGAACAACAAAAGGTATAACATAGTATTACTGGTTCCGGACCCGACGGTTAATGACCGGTTGGGTCCGGAATTTAGGTTCCTAATATTTTTGCTCACCCCTAATCCCAGCTTATATTAAAGAACGCTCATCTGAAGGAACGGTTGAACATTTTACTCATATTAGTAGCATATACTTTACTCCAAAAATAATATTGAAAGATGTTATTATTGTATATCTTTGAGTTTAGGCATCATTCTCTTTATTGCCAAGTGTTGCGATCGAAAAACGGAGCCAATAAGACCCTTTTGACCAAAAATACTTGGCTTTTTTCCCACTAGTTAACCTTATTGTTTTTTCCAAGACCATTCAACTATTTGAAAAAATATACTAGGAGAATGTTGGCTCTATTTTCAGTGAGGATTCTTCCAGATGATCAATTTTACTTTTAGTTTTTCTTTTAGTTCGTTCTTATTGACTATCATAAAAAGCTTGTTGAATACTATTTTTGTTTTAAAATATTTGACACACAACAATTTGGCACGTAGTTTTTGGACTATGAAAGACGAGGTGAATTGATTAATTAACTATAAAATAAATCAAACACGCGAAAGAAGATTGATTAAGCTAGCTAACCCGTGTTCAAATTATTTTAATTAATTTCATTGCAATATCACATAAAAGTATTTTACATCACAAAAAAAGTTGTAACATGCTTAAACAGTTATGTAATTGGTTAATCTCTAGAATATATCACTAACATTACTTTCTTATCAGGAGCAATGAACCAATTGGCAAAGAACTTGGCTTGTGAATGGGGAAAGGATAATATCAGGGTTAATTCAGTTGCCCCTTGGTTCATTAGAACCACTCTTACTAACCAGGTAACCTATCACAAAAACACATATTTCATCCATTCTAAAATAAATGAAACGCTTATCATTTTAGGTCGTTTCAAAATAAATGAAACGTTACTTTATTTGGCATTTAATTCTATCTATCTCTTCATCACATGGGTCTTTTTTTTTTTATTATTTCTCTCAATCTCTCTCCTCTCCTAAATCCACGAGCCTCCTCTACATCTCATTTATTTTAAAACGGAGGAAGTATTACTTTAATTTCTTTTGTTTTTTTTACTTGTTCCACTTATTTTGGGCACTTAATATAAGAGTAGTTACTACATGATTTCACAAAAAGCACGAGAGAGAAACTTATTGAGAGGGAGTGAGTGCTATTCTTTATTAACATGTCCGGTTTAGAGGGAAGAAAATGATTTTCAAATTAACAAAGAATAGCACTGCCCACTCACTATAAAAAGGGTCATTGTTAATAAAGAAATTATAAGAGTTGTTTGATCTGAGTAATCGATCCAAAATCGAGCATAACTTGACTTGCTTAGTCCTGAATATATGATCGCTCAAAGTTAACTTGAGTCGACCGAAAATTAACCCTACACCCAAGTTGATCCATGAAATCGAGATCCAAACCTGAATAGCACTTGACTCGAGAATCACCTAATAAGTAAAGACTTGAATGAACCTACACACAACACATGATGGCTCCACTCAGAACCAAGGCCAACCCACTATGGCCTGGCTATAGCCTAACCTGTAATCAAAATCTTAAACAATTTGACAAATGACAAGAATCCAAAGTTATAACCCGAACTAAAATAAGGTTCGAACATGGAACAATCAAATAACACTTGTTATGAATGATAACCTAATTCGAACATGATACGGTTATTGCCCAACCCTAAAATAGAGTTACCTTAAAACACTAAATCACCATACACTAGATTCACTATAAATAGATTTTTACTTGGTCAAAACTACAAAAGTTTGAAATTAATAGATATATTGTGTTCTTGTTCAGGAATGATAGATGTCTAAGAACTAACATATTTGTTCTCTCATCTCTTTGGTTATCCACTTCTTTGATTTGACCTAGGAAAAAAGATATCAACATTTAAGAAAAGAGATTGAAAAAAAGATTGTACTATAAATCCTCTAGTTAATCCTCGTCACCTCGTGCCTCCTCCTACGTTTCATGTATTTTAGAACGGATGAAGTATAATAATTGTTGTTGTTCTATTTCCAACCCTAATTATAGATTATAATTGTTGACAGGCAATTGAACATGTAGAAGGATTTGTTGAACGTGTTGAAAGTAGAACTCCTATGCGACGGATAGGAGAGCCGGAAGAGGTGTCTTCTGTGGTGGCTTTCCTATGCATGCCTGCTGCTTCATACATCACTGGCCAGACTATTTGTATTGATGGGGGGTTAACTGTTAATGGCTTCTAAACCTCCTTTTTCTAAATGTTAATGGCTTCTAAAACTCCTTTTTTAAAAATGTTAATGACTTCTTTCAATCGAAGGTAATTGTGATTATAAATTTATAATCAATTAGAGGTTTGTTTAAAATTTCAAATTTGGATTTCAATTCTGGAACTGGCATAAGTGCCTTATTTGAATAACAAAAGAATTCGATTTGGCTCAACTACATGCATGTAAGCCTAGAGATTGGAATTCCCTCTTTTTTTTCTTTTTTTTTTTTGACACTGGATGAGAGAAGAGAAAAACGCAAAGAAAGCAAATTAACGTCGGTAAATGGTCATGGACTTCATGCAGCTTTTGGCAATGTGATCTGCATCTGTTACTTGGTCCCTTGGCACCTTAGTCACCATACACCAGCTGAAGCTTTTTGCTTTTTCTTTGATCTTATCAATAGTCCATGTTAGGTAAATAGGAGGCTGAGTACGACCCTGCAAAATAGACACTAAGTTAGCAGAATCAATTAGGAACGACACTTGGGATAAGTTGATATCCAAAACCCACTCCATAGCTTGAAAACAAGCCATAGCTTCTGCTTGTAAGGCAGAAACAGCGTAGCCATAGTCACCACCGGCCCGAAAACCATTTGTTGCATCATTGATTTGATCATTCATAGAATTAATACAGTAATACACCATCCTGAACCCATGAACTTGTATTTTGAGGACCAAGCAGCATCTAAAATCACGGTATATTGAGCTTCACCTTGTTGATGCAAACCAAGGATATCAGCCTGAAAACCTGGAGGGGAAACTAAGTTGTCTTCAGGAGGATGATGAAAATTTAAATCTAGGACCCTTTGCTGAGTACTCCATTTGATGTGGGTCTGGTTGTACTGTAACATTCTTTGAGTTAAGGGAACAGGGGTAGAAGAAGGTCTGAAGATTTCATCATTTCTATGGTTCCATAGACTCCACAAAACAATAGTGAATCTTACTAGTCTGGTACTAGTCAAACTATCCTCGCTTCTGAATAGCAGGATGTGGTTAATGATCCAATCCTTGTTGTTCATTGGATCATATGCGATTGATGGTTCCAATATAGGAACCTGGTTCCACAAATTAGCAGCTGTAATGCATTCTCTGAAAATGTGATTTTGATTTTCTATTGAATCGGCACACACATGGCAATGGGGATGGATATTTATCCCTCGTTTAGTTAGGTTGGTTTTGGTAGGAAGTCTGTTTTGGATAACCTTCCATAGAAACACTTTCCAGTTTGGAGGAAAAGGGAGATGCCAAAGAACTTTGAAAATGTTCAAGTTTGGAAATAAGTTTGTAACAATCACCCTAGTCACCCTAGTCACCCTATCAACCCTGGGGCTAGCAATAGCATTGCATAACCTTGCATACGCACTTTTCATAGTGAAAGACCCCGAAACATGATCTGCCCAAAATAAAAAGTCATTTCTTTCTTGGGAAGGAAGCTCCATTGCCAGAATAAGTTGAGCATCCTTGAAAGCGAAATATTTGCGAACTAGGGTATGCTTCCAAGTAGAAGTAAGGGGTTAATGAGGTCGGAAACTTTTAAACTTTGAATCTCCCGAAGAGTGATCCTATTACTGGCTTCTTGAACTTTATTGAACACCCAGTTACTAGAAAAAGCCCGAATAGACCTTCCATTCCCAATCTTCCAAGAACAACCTCTAAATAATTGAATTTCAGCATGATAAATACCCCTAAAACCCCACGACATAGGTTTATTAGTGGGGTTGTAATTGCCAGAACTCATTAACGTACTCCCTTTTGCTTGGTAGAGTTTCGAGATGAGCAAATTAGGACAAGTATAGATTATCCAAGCATTCTTCATTAAGAAACATTTATTAACAATAGCCGGAGAACGAATCCCAAGACCTCCTAGACCCTTGGGCAGTTGAGATGTTTTCTTTTTAACCCAAGCTATGCCACTCTGACCCTTATTAGCCCATAAAAAAGAGTGAAAAAGAGACTCAATTTTGTTAGAAATCCCCAAGGGGATAGGAAGGGAAGCCATAATATGAGCAGACATAGCTACAAGGATTGTGTTTATCAAAAGAATTTTTGACGAGAAGGAAAGAGGCAGGGAGTTCCAATCATGGAGTTTTTTCCCAACTTTGTCAACTAAGAAATGAAAATGAGTTGACTTCTTTTCCATAATGTCAATAGGGACCCCTAGATGTATTCCTAGGTTTTCAACTTGTGAGAAACCTAAAATATTTTTAAACAAAGTTTTATCATTAGGAGAAGTATTCGGACTAAACTTAATCATTGATTTTTCCAGATTAATCTTTTCACCTGAAATTAAACAAAATCTCGAGGTAATTTGAGAAATAGCCCTACGCAGGCTTGAGAGGAAGTTCTGAAAAAAAATCATAGCATCATCCGCAAAAAAAACATGGTTGATCTTGGGAGAGCGTCTACAAATACTGACACCTTTAAACATACCCAAATCTTGACCTAACGATAACATTTTAGAAAAAATCTCCATATAAAAAAGGAAAAGATACGGAGATAGAGGGTCTCCCTGCCTTAAACCACATGAGGGTTTGATGGACTCAGACATTTTCCCATTAATTAGAAAATTATAAGCAACCGTTGACATGCATTGGTGAACTAAGTTAACCCAAAATGGTGGAAAACCAAAAGCTCTCAACACTCTGGTAATAAAATACCAATGAACCCTATCATAGGCTTTACTCATGTCTACCTTAATAGCAGCAAAGGTATTGGAGTTAGATTTTTTGTGTTGATAAAATGTAAGAGTTCATGGGAGATTATAGTATTGTCACTCATTAATCTACCTAGGACAAAAGCATGTTGATTTTCATTAATCAAGTTAGGCAGGATAGATTTAAGCCTAAGAGCAAGACATTTCGAGACACACTTGTAAACAGTGTTACAAAGGCTAATTGGTCTGAGTTGTCCAGGTTGGGTAGGGTTATCAACTTTTGGCAAGAGGACTAATAAGGTTTTATTCCACGACTTTAACATATTACCAGTACTGAAGAAATGTTGGACTCCCCTGATAACATCCTCTCCAACCACGTCCCAATGCATTTGAAAGAATTCAGCAGTATAGCCATCTAAGCCTGGAGACTTGCACTTTCCAATTGCAAACATAGCCTCTTTGATTTCAACATCCAGCAAAGGTTTCGATAGAATCTGTATCTGCTCAAAAGTCATAGGTTGTATATCTAGTTCCCTTAAAATAATTTCAAGTTCTTGCTTGGCTTTCTCATCAACCTCAGATTGGAACACCCCCTGAAAATTACTAACTATTTCTAGTTGAATCTCTTTAGCATCCGTTATCCATTGAGCATCTTTATCTAGCAAGTGTGAAATAATATTTCGTTTCGAGCGCTTCCTAAGTTTGGCATACATTAACTTTGAAAGGATAGACCCAAACATTGACCAAAGGGATTTCATACGTTGATGCCAATATAACTGACCTTCTTTGAGATATGGAATGACATTGTGCAAACCTTGTAGATAAGACTGTGCATCGTTCAAGCTAGAAATGTCTTTGCTTTGTTCATTCAAAGAATCACACACTTTCTGCCAATTTATACCTTGAAATTGTTTATGCGAAAGACACCATGGCTTAATCTTGTTTAGAACTAGTTGTTGTTTTTTTGTGACAGCAAAAGCCGGAGAGCCACGAAAGTTTGTGGGCCAAAGTTGTTGAATGAAATTACGAATTTTTGGATGTGAAAGACACCAATTCTCCAGCTGATAAGGTCTTTTGTTGCCATAAGATTGTATGTTGGTGTCATAGGTAACTGCAGCATGATCCGAGGTAATATAATTGGTTCATGGATTAGAACCCCGTTTGGAAAGAGCTGATTCCAGTTTTGAGAAACATAACATCTGTCGAGGCGTTCTAGGATTAATGTAGGGTATTCTTGATTATTTGTCCAAGTGAAATGAGGACCCATAAAAGGAACCTCCACTAACGACAGAGCAAAACGCCAATCTATAAAGTCATCTCGGCCCCTTATAGAACAGTTACCACCCAACTTGTCATCATAAAACTCAAGCTGATTAAAATCTCCAATTATGATGCAGTTTTGGTAAGAAGGTAGGAGTTGTCTGAGTTGAGACCAGAGATTGATCCTATCTTGGAGCTTAGGAGCACCGTAAAGAAAACAAGCGTACCATTGAAATCCATTCATCTCCATTACAGACACTATAAGAAAATTAGGAGAGGACTGAACACCTAACAACTAATGGCTAGACCAACCCAACACAACTAAGCCACCCTTAGAACCTAAAGCATCTATTCCGTAAACAAAATTTGAACTAAGTGAGCTAAGTCCATTACAAACATCATCAGCTGAGCATTTTGTTTCAGAAATAAAAACAAACATAGGACGCTTACTATTAAACAACCACTTGATATAAGGGAAAGCAAGAGAGTGGTCATCATTCAAGCCTCTTGCGTTCCAAGCTACCACTCTCATGGGCACATGGAAGGCTGTGAAGGGCCAGCCTCCACACCATGCGGTGGAGTTAACGAGAGAACCAGAGAGAACTGTGCTTCCATCTTGTCATTGTTGTCGAGAACAATGTTGCTTGTAAGCTTACTCGATCTTCTTAGGGCTACCTTGCATATCAGTATCTTCTGCCATACGTTTCATAACCAGCTTAGACGAAATTTTTGGCCCTGCTTCAACACCCAAGTCTTCATCCATTCCCTCGTCTATAATAGCTTTAGACTTCCATTCATCCTTGTTATAATCCCTTGACCAAACCAGAAGACCCCCTTTTCTTTCCCACCTTTCCCATTTCAGTCTACGTCTTTTCAAATACCAATCAGTAGACATATAATCCCTTTCATTCAGCATATCCAACTCACCTGTCGATTGAACCCGCTGTAGTTGACCCAGGTTGAATCTTTTCCTAGGCCATAAATTCTCTCCTAATTGACCTCTAACAGGTAAGTGATGAGAAGAATTCGGAGATTGGGGTGAGTTTGGTGGGTCTCTTTCAATTTGGGGAGGGCTACGACGAGACGTAGTAGAGTTAGATGAGGGAGAATTTGTAAAAGGTGAGAAGTGGGAATTTGGGGAGTGAGAGAACGAATTACTTTGAGGATGAACTCGTGAAGGGGAGAAACTACGCAGAAAACGACGCAACCTTTGTGTAGCCTGAGAGAAAGATCTAACGTTTGGATTATACTTGGGGTAGATCTGGGCTTGCATGCACCATCTCCTCGATAAAACCCAAATGTCGAAGCGCATTGCCAGCCCATTCATGAGAAATATAGCCAAAAAGGAAGGCCTGAAACTCAAACATTAATTCTTGCAAAGTTAAAAGCAAGAGTCTGAGGAACTTGTGACCAGTGACACCTTTGGAAGGTGATAATCCTGCCATCTATAAAAGTAGTGTGTTGATGGAGGATACCTTTAAGATCTTGCCTTTGAGAGAAGGTCAATATATAGTATTCACCTGTGCGATTGACCATGATATCACCTCGTCTAACCCATTGGGTTAGGATCAGACCTTGCACTAGAATGGGGTTGGGAGGGTTGGGACCAATAAACATTTCAACCGCTGATAAGTTCCAATTTATTGGCTCATTGATGGAGTAGTTTGGTGGAGGTGATATTAATGCCCCCATTCTAAAAGGAGGACGGTAATTATGGTTGCTCATAAATGAAGTAGCACTTAAGGTGGACGAAGAGAAGATTCAAAGAAGAATGAGAAGTTGGTGTGAAGATTAATTGCTTCACTTACCGAATTTAAAGCAAGGAACTTGAAAAACATAGCTTAGAATTAATGCCAAGTGGAAACAGAAAGATGCATCTTGGAATTGCATGAGAAACATCTATGAGGACTATCCCTAAGACCTAGGAGAAGGCATCTATAGGTTATACTGATGGTTGGTAGAAGATTTGAAGGGATGAACAATTCCTGAAACAAGAAACAGAGGTTTATTGGTAGATTTTAAAAGCGATTTTACTAAACAGAGAGAAGATTTGGGGTAAAAAGTTCACTTTTTCAGAACTTTGCATGCTACAGTGATTAGGGTTGGAATACGAAAAAGAAACTCACAGATATGTGAGAGAAACTCTCGGTTGTAGAGAGAGAATGCTGAAATAACGTATTATTATTCCCTCTTTTTACATGCAACATGAAATGCATTAATTTTGTCCAAAAAAAACATTGGTTTTTTTTTCAACATATCCTCCCCTAATTAAGAGAGTGCACCAAGGTATTGGCAAGAGCAGACTGACAACACAAAAAACTAAGATAAGTTCAGATAAGATAAGATAAGACCAGATAAGATAAAATCGGTTCAGATAAGATAAAATAAGTTCAGATAAGATAATTTCATATAAGTTAAAATAAGTTGAATCAAACGAAGCATAAATTCGATAGGATCGGAGTCGGCTCTAATGTGATTTTCTCTTGGTTTCTTGTAATTATTGTACGTTGTTGATTAATCAAATAATATCGTACACATTAATGTTTTCAATTTCATAATATAAAGTTTCACTCACTTTCTAAACATTATAAGGGAATCTGCAATAACGGAATCATAATTTCTAATATTTGCCAAACATCATATTTTGAATTGATATAATTAAGAATTTCAATTTTCATACTTGAAAAGAAGTAATAGACAAAATATTAGAATAATCGGTCTAATTTTAACATAAAATTAGACAAACCCAGACAAATTATTAGAATAATCGGTCTAATTTTAACATAAAATTAGATAAACCTAAGCATACATTCTCCTAACAAGTCTATTCCATCTCGCTCTAACCCAACCCTATCCCTAAACATCTCGCACCAACCTAGTCGTTCCTTCTCGTCTCCTTCCTTTGTTTTCCTTTTAAAACTCGAGCTAAAAACAATCTGGCAGTCTTACCAAATGGATTAAAGTAGTCCCTATTATTAAACTAGTCAATAAAAAAACTATAAAATGTGATTACTGAATGGATTACAATAGTTACTATATTTAGAAAGGTGGCCCCTTCTATTCTTCAAATTGGACTTGGGTCACTGCCTAATTTTAAACTAAAAGTAGGTTGTCTCTTATAAGACCAACTGTAGAAATCAAATCCATGTGCCTAACCACAACCTAATACACTTTGAAACGATAATATGAAAACTGAATTTGGATGGAGACAATCAGTTAAAGAAAATATCTTAACAAAAGTATATGATAAGTAGTTTTTCAAAGTATTTCAAATGTCACAAACAAATATAACATATTTTGAGACTACTAAATATAATGTGTAGACACATAATCGTGTCTCCCCATTTAAGGATCCAATGATGAAACATACCGCGGCATTAGTTGGCGTGACCCAACGGAAGAGCAATCTAAAGAACCATTCTAAAATGTGTTTCGAAATGATATTCTAAAGCCCAATTAATTGTTCATGATGATTAATTGTATTTCAAGCCCATAAAATGTTTTAAATCCATGTTAAAAGCCCAATCAAATATTTATTATTTTAATAGATATTTTTCATAAATATTTTATTATCTTTGATAAATAAATCAGATTTTTAATCTGTAAAATTCCATCACCGAAATTTTAGGGATAAAAAAGTATCTTCGAAAGACGCACAATGGAATATGCTCGAATATTCCAGAATATGCGCCGGACGCGGGGGCTGCGCTCAGCGCACCACGTGCGTCCAGCACATTGGCCATATCGCGTCAGGCGTGCCAATGAGCGCCTGACACGTAGATTTTGTGACTCACACAGAGTCGTGCGTCAGACGCAAGTCTTGTGTGAGACGCAACATACTTTTCTATCTTTTCAAAACGCGTTTACACATGTGCATCTCTGATTGGGCTGGCTGCGTCAGGCGCCTGCCACGTAGGCCTGCGCCTAGCGCAGGGCGTGCGTGAGGCACACGTGCTTTGTCTTCTATAAATACCCGGAATTTCCTGAAATACAGGGAGCTTTTCATATTATTATTTCACGAATACAAAAACCGACGAATACTTCTACCATACACTTCGAATACTTCAAAAACTCAAATACTTTCAATACTTTCAATCAATACTTTCAATCACTGTGTTCTTGGTTCCACGATTGCTCCGCCTAAAGATCATTGCGCTCCTCAATCTAAGCCGCATAGGTATAATCCTGAGGATCCTTGAATAAATTCTATATTTATATATTGAAGTTACTAACCATTTATTTCATGATGTAGATCATTAATATAAAATCGCTCTACTGTACATTCTAAACCTCCTTCTGTACTGTCTTTTTATTTATTTTTCATACATTATTATCATACTTGCCTTATCATTATATGCATGCCATATGATTGTCCTGTTTCAATGCTTTTATCACCCACATGTTATTTTTGCTAATCAAAGACCTAAATAAATATTCTCATATTAATCAGATTAATTTGGACAACTTGTTAGGAACCTTGTAAAACGATTGCCTAAATAACATGTCACTAAAAATAGTTTTTTTATGTGTTTCCTGAACCTACTTAGACTAAATATTTTTAGGGTGCTTTAAAACATTATATGATTATTCTTTGGCATAATATCTACAATGAATCGATATTTAGTAGAGGCCAACTTTGGGCGAATGTGGTTCATTATGACCATATTCGTACCCTCACCCCCGAACTCAATCTTTGGTTCATTTTGACCATCTATGGAGTCAGGACGGGGAAATCTACATTGGATAATTTGTCCCTATGTTTTTTCCCATATCCAATTAGGTTTATGATTCTTCCTAAAAAGAATTGTTGGCGACTTCTTTCAAAATAATTTTCAATAAAACATTTACAATGGGGTAGTCAAATCTAATACGCGCTCACACCGCGTAGGCGAAATAAAAACACGCCTATAGTTTGGCGACTTCACTGGGGAGAATTTTAAAAAATTAATTTTTTTAAATGAGTGAGTTAAACTTGAAAAATACGATTCATTCTTATTTTTATGCCTTAGAATAATATACAGTTTTGCATATGCATGGCTACTGTTCAGCCACCATAAGGACAATCTACCTTGCCTCATTAGCACATGTTCTATGTGTGAGGTCACCCCCGAGGGGTTTGCGCTTTGTCCTTCCAAAAATCTTCCTGAGCGATAGTGTTGGATCTTAGTCATAAGCAAACCTACCCAACCATGGCATTGTTCTCTTGTTCCTGACTTGAGACTGGAGTGCGTCTTACATGTGGCCACCTCTTTAAGCAGGGGTACGAAGCGTGGGATCAATCTCTTAGTCATGGAGCCTTTTCAGACTGAACCTAAACCTGACCAATAGTTTCAAACATAGAAATGGACTTTAGGTTGAAACTTTTGCATCCATGTTATATGACATTTGCCTGTGATTGCAATTCTTGCCTGCTATTATTTTGTCAAATTGTCATTATTATGCGTCGTTCCTAAAATCGCGTCTAACGAACAAGAAAAAAATTCGTCAATCGGCCAATTCGTCGCCTAAATCCCCGAAAAACGTGTCGGGGAGTAGTGCGCCAAGCGCATTAAGTTGCGCCTGGCGCACCACTTTGCGCCAGACGCACAGCTGTGCGCCGCGCGCAGCAATGCTGCGCGACACGCAGTCTGTGCATCGCACGCTTTTCGTCAATTTAGCCGTCGTAATTGTCGATCCTATGTTCAGTCCTATGTGCGTCTGTCTGTCTGCATTCGCGTAATTTGGTCATTTAGGCTTATCACCTAATCAAACATTCAAAAAAGGTCTTTTCATGCAAGGTCGAGTCTGTCATAAAAAATAAAAAAAATTCATCTAAAGGGTCATTGTAGAGCTAGAGTTGTCATGCATGTCTACCTCTTCCCATTTTCTCCCTGTTGTCCAACTAATCTTCCCTGTCAATCCTACCTTACCATATTCAATCAATTTCAAAAAACTTACATTTTCCAAAATCAATCCTACACCCTCTTCTATTCTACCTTTTTTCAAAAAGCATTTACTAATCATTATCAAACCACGACATTTCAAAAAAAAAAAATTTTTTTTCAAATCAATCCATCATCTTTTCCTAACAAAAGATAAAACAAGGGGTTCCTTTCAAAAATGAATTTCAAAAATTCTAAGCCCATTCCAAATACCTTCGCCAATCCAATCCAATTCATTTGCATTCATTCTAGGCCCATATGCATTAGAGTCCATTTTTGCATTCATATTAAGTCCTTCTAAACTTGAGTCCATGCATTCATATTAGGCCCACTAGCATTGAGTCGATCTTAGGCCCATATAAATCTAGTTCATCTCAAAATCTAGGCCCATCTGCATCTTTATGTGAAGTCCGGTCTAAGTCCATCCCTAATCAATTCCAATCTAAGTCTAAGTCTAGTCCAATCCAAATCTTTGGTCCATTTAGGCTCAATTCATATCATAGGTCTAGTTTGCATCTCCATGTAAGCCCTAGTCAGTCTTCGGACTATAAAAATTCAGTTCATCCTTTAAAGTCTAGCCTGCTTGCTCACCCGTAAGTTTAAGGTCTAGCATTCCTTAAGTCCATAGATGATTTCTGAGTCTAGCCTGCTTAGTTTAATGTAAGTTTCGAAGTCTAGTTGTCTAGCCTGCTTGCTCACCCGTAAGTTCAAAGTCTAGCTCCCTAGCCTGCTTGCCTTAAGTTAAGAGTTTGGTCTCGTTATTGTCCAGCCTTCCTTAATGTCTAGCCTACTTGCTCACCCGTAAGTTCAAAGTCTAGCATTCCATAAGTCCATAAGGCAATTGTTGAGTCTAGCCTGCTTAGTCTAATGTAAGTTCCGAAGTCTAGTTGTCTAGCTTGCTTGCTCACCCATAAGTTCAAAGTCTAGGTGCCTAGCTTGCTTGCCTTAATTCAAGAGTCTAGTCTCCCTTATTGTCCAGTCTTCCTAAAAGTCCAGTCTCTCCTAAACCCAATCATGGAGTCCAGTCTGTTTGCATAGTCCAGTCGAGTCCATGTCTGCATTCGCATATAGCTAGGCCCATATCTCCATCATGGTCAAGCCCATACTAGTCCAAAAATCCATAACCATTTCTAATCCTCCATTTCAAATGCATTTCCCATTTCCATTTCCATTTTTCATTTCTCATCTCCCATTTCCACTTTCATTTCCATTTCTCATCTCCATTCATCATTTCGAAAACATTGTTTCTTAAAATTTGCATTATGTTCATGACCGGTCGAGAGATTACAACTTAGGAGCGCCTAATGGAGAAACAAACAATTGGGCCTACTCTAAAACTCATCAATCGCACTATCACCACCCCGACTTCATTTAGAGTCATGAAGATTACTTTTGACCGCCTTCACAATAGAGGCGCGATCACTTCCATAGGGTCTACCGCCTTCACATTAGAGGCGCGATCACTTCCATAAGGTCTACTCTGAACCCTGTACTTAAACGAAAATTCAAAAGGTGTAACCTATATTTCTATTGCAAATTCCAACATAAAAACAAACATCTTACACCTAGTGTTGGATCCCTCAAATGCACTGCGAAACATGGTCGATGACAACAGACTACTAATACTTGCTACAACGAGAATCGACATCACCAACAACCCCTGAGGCAGTGCATCAACAATTCAACAGGCTTAGTCTTTTGTTTCTGGTTTCCTAGGATGAGTCAGAGAGTCCTTACCCTGAGCCATTTCTGTCCTTTCCCATCGAGTCTATGTCACTTTAGGACTTCATCTATTATAGCCTTTCCAATTTCATTTTATTTTATTTTTCATTTTCATTTTCATTGGCCTTCCATCATTTTATTTATGCTTCTAATTCAATGATGAAACTTAAATCACCTAACGAACTTCACTAACAGTAATAATAAAAAAAAGATAAAAAAAAAGAGAAAAATGAAAAAAAAAAATGGACATACTTTGGATCAGGTGTTATTCCCTCTTCCTCCATCACCTTCCATAAGCCATCATCCATAAACCATCATCTCCATGATCATAAACCAAACAATCCCTTCAACATCAAAGCTCCATAAACAACCTTCAAACCTTCCACTACCCTAAACCAATAGCTTGTGTGCAAGCCTTACTACATACAAAAAAAAATCAATGGCAGACAAAAATTAAATAGTGAAAAAATTCAAAGTGCGACAGAAAAATAAGCAAAAGCAAAAGAAAACACACATGACAAAAAAGAAAAAAAAAATGCAAAAAAAAAAAGAAAAAGCCAAAGGCAAAATAAAAGATCAAGCTAGGGGGCTTGCACATAAGTTCTACCCCTCATTCAAATCCTTCAATCCATCAAAACCCTTAACCTTTAATCCAAATCCATGACTCTTCATTCCTCAAACCAATTAAACCTTCATCAAACCTCAAGCCTTAAACCATTCAACCTTTCATCAACCCTAACTCCTTTTTCAAGGTATGTCCAAGCCCGCTAGATTGAAAACCCGAAAGGGCGGCCTAGGCAAAAGTTTGGGCAAAAAAAAAAAATCAGATACGAAACTACGAATGGTCTGATTCCGCAAGGATACGTAGGAATCCTCATCTCGAGGTCCGACCGCTTCAATAAAATAAATTAGGCATGGTCTAATGATTTGATTTTCTAGAGTTCAGGAGAATAATATCTATCTAGATCCCAACATAGATTCGAGTCTGAACCTAGCCTCGTTAAAGCCTTTTCCCACCTACATTTATTTAAGTCACAAATTTAAACCTTTTATTTTTCAATCCAAGCTCTCCTTTTCCTTGAAGGACTCTCCGACAATTCCATGGTTTCTGGCCATATTTGACTTTGCCTATATCAATTTCCCAAAGAATAATCCCCAGTGCAATCCCCAGTGAAAACTTTTAATGTTCAAGACATAGCAACTACATTTCAATATCAGATCAACTACATTGCAATATCCGATCAAGTACATTTCAATCAAGGCTCATAATGCCTAATTCAAGGCAAGCTCACCCAAAGTGGGGGCTTCCTATGTGTGGTGGTTCCTCCAATTCAAATCAAGCTCCCGAAGAGTGGTAATCCGCGGACCTCGTTTGCGGACCCCAATTATTTACTAAAAATGATTTTCGAAAATCATTCAATCTATTTCTAATCATCCTGCTCATTCTATCATTCTACACATCTTCTGGCCGTGCAAAATCCTGACCTTGTATTGCAGCTTTGCAAAACCCTGACCTTGCATTGCTTTTCATACATTATATCCTTGCAAAACCCTGACCTTGCATTGCATTTCATACATTCTAGTCTTGCATAACCCTGACCTTGCATGACGTGTCATCCCTTAGCTTTGCATAACCTAAATCCTTGCATAGCGTCTCATGCATCCTTAAAGAGTCTAAGTTTGCATTTTTGCATCATGATGTGCTTCATATGAGTTGTTTGCACCTATCTGCTAACACCTTCTTCTGCAGGTAATCAGATTGCTTGTAGTTATTGTCCTGCATACTAACTTTGTTTTGCAAAGACCGACGGTTATTGATCAGTTCTAAACTGCAGAGCGTTTAGAATCGTTCTCCGTCCCGACACCGTATACTTTGACTATCGGTTTCCTGAACCTCAGTCAAAGTGGGGGCTTCTGTAGACACATAATCGTGTCTCCCCATTTAAGGATCCAATGATGAAACATACCGCGTCATTAGTTGGGGCGACCCAACGGAAGAGCAATCTAAAGAACCATTCTAAAATGTGTTTCGAAATGATATTCTAAAGCCCAATTAATTGTTCATGATGATTAATTGTATTTCAAGCCCATAAAATGTTTTAAATCCATTTTAAAAGCCCAATCAAATATTTATTATTTTAATAGATATTTTTCATAAATATTTTATTATCTTTGATAAATAAATCAGATTTTTAATCTGTAAAATTCCATCTCCGAAACTTTATGGATAAAAAAGTATCTTCGAAAGACGTGCAATGGAATATGCTCGAATATTCCAGAATATGCGCCGGACGCGGGGGCTGCGCTCAGCGCGCCACGTGCGTCCAACACATTGGCCATATCGCGTCAGGCGTGCCAATGAGCGCCTGACACGTAGATTTTGTGACTCACACAGAGTCGTGCGTCAGACGCAAGTCTTGTGTGACGCGCAACATACTTTTCTATCTTTTCAAAACGCGTTTACACATGTGCATCTCTGATTGGGCTGGTTGCGTCAGGCGCATGCCACGTAGGCCTGCGCCTAGCGCAGGGCGTGCGTGAGGCGCACGTGCTTTGTCTTCTATAAATACCCGGAATTTCCTGAAAAACGGGGAGCTTTTCATATTATTATTTCACGAATACAAAAACCGACGAATACTTCTACCATACACTTCGAATACTTCAAACACTCAAATACTTTCAATCACTGCGTTCTTGATTCCACGATTGCTCCGCCTAAAGATCGTTGTGCTCCTCAATCTAAGCCGCATAGGTATAATCCTGAGGATCCTTGAATAAATTCTATATTTTTATATTGAAGTTACTAACCATTTATTTCATGATGTAGATCTTTAATATAAAATCGCTCTACTGTACATTCTAAACCTCCTTCTGTCTTTTTATTTATTTTTCATACATTATTATCATACTTGCCTGATCATTATATGCATGCCATATGATTGTCCTGTTTCAATGCTTTTATCACCCACATGTTATTTTTGCTAATCAAAGACCCAAATAAATGTTCTAATATTAATCAGATTAATTTGGACAACTTGTTAGAAACCTTGTAAAACGATTGCCTAAATAACATGTCACTAAAAATAGTCTTTTTACGTGTTTCCTGAACCTAGTTAGACTGAATAATTTTAGGGTGCTTTAAAACATTATATGATTATTCTTTGGCATAAAATCTGCAATATATCGATATTTAGTAGAGGCCAACTTTGGACGAATGTGGTTCATTATGACCATATTCGTACCCTCACCCCCAAACTCAATCTTTGATTTATTTTGACCATCTATGGAGTCAGGACGGGGAAATCTACATTGGATAATTTGTCCCTATGTTTTTTCCCATATCCAATTAGGTTTATGATTCTTCCTAAAAAGAATTGTTGGCGACTTCTTTCAAAATAATTTTCAATAAAACCTTTACAGTGGGGTAGTCAAATCTAATACGCGCTCACACCACGTAGGCGAAATAAAAACACGCCTACACAATGACTTATTGAAATTTTAGAATTCAATAACAATCTGTAAATACATGTTGAACAATTTCACCTGGTCTCCTTAGCTAATTGATAAATGCATATTTTCACATCAATTAGTTGCATATATATATAGGGTGCACTTTCAAATAGGATTAGATATTTTCCATTTCATTTGTGTATTCAAATCAACTTTTTTGTGAATATGTTATTTTCTTAGCTGTTCGGTTTTGTGAAGTGATTTTAAGTAAGCTAGACACCACCTATTGGCCTCTCTCTTTTTCTCTCTCTCAAACCCTAGCCTCTCCTACCCCTTCTTCATCAATTAGGGGCTGCCATGGATGATTTCATCCATGGTAAGCCCCTTTTCCCCTTTTATTTTCAGTTTTTAGTTCATTTTCTTGTTTTGTTTAATAAATTAGTCTCTCTTTATGAGATTTTCTCAAACCTTGTTATGGGGTCTTTAGTTTCTGTTTTGGAAATCTCCTTCTCCCCTATGGGAGTTGTGAGTATGGTTCTTTTGTTTTTAGGTATGAAAAATTATTCTCATTGGTTGAAGTTCGAGACTCAACATGAAGGTGTTGGAATCTCGGATGCGGTCAACCTGACTCGATCAAGAATGTTCTTCCCAAACTATATCAGAATGATAGACTTCCTCATCAATAGCTGCTTGATTCAGCAAATACAAGGGGGCTGCGCTGTATTGCTCGATCTGGTTCATTGTAGTTTCTTCGAAGACGAATTTGATTTAGTCTTGTTTAATTGTATCTTGTTTTTCTTTAATACCTATTGTAGATGCCGTTTGACCTTCAATTAATGAAATTCCTCTTTCAAAAAAAAAAAAAAAAGACACCACCTATTGAATTACGTGGGTATCAAGACACTTATATGAGATTTCAAACAACATACCATATGCCTAAGAAAGGCTAGAATCTAAGAATATGCAAAATCGTATTTCATAGTTGTGTGAAAACTAATACTCTTGCGTTATTTTAGTCATAATTTTTAGTTTAGAAATAGTAATGGAATGATTCTAATTTGGTGGAAAATAAAATTTCAAGAGATTTTCGTCGATATATTACATGCCTAATGTCTTAATCAAAATTTTGGATCTAAAGTTATAGTTTTTCGAAATCTAGCTAGATTGTGTCAATCATATGAGGCATTCGCATACCAATTCTGACAAGATCGTGCAAACCTACTTCCCGACCTTTTGAAGTTATCGATTGCCTTTTTTTTACTATGCACAACCGTGCCATCTTCTACATGCTCGTACTTCATGGTGTTGGGTCGATCCTCATATATATGACTCTAAGTCGATTTGTTGTTCAAATAAAGAATAAAATACACTTTTTAGCCCTAATTTAAAAGAATTACTATGTAACACCCCGATAATTCTCTCTTTTCAGAAATACCTTTATAATATAAAACTTAGAGAATTACCCAAGTATTATCGCCCGTGTGATAACGTATCGGCTTATTCAGAATTTTGCAGCGGAAAACATCTAACTAAACTTTATACTTTATTATCATAAATAAATAAATAACTAAGTACTTCAAAAACAATTACTCTATAAATGTCTACTCAAACGAACTTATTGAAATACGTTCTTAGTAAAGTGACAACATGACAACTTAAATTACACAAGCTCTCCACTCCCAGATTCCCAATGATGCTACATCTGCGAACCTGTAAATGTCCATGCTCTAGAGAGTCTGCTCACCAAAATTGGGTCATCACAGGATCAATAAGGCAAAGGCATGATCAACACATACAAACAAAGCACGTAATCAGCAAAGCTGAGTACTACATAATAATATAAAACTTACCTAACATGATACTAAATAATAACATGCAGGGATAAATAATAATATAATCATATAACATTTCTGCAGACAACTTTTACTGAACTAAACTCTAAACATCTTTTTATTACTCAAATGGAATAGTTATTGGACCTGAGTTGTCTTATCTACTAAGCCTTCATCACGAAGACGAAATACGGGAGCTACCACGTATTCCGAAAATGACCTCGCGATATCGAGGAACCTTTGCTAACCGAAAAGGGATGGTGATCAATCCATCTCTCCGTAAAAAGCCATGGGCTACCACCATGTACTCCAACTCCTAATGTCCAACTCTAGACGTGCACCGGCTCTAAAGTCTATAACCATCCTCGTTACACTTTACGTTCTTTACAGATTATTACTTGTTATGACACACATTCAAGCAATACAGAAATAACAATTCAACATACACAACTGAACTTCTTTTATCTTAGGATTTAATAAGTGGTCACAACTTACAATCCAAGACTTACTTCTTTTAAATCTTAACTTTCTCATTTGTTGAACCTAGCCAACAATCAAACTTACCTTTAAAAGGCATACTTATCAACTTACCAAATAAGGCCCACAGTCCTCATTAAGCAGTGAAAATAATACTTGTAAGAGAACACATGAAAAATCATGAATCAACCTTAATAATATATTAATTCCCCCATGTGAATTAATAATTAAAGTTCCCATCCACATGCTTGCATCAATAAATCCATACAATCATGACAATTCTTTACTCATAATAAATTTAATAATTAACATGCTTGCTCACAGGCATACAACATGTAGAAATCAATCATACTAAAAATCATATATGAACTTATAAAGTTCCTATATATGATACTACAACTTTTCCTCCTTAAATCATGATACTAATCATATAATCACACAAGTATGTACGTACCTTGTGTAAACTAGTCGATCGGCCACTTTAGCCCCTTTAAAAATCTCCTACGGAATACTCTCCGCCTAGAAATCAAACATAACTAAAATCAATACTCTTAAATAAAAAGACAGCAACTTTAAAATATTTAAAATCTCCTTTAAACATATTCAAAAGTTGATTTTTCTACCAAAACTCCAATTACTTTTAATTCCTAGCATAGTACTACCATACTAGTAATTAAAATTCTTAAAACTCCCTAAATAAAATACTTTCTGAAATTCCAGCAACTTATAAAATCATGAAACCTTCTTTAAACCCACTTAAACATGCTTAAAAATCATAAATTAAATCAATCTCATAGTATATAATATGCTACTATGGTTTTCTAATAATTAACACCCTAAAAATCCATGCTTTAATTATTAAAACTTAAATCTAACAATAATAAACAAATCTGAATTTTTATTCTTATAATATAATATATATATGAATCAAGATTATTTATTAAAACAGTAAATTAAAATCAATAATCATGATTAACATTAAAATAAAGCATAAAAACATAGTCTTTAATGAAAACTTGAGGAAGAGGAAAAGAATTAAACCAACACAAGATGAAAGGGAGGCGGCGCCGGCCAAGGAGGAGTCTTGGTGGCAGCAGCGACGGTCACGGCGGTCAACGACGGCGGTGGTGACGTTTCTTAGCAAGGAAGAAAGCGTTACTTGAAGAAGAAGAAACAAAAGCTTGAGAGGAAGAAGAAAAGAAAAATCACGTGGAAGAGGAGAGAGAGAGCCGTGAGAATTGAGAGGAAGAGTGAAGAAAAAATAGTTTGTGTAGGGCAAATAATTGGGCTTAGGGTATTTATAGGTAGGGTTTTCTTTTTGGGCTTAGGAAAAGGAGATTAAGTTTGAATATAATTTGATGACAACTAGGATTGATAAATTAGAACTCCTAGCATCAATATAACTCTTTTTTCTAATCTACTTAGAATTTGGGTTCCTCAAGTCCACTTAGACTTCTTTTCCAAATCAAATTCGTATTTCAAACCTTTTTCAAAGCATGACTAATTAAAATATTTTCAACTTTATTACATTCTTAAAATAATTTCATTTGACTTTTTAAAATAGTCAACCTACTTTAAATAGTAAAATCATTTCAACTAAAATATAAATATATATGTGATAAAATATATTTATAAAATCCTTTAAAATTATGGGGGATTACAGTCTATCCCCCTTAAAAGAAGTTTCGTCCCGAAACTTGACACGAAAACTCACATATTTTCAAAACTTGCACTTCAACTTTTCAAAAGTTTACCAAAGAATTGTGCCACTTGTGCACACTTTTGCTAACTTAAAACATTTGTGTTACTTATGAACACACTTTCTTATGCGGAGAGTCTACTTCTTTAGCACTAAAATGTGCAAATTGCTCAACATAGGCATACATATGCATAAAAATCTCATAAAAATAGACAAAAAGCGCGAAATTTATCGCATTCTATCCCCCTTAAAGAAAACGAGTTATGCCCTCGTAACTCACCTCAAGGAACAGATCTCGATACTTCTTTTTCATCCCATCTTCGGCCTCCCACGTTGCCTCTTCTGATTCGTGGTTAGACCAAAGTACTTTCACGATGTGGACGTCCTTATTGCGTGTACTACGCACTTTTCTGTCGAGAATCCTGACAGGCCTTTCCTCATATGTGAGGCTACTATCGATCTGAATTCGCTCAGGCTCTAGGACATGGCGTTCATCAGGAATATAACGTTTAAGTTGAGAAATATGGAACACGTCATGCATCTTTTCAAACTCCATTGGCAAAGCCAATCGGTAGGCTACTTTCCCAATGCGCTCCAGAATCTCATATGGGCCTACATACTTAGCACTTAACTTGCCCTTTTTCCCAAATCTCATGACGCCCTTAGTGGGTGATACCTTCAAGAACACCTTATCACCTATAGCAAACTCATCTTCACGCCGCTTCAAGTCCGCATAACTCTTCTGTCTATCTTGCGCAGCTTGAACTCTAGCCTGAATCAGTCTGACATTCTTGACGGTTTCTTCAATAAATTCCGTCCCCAAGACTATATTCTCACTAAAGTCATTCCAACAAATGGGGCTTCTACATTTCCGTCCATATAAGGCCTCAAAAGGTGCCATCTTAATACTCGCATGGTAACTATTGTTATAAGAAAACTCGATCAGGTCTAATTGGTCCTCCCAACTACCTTGAAAATCAATAGCACATGCTCTCAACATATCCTCCATCGTTTGGTTAGTCCTCTCAGTCTGACCATCAGTCGCAGGGTGAAAGGCGGTACTCATCTTCAATGTTGTCCCAAGATTTAATTGGACCTTCTGCCAAAATTTCGAAAGAAACCTAGAGTCACGGTCAGAAATGATATCCTTTGGAACTCCATGTAGTCTCACCACATGCTTAACATACGTTTTCGCAAGTTGCTTCTTCTTCCATGTCTCTTTGATTGGTATGAACACGGCAGACTTCGTCAAACGGTCCACAATAACCCAAATAGTATCATTGCCACTCCTTGTTCTAGGCAAAGCAGTTACAAAATCCATCGATATGGAATCCCACTTCCATCCCGGAACCTCTAATGGTTGAACTTTCCCCATGGGTCGCTTGTGATCTATTTTGACTTTTTTACAGGTTAGACACTTGGACACGAACTCGGCAACCTCACGCTTCATGTTTGGCCACCAATAGATCTGCTTAAGGTCTTTATATAACTTGTCACCCCCAGGGTGCACAGAGTACGGTGTATTATGCCCCTCGTCCATAAGACGTCTCTTAAGCCCATCACATTTTTGTGGTACACACCACCTTCCTTTGAATCTCACACTACCATCATCATGGATCTGAAAATCACTTTCCTTACCTTGTCCCATCTTCTCCTTAATCTTCTCCAAATGCTCATCCCCAACTTGACCCTCTTTGATCTCATCTAGAATTGACAATCCCAATGATAAAACACTCAATCTTGCCTCGATTTCCCCAGGATTTAGAATTTCTAGACTAAGCCTTTGCATATCTCGACACAACTCCTCAGGGACTATCAAGGTACTCAAGTTATGACTCAATTTTCTGCTCAAGGCATCAGCAACCACATTTGCTTTCTCCTCATGATACTGGATGTCTAGGTCATAATCCTTAATCAACTCCAGCCATCTTCTTTGCCTCATATTCAGGTCTTTTTGAGTGAAAATGTACTTCAAGCTTTTATGGTCTGTGAATATCTTACAAGTCGCTCCATAGAGGTAATGTCTCCAAATTTTCAATGCAAACACTATGGCAGCTAACTCTAGGTCATGGGTAGGGTAATTAGCCTCATAAGGTTTTAATTAACGCGACGCATACGCAATTACCTTCCCATTCTGCTGTAGCACACATCCTAGACCATTCTTCGAAGCATCACTATATACCTCAAATCCCTCATTCCCATCAGGCAGATCTTTCAAAATCTGAAAGGCTTCTTCACACTTTTCACTCCACTTAAATTTTGACTCCTTTTTCATCAAATGGTCATAGGTCTTGCTATCTTCGAGGAATCTCTCACAAATCTCCTATAATAGCCAGCTAGACCTAAGAAACTTCTAATATCTGACACGCTCTTTGGAGTTGGCCACTCA
This sequence comes from Beta corolliflora, assembly GCA_947648045.1. Taxonomy (NCBI): domain Eukaryota; kingdom Viridiplantae; phylum Streptophyta; class Magnoliopsida; order Caryophyllales; family Amaranthaceae; genus Beta; species Beta corolliflora. The sequence continues at coordinate 3,105,637 of CANSZD010003721.1, read as the reverse complement.
CTCACAACTTGAATCTTAGCAGGATCTACTGAGACTCCTTCCTTAGACACATAGTGACCCAAAAACGCTATTTTCTCCAAACGGAACTCACACTTAGAGAACTTGGCATACAATTGATTTTTCCTCAATGTCTCCAAAATGATCCTCAAGTGCTTATTATGCTCAGCCTCATTCCTCGAATATATCAGTATGTCATCAATGAAAACTACCACAAACTTATCTAGAAACTCATGAAAGATCCTATTCATTAAGTCCATAAATATAGCAGGAGCATTGGTTAACCCAAATGGCATTACAGTGAACTCATAGTGACCATAACGCGTTCTAAAGGCAGTTTTAGGTACATCCTTATCAGCTACCCTCAATTGATGATATCCTGAACGTAAGTCAATCTTTGAGAACACACTCGCTCCATTCAACTGGTCGAATAGTCATCTATTCTAGGCAAAGGATATTTGTTCTTGATGGTTACATTATTCAACTCCCTATAATCAATACATAGCCTCATGCTTCCATCATTTTTCTTCACAAACAACACAGGAGCTCCCCAAGGTGATGCACTAGGCCTAATATAACCTTTATCGAACAATTCTTGCAACTGCGTCTTCAACTCACTCATTTCCGGAGGTGCCATTCTATAGGGTGCTTTAGATATAGGTGCAGTTCCAGGAACTAAGTCTATGGTGAACTCAACGGCTCTAACAGGCGGCATACCCGAAATCTCACTCGGAAACACGTCCATAAACTCGTTCACAATTGGAACATCCTCAATTTTCACTTCAACTTCCTTACTCACATCCTGCACACTACAGAAGAATAACTCACACCTCTTTCTCATCAACTTTCTTACTTGCATAGCAGAGATAACTCCAAACTTCTTAGGTTTCCCAAAGCGTCTATAGGAGGTCAATTTTCCAAAAGGGTTTCTTAACACTACATTCTGAATCTCACAGTCGATATTGGCCTTGTAAAGACTTAACCAATTCATCCCAAGAATCACATCTAGGTCTCCCAAATTGAATTCTATTAAGTCAGATTGGAAAAACATAGTCTCCTATCTTCTAAGGCAAATTTCTAAACAGCTTGGTACACCTTATGATCTCCCCAGTAGGAATACTGATAGACAAGTCAATTTCTTCATAATCTACTAACCCCAATTGAATTTCCTCAATCAAACCTTGCTCAAATCACTAAGCCTTTAACTCCTCAGTGGCTACTACCTAAAAACCTAGACAATGCTATGGATTTGCTATAATACTCAGAGATGGTCATGCTCCCCATCCTAAGGTCTATGAACTCCTGAGCCTTTTCTTTCTCATAAAAGCAGGGTAAATTTTTTTTCCCTTAAAGCAGCAATAAAGGATTCCCAATTAAACTCTTCCACAACACTAAGTCTATTTCCATTTTCTTTCCACCATAAGCCAGCCTCATCTTTCAGATACAGTACAACTTGACCTACTTTCATACCTTTAGGACAGTTCACAGCCCCTAAAATCTTTTCAAACTCCCTAATCCACTCTTTAAGAAGGTAGGGCCAGCTTGCCCCTTATAGTACAACGATTTAATCTTAGCTAATCTCTCAAACATGTCCCCATCAGAATCTGGACTCTCAGTTCTTTCGTGAGTCAATTTCTCTGCCAATAGGCGAATAGCAGAAGCTAAGACATCATTGTTGTTTGACACTCTACTTCGCGACTGAAATTTAACGTAACTCTACTTTGGTTTCGATTCACACTTACTTGTCATTTCCTACGAAGACAACATTTGATTTGACCATAAAGATCGCATCAACAAACAATTTCTCATGAAGTTACTATAACACTAAGTTCACACATTATGAACCATAACAATCATATATTCACGCATGAATAAATAATCACATAAATAATCACATAAGGATAAAATGAAACCAATCATAATAAATAAAATATTTCCCCTTTTCACGTACTAAAATATATTCTCACTCAACTCAAATAACTGAATAATAACTTTTATTCCTCGAACGATAACAAGAATATTTTCCAATCCAAAATAACTAACTTATTCCTCAACAATATAAAGATGCTAAAGAAGGAAATTTAAACCATTGTAGCTTGACTACTTTCCAACAACTAATCTTAAAGCATAAATAAATACTCTTATGGAGTTACATTATCATTCCTATCCTTATTTCCTTTATGCTTTTATGGAGTAAACATTTCATCTTCAAAGTCTCCAGAGTCTTCACTATAATAATAATAATATTAATAACCTGAATTCCTAGATCTAGTAGATCTTCGAATCCTTTTGGGTTGATGTCCATTTTCATCCATCTCTAAATCACTAACATCGCTCAGATAAGGTCTCCAAGTAACATTGTAGATGTCCTTTCAGGTTTGCGCTCTAGTACGATCAAACTCGTGAATTACTTCATATATCGCTAACAGGGATGCCTACTTTTAACAAATAACGCATAATTCTCTCTAAGCTAGTGTAGCTATCACTTCCAGGCTCATGACATCGAACATTCTCATCATCACTCAATACAATTGGGTTATGATGGCTTCCTACTCTATTAACTTGCCTGCTAACTTGCCTGCCAATTCTATTAACTTGCCTGACAGACATGGTTAGGGATCTATAACAAATAAATTAAACCTATTCCAATGGATATACTTAGTACTCTCCCTGTACGCATTCCCAAAAATAACAATACACAAGTTGCCATTAACATCATAGGCACAAGAATATAACACTTAGCAGGCAAGAAAAATACAAACAATTTGCAGGGAAGAAAAAATAATCATGAATAGTTAGCAGGGAAGAAAATAATAATCATGCTGAACTAACTATTCAATGCAGGCATATAATATTTCTATCCTATATGCCCTTCCTATGCTACCCATTCTCACAATGCAACAAGTGAAACTTCAAAGGTATGAAAAATAATGCAGACACTTTTATAAGATAATAATAATTAAGTGTCTAAAAAAAATATTTCAACACAAAAAAAATTTCGGACTTATAAAAGTCGAAGGAAAAGAAAAAAAATTTCGATTCTTAAAAAAAAATTTTCGGAAATTCAATTTTTCGAACTTCCAAAATTTCGAAATATAAAAAAAAATTCGACCATAAAATTTTCGGAGAAAAAAAAATATTCGGTATACCAAAAAAAATAATTTCGGACCTCAAAAACTTATATAATAATATATTCCTATAAATTTTTCCAAATGAAAAAGTAAGAGCAATTCTAAAAGTTTATTCAAATAACTGGTAAGTTAGTTAGGCGCCTAAAAATTTTAAAAATAACCTAAATCTCCCAGATACCACTTTGTAACACCCCGATAATTCTCTCTTTTCAGAAATACCTTTATAATATAAAACATAGAGAATTACCCAAGTATTATCGCCCGTGTGATAACGTATCGGCTTATTCAGAATTTTGCAGCGGAAAACATCTAACTAAACTTTATACTTTATTATCATAAATAAATAAATAACTAAGTACTTCAAAAATAATTACTCTATAAATGTCTACTCAAACGAACTTATTGAAATACGTTCTTAGTAAAGTGACAACATGACAACTTAAATTACACAAGCTCTCCACTCCCAGATTCCCAATGATGCTACATCTGCGAACCTGTAAATGTCCATGCTCTAGAGAGTCTGCTCACCAAAATTGGGTCATCACAGGATCAATAAGGCAAAGGCATGATCAACACATACAAACAAAGCACGTAATCAGCAAAGCTGAGTACTACATAATAATATAAAACTTACCTAACATGATACTAAATAATAACATGCAGGGATAAATAATAATATAATCATATAACATTTCTGCAGACAACTTTTACTGAACTAAACTCTAAACATCTTTTTATTACTCAAATGGAATAGTTATTGGACCTGAGTTGTCTTATCTACTAAGCCTTCATCACGAAGACGAAATACGGGAGCTACCACGTATTCCAGAAATGACCTGCGATATCGAGGAACCTTTGCTAACTGAAAAAGGGATGGTGATCAATCCATCTCCTGTAAAAAGCCATGGGCTACCACCATGTACTCCAACTCCTAATGTCCAACTCTAGACGTGCACCAGTCTAAAGTCTATAACCATCCTCGTTACACTTTACGTTCTTTACAGATTATTACTTGTTATGACACACATTCAAGCAATACAGAAATAACAATTCAACATACACAACTGAACTTCTTTTATCTTAGGATTTAATAAGTGGTCACAACTTACAATCCAAGACTTACTTCTTTTAAATCTTAACTTTCTCATTTGTTGAACCTAGCCAACAATCAAACTTACCTTTAAAAGGCATACTTATCAACTTACCAAATAAGGCCCACAGTCCTCATTAAGCAGTGAAAATAATACTTGTAAGAGAACACATGAAAAATCATGAATCAACCTTAATAATATATTAATTCCCCCATGTGAATTAATAATTAAAGTTCCCATCCACATGCTTGCATCAATAAATCCATACAATCATGACAATTCTTTACTCATAATAAATTTAATAATTAACATGCTTGCTCACAGGCATACAACATGTAGAAATCAATCATACTAAAAATCATATATGAACTTATAAAGTTCCTATATATGATACTACAACTTTTCCTCCTTAAATCATGATACTAATCATATAATCACACAAGTATGTACGTACCTTGTGTAAACTAGTCGACTGGCCACTTTAGCCCCTTTAAAAATCTCCTACGGAATACTCTCCGCCTAGAAATCAAACATAACTAAAATCAATACTCTTAAATAAAAAGACAGCAACTTTAAAATATTTAAAATCTCCTTTAAACATATTCAAAAGTTGATTTTTCTACCAAAACTCCAATTACTTTTAATTCCTAGCATAGTACTACCATACTAGTAATTAAAATTCTTAAAACTCCCTAAATAAAATACTTTCTGAAATTCCAGCAACTTATAAAATCATGAAACCTTCTTTAAACCCACTTAAACATGCTTAAAAATCATAAATTAAATCAATCTCATAGTATATAATATGCTACTATGGTTTTCTAATAATTAACACCCTAAAAATCCATGCTTTAATTATTAAAACTTAAATCTAACAATAATAAACAAATCTGAATTTTTATTCTTATAATATAATATATATATGAATCAAGATTATTTATTAAAACAGTAAATTAAAATCAATAATCATGATTAACATTAAAATAAAGCATAAAAACATAGTCTTTAATGAAAACTTGAGGAAGAGGAAAAGAATTAAACCAACACAAGATGAAAGGGAGGCGGCGCCGGCCAAGGAGGAGTCTTGGTGGCAGCAGCGACGGTCACGGCGGTCAACGACGGCGGTGGTGACGTTTCTTAGCAAGGAAGAAAGCGTTACTTGAAGAAGAAGAAACAAAAGCTTGAGAGGAAGAAGAAAAGAAAAATCACGTGGAAGAGGAGAGAGAGAGCCGTGAGAATTGAGAGGAAGAGTGAAGAAAAAATAGTTTGTGTAGGGCAAATAATTGGGCTTAGGGTATTTATAGGTAGGGTTTTCTTTTTGGGCTTAGGAAAAGGAGATTAAGTTTGAATATAATTTGATGACAACTAGGATTGATAAATTAGAACTCCTAGCATCAATATAACTCTTTTTTCTAATCTACTTAGAATTTGGGTTCCTCAAGTCCACTTAGACTTCTTTTCCAAATCAAATTCGTATTTCAAACCTTTTTCAAAGCATGACTAATTAAAATATTTTCAACTTTATTACATTCTTAAAATAATTTCATTTGACTTTTTAAAATAGTCAACCTACTTTAAATAGTAAAATCATTTCAACTAAAATATAAATATATATGTGATAAAATATATTTATAAAATCCTTTAAAATTATGGGGGATTACATACTACTTTACTTTTGAAACTTTATAATCGTTAGTTTTCGGAGAGAGAATCTGGAAAATTTCTTTGCTATGATCGAAATAATTCTTTTCACTTTCTCTTGTTTCATTTTTTTGGTGTCTTTTATTTCTTTTATACTTTACTTTTTTTAATTATTCTAGAGTTTGGTTGAAGCCTAATATGGATTTAATGTTGTGAATTCATGCTAACTCCTCAAATTCATTGCTTTTATGATTCATTCGTGTAAGGGTTGGTTTTCTCATCAATAGTTGTCACTTGTCTACATATGTATATTTATAGAATGTGATTGGGTTTACAATGACATTTGACTCTCAATTAACATCATAATTTTTAGTCCTTTATATTGACTCAACAATCTAGACGATAATCTCAAACAATAACAGAACAACCAAACAACGAAAGCAATAGAGTGACTCAAAGGATCTTAATATCGAAAACCGATTATCGGAAGAAAAACCACCCAACTATGCATTAGGAATCAAAACATAGTGATAATTACAAATTTCTCAAACATCTCTTTTAAACTCTTCCTCTTTCTAATCTAAGAACAATAGACGTAAACAACCCTATAAAGTATCCATAGTTCTATACCAATCTCGCAAATCACAATCATAACGAAAATAGAAAATCATAAAACCGGCACAAACAAACCAGCACCAAAGCAACGCACACTCCGCATAACTCTAACCGAACCCAACCCAACCCGAAACGAACATAGAGAACAAGAGAGAGTTATTGCAACCGCCGGGCACACCCTCCTCTCCTCTCCGGCCCAAGCCACAAACAACCCTAAACATACCCTTTTCAAAGACTTTCTGTTTCTTCCTCAACTGCCCCCCCCTTCCCACTCTCTTTCTCTCTCTCTTCCTCCACAACCGTGGTCTTCCAATGACCACGTCGTCAGAGGAGTCCGACCCCTCCCTTTTCCTATATTGATCAGGAAAAAAAGTACAAGTTTAAATCATCTTTCATGGCTGACATTTTGTTGGGTCTTTCCATCTTCTACAGACTACAATGGTAAAGCTCTTTAAAACCCCATCTCATTTTCATCTTCTTAAGCTTTATTCTCTATTGGGTTCTTTTCATATCCGTCGTTTCTCATCAAAAAAATCCAATCTTTCTTCCATCAAATCCGCCCTTTCGTCGTTGCACCACTCTAATGATACATTAGTTTTGAGAGTTTGTGAAATTTTGTGTGATAATCGCTGGAAATGGAGCTCCGAATTGATTCGTTTGAGCCCCAAATTTACACCTTATCTTGTGGAAAGAGTGATTCATACCCACATGGATACTGGATCACTCTTGCAATTCTTTTATTGGGTCTCTAAGACCTCAACTTATGAACATGATTTCAATTGTTATTTTTCTATGCTAGATAGGCTGGTTTTTGATTGCCGTTACGAAGATGCCCATCATTTGATAATTTTGACTGTTAAAGCTTGTAAGAATGCTCAAGAGCTGAAAAGGGTCATGGATTATTTGGTTGATATTCGGAGACGGGGTCTTAAGATCAATCTGTATAGTTTTAATACCTTGTTGATTGCATTGGGTAGGTTCGACATGGTTGGCGTTGCCTATAATGTGTATAATGAGATGATATGTAGTGGAGTTAGTCCTAGCCTTTTGACATTCAATACTTTGATCAATATATCCTGTAAGAAGGCAATGGTCCGGGAAGCGGAGATTTTTTTGAGTAAGATTTGTCGGTATGGGATGTGGCCGGATGTTTTTACTTATACTTCGTTGATCCTTGGGCATTGTAGAAACCACAATTTAGGTAAGGCCTTTGGATTGTTTGATATGATGTTGAAGGAGGGTTGTGAACCAAACTCAGTGACATATAGTACTCTGATCAATAGGCTCTGTGATGATGGTAGGATAGATGAGGGTTTGAGGCTGCTTCGGGAAATGGTTGAGAAAGGGGTTGAACCTACAGTTTATACTTACACTCTTCCAATTCTCAGACTCTGTGAGTGTGGTCGGGTTGAGGAAGCTTCCAGAGTTGTGGGGGCCATGTTGAAAAGAGGCTGTCGTCCTAATGTTCACACATATACAGCTCTTATTAGTGGGTTGTCTCATGCAGGAAATCTGGAGGTTGCTACTGGATTATACAATAGAATGATGAAAGATGACGTGTTTCCAAACACTACTTCATGTAATGCGTTGATCCATGTATTGTGTGATGGCGGAAGGGTTGAACAAGCTTTGAAGATTTTTGAATGGATGGAAGCTCATGGCTGTTTGCGGAATTCTCGTACCTACAATGAAATAATGAGTGCATTGTGTTTAAGAGGTTCTGTGGAAGAAGCTATGGTGCTTTTTGGTGATATGAATAGGAATGGTCCCTCACCAACTGTGGCAACATATAACATTCTTATTAATGGTTTCATAATGCAAAAGAATCTGGATCATGCTTTAAGATTGTATGATTTGATGAGAGAGAGTGGATATGAACCTGATGAATACACTTACGCTGAAATCATATCTGGGTTCTGCAAAGAGGGCAACCTGGAATTAGCTTCTTCTATCTTCCATGACTTGACAGGACGAGGTCTGCTTCCAACTGAATTTATCTTTACCATTCTAATTGATGGCCATTGCAAAAGAGGTAACGTAGATGGAGCACTAGAATTACTTGGGAAGATGAAGGAATATAGTTGCTCTCCTGTAATTGAGACCTTTAATGCCATTATAAGTGGATTAGCAAAAGAAAATAGGTTTGTTGATGCAGAAAAATTGTGCAGCAGGATGTCTGAGTATGGATTTTTACCTAATGTTGTCACCTACACATCATTGATTGATGGCCTTTGTCGACATGGTGGGACAAATCTTGCTTTAAAGGTGCTTAATGAGATGGAAAAGAACAACTGCCAGCCAAATTTGCATACTTACAGTGTACTCATACATGGATTCTGTAAAGAAGGAAAAGTTGACTGTGCAGAAGGTTTGTTTGAACAAATGCAAAGGGAAGGGATATCCCCTGATGTTGTGGTGTTTACATCTCTTATTGATGGTTTTGTAATGGTTGGTAGGCTCGATCATGCCTTTAGGCTTCTCCAGAAGATGTTGGAGTCCAGCTGCCAAGCTAATTATCGCACCTTCAGTGTATTGCTGAAAGGGTTGCATAAAGAATGCCATTTTCTGGTCAACAAGGTTGCAGTCCAGAATGATGTCTCTTATAGTTTCCCTTCTGATGCTAAGGACATTGGATCTGAAGTAGTCAGCCACCTCTTTGCCAGGCTCTCAGAAATTGATGGTGAACCCACAGTCAGCACATACGACACTTTAATAACTGGTCTATGTAGAGAAGGCAAGTACTACGAGGCAGAACAATTGGTAAAAAACATGCAGGAGAAACAATTGCCTCTGAATAATGGCATCTGTAATTCGCTATTGATAATTCATTGTAAACGTTTAAGAGTGGAAGCTGCTCTAGATATCTTAAAATCGACATCAAGTAGTGATTTAAAGCCCCCATTATCTACTTATGCCTTGCTTATATGTACGTTGTGCAAGTTAAATCAGGTGGATGAAGCTGTATTGCTTTTTAAGGACGTCCTTGATAAAAATTGGAACTCAGATGAGGTTGTTTGGAGTGTGTTACTTGATGGATTACTGAAGGAAGGACAACTGGATCCATGTGTGAAGCTACTTCAAATAATTCAGTCCAGTAAACACACTGTCAGTTTGTTCACTTCCAAGCTTTTGGCTGAAGAAATGTCAAAAGTGGATGGATCTTTGAAAACTGATGTGCTTGTTGACAAACGGATAGACACTACAGATCCTTTAGTGAGTATTTAGATCCTCTAGCGTCATCTCATTTCACAACAGAGGTGCGAACCATTATTTTTCTTTATGCTTTGGGAAGCTAATGAGTAGTATATGTATTTTCCTCTGTTTAGTTTTTTTGCTTCTCTTTTATGTCTTAGGGTTTAAACTTCTTCAGTATTGATAGCTGTTCTATGAGATCTTATTTTTCTTCTTCTTCCAAGTGCTTGGTTTTCTCATGCTGGTTTTGTTGCAGGGTGAAGTCGAGTTCAGATCTGTCTTATATGTTCCATCAATGGCGCCTCAGGGGAAAGATGATGTAATGAATTTTAAGACAAAGAATATAAGGCTTTATGTCAAGCGAATTTTCATTTCTGATGACTTTGATGGAGAATTGGTAAGCATTATGCTAGAATACATTTAGTTAGTGGACTATGACTTATGATGACCCTTAAACTTTCCTTGTTGCTTCATGATAGTTCCCTCGATATCTGAGCTTTATTAGAGGCGTTGTGGACTCCAGTAACCTTCCCCTCAATTTTTCTCGTGAGATTCTCCAGGAAAGCCGAATTGTAAGAGGATCTAATCATCTACCTATCAAACTAATCTGTTTTTAATTATCTTTTATTTTTCTGAAATTTATTATCTTATTTATTTCCCATACTTGTTTGCGTTGAAGGTGAGAATAATGAGAAAAAGATTGGTTAAAAAAGCCTTTGACATGATCCTTGGCATATCAATGAGCGAGAACAGAGATGTATGTAAACACTACTGATGTTAACGCTGCTTTTTTCAAGTAATGATTTCTTCTACTGGTCTATGTACTAATCTAGTACTTGACGTGAAATTATATTTCACTAATTTTCATAACAATTCCCCTTTCATACATTGTCTTTATCGTTTTCTTTGAATAATTTTTTTTTTGTTGTTGTTGTAGGACTATGAGAAGTTCTGGGAGAACTTTGGCAAACACCTAAAATTGGGTTGCATTGAAGATCGTGATAATCACAAACGTATTGCACCTTTGCTACGATTTTTCTCATCTCAAAGTGAGAATGAGATGATAAGCTTAGGCGAATATGTTGAGAACATGAAAGCTGAGCAGAAGGATATCTATTACATTGCTTCGGACAGCGTAACAAGTGCAAAGAATACACCTTTCCTTGAGAAGCTTTTGGAGAAGGATCTTGAGGTAGGAATTTTTTCATATTCATTTGTTGATTTATTACTTTTCTTTTGTTGATTGCTAATTCTTTTGGGTGGCGTGGTGTGGGAGGTGGTTTTACATGTCAATGTAACATTGTTTGTCTGTCTATAGGTGCTCTTTTTAGTTGATCCCATTGATGAGGTTTGCTGTCCAGACTCTGAAGTCTTACAAGGAGAAGAATGTTGTGGACATTAGCAAGGAAGGTTTAGACTTAGGTAGGCACATTGGTGCTTCCAATTTCAGTTTACTACTCTTTGGTTGGCATGCTCCAGCTTCATCTGTTTCTGGTAGTAGGACCTTTGTTAAGAAAATTGCACATTTCTAGTGGCTTGATATTAACCCCGTAGACCACTCTTGATTCTTCCTACAAGATTATATACTTTAAGGCTAAGTGTTGCATTTGTTCAAAGGATATATTATAGAAATGCATTATTAGCTGCTTTGACATTGTTGCAGGAGTGGAAAATGAACAAAAAGAAACAGAGGTGAAACAGGAATTTGGTAGGACTTGTGACTGGATCAAGAAGCGTTTGGGTGACAAAGTTGCTAGTGTCCAAGTTTCTAATCGATTGAGTTCTTCACCTTGTGTTCTTGTGTCTGGCAAATTTGGTTGGTCAGCTAATATGGAGAGGTAATCTTTTTTTTTCTTTCACCTTTTTTCCCTTTTTTTGGGTTTTTTTTTGGGGGGGGTTGTCAGGGTGGGGTTTTAATATCTGTTTGCCTATTCCTCCTGTAGAGGCATGTCCTATTGGTTTAGTTATTCATTTAATTGTCTTCTTACCTGTTCTTTTGGAGTATGAAACATTATTATCGCTCTAAGAATGGTATGGCTCTTGCAGGCTGATGAAGGCACAGCATGCTGGTGATTCATCTGGTCTTGATTTCATGAAAAGCAGGAGGGTGCTTGAGATTAATCCCGATCATTCAATTATTAAAAGTTTGCATGTACGTAATTGTAATTACAAGTTCTGTCTTCCCATTGTATGTAGTACGCATGTACTAGTGTTTGAGGTTGGTTATCCTTTGCTGGTTGTATAGGCTGCATGCGAAAGTGGCTCAGAGGATGAAGAAGCTCTTAGAGCAGTTGATCTATCATATGATGCAGCACTAGTCTCCAGTGGTTTCACTGTAAGTATTTCTTGGATTCTTCTTATTTGGTTTGTACATGTCTGTGTTTGGGCTTTTCTTGGGCTTAGGCTTGTGGCTTTGGAGTGTCCTATTTGTTTCCGGGGACCTTGTCATAGACCCCATCCTTGACAAGAAACGAAACTAGTAATCCAAGTGCTTTCATTAGCAAACTTCCAAAAAATTTCGAAGATACTTGGAACTTAAAAGCAAAAGTCAGTAGAAGATTTTGGTATGATGCAAAAAATGAGGGAGGCAATTCACAAACAAGCATACTGTCTACTCATGCCACAAATTGTTAGTGTTTAACCTAATCAAATCCATAATTTTGATTTTTGGTTAATCAACCTATAGAATGTCATTATGGACCACCTCGTTAAACATAACAGATCTATGCAGAAGTGGAACTCACCTTTGTTTTGCTTATCTATTTACTCACTCTATGATAGTGTTGAAAGTTGCATAATTTTTTGTTATTGTATGTCGAATGAAAAAGTAATAAAGAGATAAAAATTATTCAAAGCTCTGCCCTTACATTCTAGCTCATAGATTAAAAGTTTAAAATCACTATCATCGCTGTAACGGAGTTAGAGAAGGCTGTGGTGGGTTTTGGTGTAACTCTTGTGGTGGTGATGGTTGTTGAGGTTGGAGGGAGATGGTTGGGAAGAAAGTAAAGTGGATATAATGGAGGTAGGGAGGAGGCGAAGAGAGAATGACGGTGAATTTTGAGTGTAGAAAAGCCGAGGACGGGGGGGGAGGGGGGTTAACCAGTGTAACATAATTCCCTAATCTCCCCGCGAACTGCGATCGAATTATGGTCTGTGTTCGCCTATTTTACGCCCATTTTACCGCGAACTGAAAAAGCAAATTATATAGCGAATTATGTTACACTGGGTTTAACGGTTAGCAAGGTCTATATTGAGAAGGGAAACCCTATAGCTGGGTGTATTCTAGGTTAATCGAAAGTCCAGATTAGTTTGAGAAGGTTCTTAATAGTTCGAATTTCTAATTGAACTGTCCGAAAGTAATTTGAAACAACAGAATTGAACTTTCCAAACGTAATCTGAAAGAACATAATTTAGAAACTTTGGCATATTCATTATAAAAGAGTTCTCGAGTTCTTTTACATTAGGGTATATTAGGGTTCTTGAAAGTTTAAAGGTTCTAACTATGAGATGTGGTGCTATAAATAGTAGCCAATCTAAATACCAACATGAATTCTACCTTTAATCTCCTAATCGTAATGTGATTCTAATATGTTTAGTTGTATTTCACGTTACACGTATCACCCATATACAGGATCAATAGTATAACAAGTTCGGATATCTTATGTAAATGCATTTTTTCACTGTTTTCTCCCCCCTCTCCACCATATTCTTTTGCACACTTCCGAATGGCAAGGTGTGTAAGGTTGCTTCCTCTTCACCTTAAATAAATTAAGTTTCAGAAAAGATTTCACATAAGTTCTAATATGATGTAATAATAAGTTCGAATTAGCAAAATTCAGTTGCAGAGAATGCACCCTAAGAATAGTGGATAAAGAAGTAAGAGAAAGTGTAGGGTTGGATAGAGAACAAAAGGAAGAGATGGTTGTCATCTGTATCAGCTTAAAGTTGCCTCCAAATGGAAACGGACATGTTATCTTAGTTGTGTGTTGTCAGCAAGAGGAAAGTTAACACTATCTTGGTTTATATTGCTTGTTGATAATGGATCTGTTTGTGCAGCCTGAAAACCCAGCACAGCTCGGTGGAAAGATATATGAGATGATGGGCATGGCTCTAATAAACAGATGGGGATCATCACTTGATGCTCAGCAACCAGTTAGCCCTCCACAGAATCCCGAGACTATGGAAGCTGAGATAGTTGAGCTAGTTCAAGCTGATGGTCAGAAATGAAGAGCACCACGCAGTTTGTGGTAATCGGAGACAAATAGCTTTTAGTGGCATATATATATTGATTCAGAGTTATTTTTGAGAGGCGATTCAAAGTTGTAATCGTAGTTAAAAAGTTAGCTACATAGTAGAGCAATGTAGAAGGATATCCGTTTTCTGAGAACACATGGATTGTGAAATCTGGTGAAGGTATTGGTTTCAATCTTCCGTATTTCAGTTACCCATACACGATTCAATCATTCTAGCGAGCAGTGTTGTCTTTTTTTTCTTCCTCCGTTCCCCTTCCTATTACCCTCATTGTTCCTCTTTCCTCGGGTTTCTTTTATTTTTGAGTTCGTAGTAATTATTGCAGCGTACTGTAGTTGCATATTGTACTTATATCTTACCAGGCTTGCTTGGTGTAGGTGGTTGGGGATTTACTTTGTAATCTTAAAGGTTACAAGGTTGAATTTTTTCAACCGTGGTTCTTGATTCTCCTTGTCTTTTCCTACTACTCTCAATAAGCCTAGCCAGTAAATGCTAGACCAAAACACTGTGCTGGTTGAGGTCTAGACAGGATCGTTCTCCTAACCATTAAAAAAGATAAAAAAAATTAGTACTTATTTAAACTGATTAAAATTTATTTGATTTCATTTGAATTTAATTTTAAGTCATTTGAACACATTTGAACTATTGCTCTGAACTGAATGTATTGCAATTTACTAAAACTTATTGGTTTTTGTCTAATTTTGTTTCCACTGTTTTTTAAGAAATTGAGTTGAAATAAGCTTAATAGGTACAATAAGAAACTAGTCAAGACATGAGTTCTGTAATTAATGCTTGCGTTGATTAGTGCATGGGTTACAATTTTAGTGTTGGTAGCGGATAGTAAACGGGGTGCAATGATTATTAAACTTATTTGTTATTTATAAAGAAAGTCTGTGGCAACGTTCGTGGTAATGGAATTGTATAGTATTCTCTAATGTTTTTCATCCCATATTTCCATTACCACTTACTAGTTGATATCAACCTCCTCAGAAGTAGTAACAACAACACCAATAATTTTAGAACCTTAATTCCCGTTCACAGTATTTTGACGTGACTCAAGATTTTAATTTTGGTGGTTGTCTACATAGATTCTCAAAATTTCATGTTTTCCGAACTCTTAATATCATAGCCTATGGATCCTTCAAGATGTCTTAGATGCCAAAACAACTATAATCGGTTCTCTATTATCCTACATTTGAACTCAACCTTCAATTGAATATCCTCGTTTCGAGTTCTATATCT
Organism: Beta corolliflora; assembly: GCA_947648045.1. Taxonomy (NCBI): domain Eukaryota; kingdom Viridiplantae; phylum Streptophyta; class Magnoliopsida; order Caryophyllales; family Amaranthaceae; genus Beta; species Beta corolliflora. Next base: position 3,090,477 of record CANSZD010003721.1, on the reverse strand, counting down.
TAATGGGTTCCCCCATCAATCTCAAGATGCATATTTCTGCCATCCTATCTTCCCAATATGATTTTTAAAGCTCAACTCCTATATCCACATAATAAACAGGGTCTTATACAATTTTCCTTTCAACCTTATAGGTAAGATATGGTTGTACAAAATCTCAATTACCCTTCTTCTTTTAAACCGCCTTAACTGAATCTTGTGAGTCACGTCTTGGTCAATATCTCAGTTACTCTCCGTAGCATAGCTGAGGAAAGAGTGGATGTCATTGCTGAGAAAATGCAAATTCTTCTAGACGAATACTTTGACGAGCTGAAGAACGGTCTGCGTGTGGTTCTCGAGGGTAATGGTGGCTCGCAACAGCGGGAGGAGTTCTTGGGGTTACAGAAGCTTGTTCAGAATAGGTCGGACTTGGTGCCGAAGACTTTGGTTCGAGCTCACCGTGTGCACCTAGAAGTTCTTGTTGCTATGAAGATGGGAATTCAGGCATTTTTACATCCTAATGTATGTCTTTCTCAGACTTCTCTGATTGAGATTTTTACGTATAAGAGATGCAGAAACATTGCTTGCCAAATCCAGCTTCCGGTAGATGAGTGTACCTGTGAAGTGTGCACCAATAAGCGTGGTTTTTGTAATATATGTATGTGTGTAATATGTTCTAAGTTCGATTTTGAGGTGAATACGTGCCGATGGATTGGTTGTGACTTATGTTCACACTGGACACATACTGATTGTGCAATTCAGGATGGGTTAATCTGTATGGGTAATTCTGCTAGTGTTGCCACATGACAGGCGGAGATGTTGTTTAGGTGTAGGGCTTGCAATAGGACCTCTGAACTTTTGGGTTGGGTTAAAGATGTGTTCCAACATTGTGCACCCTCTTGGAATCGGACAACTTTTTTGACGGAACTTGACATAATTGGCCGTATTTTCCGTGGAAGTGAAGATGTTAAAGGTAGGAAGTTGTTTTGGAAGTGTGAGGAGCTTATAGAGAAGATGAAGAGTGGACTAGCTGAAACAACAGCTTGCAGAGCAATTCTGATGTTCTTCCAAGGTACACATTTAGTTAATTTCCTTTATCTCCTTTCCTCTGTTTGAAAGTTGGATGTGGAGCAACTGTAAATAGTATTCTTATACTACCACGATATAGTACATTTGGGTTAATGTGCACGTAACTTGAATCTGTGGTGTTATTCTACTATTAAATGTGCTCATAATTGGACTGAAAATATCAGGAAAATGATTCAAATTGTTTTTGCCATCAAACTGAAACGGTAAGGATGAGTGCGCTTGTTAATTAACCCAGCATGCTATAACTATAAGTCTATAAGTGAGACTGACTTACCTATTATTTATTGAGTTATGTTTATATATGACTGAAAGACCTAATAATGTTATAGTCGATTAACAAAGGTGTAGTTCATTCACTGTCTTTTCTGAAGTAGGAAAATTGGACAAAATTCCTCATCATATCGTTGACCAAATCAACTTAAAATTTTTTCTCTGTTTGAAGAGCTCGAGACGGACCCATCGAGAAATGGAGGAATAGGGGAAGGTGGAAGACTATTAGCACCACAGGAGGCCTGCAAACAAATTGCAGAAGTTGTTCAGGAAGCTATAAGGAAAATGGAAATGGTGGCGGATGAAAAGCCGAGGATGTTGAAGAAAGTCTGCCTGACTCTTTAGACTTGTGATCGTGAGCTTGAAGACAAAGCTAGGGAAGCGGCAGAATTGAAGCTTGAGAGACAGAGAAGGAAGCAGCAGATAGATGAGCTTGAGAGCATTGTAAAACTTAAACAGGCAGAAGCAGACATGTTCCAGCTTAAAGCTGATGAGACTAGACGGGAAGCTGAGATGCTCCAGAAAATTGCTCTGGCCAAATCCGAGAAATCAGAAGAAGACTATCGCAATAGATACCTAAAACTTAAGCTGAGTGAAGCAGAGGCAGAAAAGCAATATTTGTTCCAGAAAATGAAGGTTCAGGAGAGTTCTCGTGCTCTGCATGCCAATGATGGGAATGATTCCTCACAGATGTTCTCTAACGCGCTAAAAAATGTGTACAATGCTTCTTCCAGTGCTGATTGCCAAACTAGTGAGAGAAATTCTGGAAGAACGAACTCATGAAAGATGAAATTTTACCCTCTTATTGCTGGAACAGAACCGATGTGGCTCCCAGGTCTTGTCAAGGTCCAATTGCAGGTACTGGTTCGTTAACTAATGCTTGTTTTTAACTGTCACTTGTACTAAAGTAGGAAAAGGTGAATGTACAAGATCTTATTTATGTTGTAATTTCATTTCGTAGTCGATCTATGTGTTTCTTTTCGGCATGACATGTATTTGCAGAATTATAATTGAAAAATCGGTTTCATAATATATAGATTTTGTTTCTGCCTAGAAACTAGTCAAATGAGAGAGGTGTGGTTAGAGAGGTTAAAATCCCGAGTTGGAGTATAATCCCGAGTCTTGTCACTTGAAATCCTGCAAAACAAGGAAAACTAGCCCGGGGGTGTTCACGGGAAAGCCCCTCTGACGCTCAAGTCAGTTGAGATTGAGGTAGAGAGAGAAAGTGAGTAATTGTAGAGAGAGATGCTCTGGTTTGGTTAGGTGAGAATTGAATACCTGCTAAGCGATTGAGCTTGCTGCTTTTATAATGTTGGGGATTTCCCAGACAAAAAACCCTATTGGGGAACATCCATGTCTGTACGAAAGTTGTCTCCCTTTTATGGTAAAAGTATTATTTGCCTAAAGAGCTGATGGGCTCCTGGGGAGCATGCAGGTCAGATCTTTCAGGTGGGCTTTGCATAACACTGTTGGACCAGATCATGGGTCCAAACAATTAGCCCCACGCCAAGTAATCGGAGTGGAAATCGCCTTTTTTAGTGCGGTTGATTGGCGGAACAAAGTAATTGCATTTTTGCCGATGTTAAGCGGGACCACTAATTCTCATGACGGATCGTAGCGGAGAAAATCTTCTGGCGCTAGGATTAACCAAGCACGGGGATCTCACTGGCCGGCCAGCGAGTCGGGGTCCAAGGGTGAAACGCCCTGGTGGGGGTTAGAGGGCAACGCCCCCGAACTTTTTCAAGGTACACGGAGCCCGAGGAGGGAGATCTCATGAATTCCCGAGCCCAAGGAAGAAACTTCTTACGAATTCCCTGCTCGGGGTAGATCCCGAGCATGTGAAGGTTCCTTACCCGAGTTGTAGGGGCCTTGAGCACTAGTTATGCTGATCCCGACTCGGTCGACACTGTGCTTGGTGCCTCAAATGCACCCGATAGCGTCACACACCTCGCATCAAGTGAGCCCCGACCCGGGAGGGTATTGATCCCGACTTGGTCGACGCTGCGCTTGGCGCTCCCGTGGTTAGAGGCATGCATTCGGGGGCACCATACGTGGTTGTGCGCCTACGGTCAGTTCTCCCGACCCGGAGGTGCTGGGCTAGGCTTTTCGTAACCCCGAGAGGAGGCACCCTTCTTTCCTGAATTAATGCGTTGAGCTCCGAGTTGATGTGGGAGCCTTGGGCTTGCATCCATGCAATCCCGAGTCGGTTCCCTGGTGCTTGGCACCGAGCGACCCCGAGAGGGGGAAACCCTGCTCCCCCGAGTTAACGCGTTGGGCCCCGAGTTGATGTGGGAGCCTTGGGCTTGCTTCCGAGCAGCCCCGAGACGGTGCCCTGGTACTTGGCACCGAGCGACCCCGAGAGGGGGGGACCGTGCTCCCCGAGGTAATGTCGAGAAGGGTGTGCGCCAACTCGGGGGCTAATGAGCCATTCTATGGGGACCCCGAGTTGGTCATGGAGATGCTTAGCCATTATTTGGCTGAGTGTTGAGCCCCCTGGCAAGGCCGAGAAGGGTGTGCGCCAACTCGGGGGCTAATGAGCCCTTCTAGGGGGACCCCGAGTTGGTCATGGAGATGCTTAGCCATTATTTGGCTAAGTGTTGAGCCCCCCGGCAAGGCCGAGAAGGGTGTGCGCCAACTCGGGGGCTAATGAGCCCTTCTATGGGGACCCCGAGTTGGTCGTGGAGATTCTTAGCCATTATTTGGCTAAGTGTTGAGCCCCCTGGCAAGGCCGAGAAGGGTGTGCGCCAACTCGGGGGCTAATGAGCCCTTCTAGGGGGACCCCGAGTTGGTCATGGAGATGCTTAGCCATTATTTGGCTAAGTGTTGAGCCCCCCGGCAAGGCCGAGAAGGGTGTGCGCCAACTCGGGGGCTAATGAGCCCTTCTATGGGGACCCCGAGTTGGTCGTGGAGATGCTTAGCCATTATTTGGCTAAGTGTTGAGCCCCCTGGCAAGGCCGAGAAGGGTGTGCGCCAACTCGGGGGCTAATGAGCCCTTCTTGGGGACCCAGAGTTGGTCATGGAGATGCTTAGCCATAATTTGGCTAAGTGTTGAGCCCCCCGACAAGACCGAGAAGGGTGTGCGCCAACTCGGAGGCTAATGAGCCCTTCTATGGGGACCCCGAGTTGGTCATGGAGATGTTTAGCCATTATTTAGCTAAGTGTTGAGCCCCCGGGCTAGGCCGAGAAGGGTGTGCGCCAACTCAGGGGCTAATGAGCCCTTTTATGGGGACCCCGAGTTGGTCATGGAGATGCTTCGCCATTATTTGGCTAAGTGTTGAGCCCCTTGGCAAGGCCGACAAGGGTGTGCGCCAACTCGGGGGCTAATGAGCCCTTCTATGGGGACCCCGAGTTGGTCATGGAGATGCTTAGCCATTATTTGGCTAAGTGTTGAGCCCCCTGGCAAGGCCGAGAAGGGTGTGCGCCATCTTGGGGGCTAATGAGTCCTTCTGTGGGTACCCGAGTTGCGTGGAGGAGCATCCACGGTACTTAGTTGATAAACCAACTGGTGACCCAGTGCTGGTGTGATCCCGAGTAGGGCTAGCCTCTTGAGCTGAGCTGGGTCTTAGTCAAACTCCCTTGACTGCTGGTATTTGGACGTTGACCGTTGACTGGAATGTTGACCGTTGACTTGTTGTTTGAGGCTTCGTGTTTAGGCTTAGGTTTTTGGGCCTTCCCCCTAGTAGGTCTGTTCTTTTGAAGCCCACCAAGAGTGGTGCAGAGGTTGACGTGACACGGGGATGGTGATTGAACTTATACGGAGGAAGATGGGAGTTCTCTTTCCGTACTCCCTAATCATTTGTGATTTTCTCTCTCTCTCCTCATTCTCTCCCCATTTTCTCTATAAGTTCCTCTGCTGTTTCATTCAATCCCGAGCTCACGAGTGCCCGAGTGTGTTCGTCCCGAGACCGAGAATCCCCGAGAAGGTACGCTTTTCCTTAGCCATTTTTCTGTATTTCCTTGTTTGATAATTAGAGAGTCCCTAGGATGGATCCCGAGTCCGATCTGAATGTTCCGCCTCTCCTCCTCATAGGTTATCAGAAGAGATACGCGGGGTTGATGGGTTTTTAGTTAGCACCCGCATTCTGTGTGAGGACCCATCGTCAATTCCCGAGGTGGTCCCCTTACTTAGTCCCTCAGATTCACTTAGCGAGGAAGATGAGGGAGTAGTTGCAGGTCCTTGGGATGTTTTTGTGGCCCATAGGCCTTGTAGTGCTAGCTACCTCGACCGACTTCTCTCGGACGAGGTGGTTATGGTTTATGAAGAGGTGAGGATGAAGTCCCGACTACTTCCGGCCAAGAGTACCCTCCCTTGGATCCCGATGGTGGTCCTCACACTTACTATCCCGAGCCCACCTTTATGGTGTATATGGCGAGGAATGCCAAGTATGTGGGGACTAAATTTTGGATTCATAACCCTTATTTCGTAGTCCGAGTGAAGCATATTGAATCGGTGTTGAGTCCTCCGGCTGGATGTGTATCGGTTTATCATCAGAGCATGCAGATGGGCCTTAGATTCCCTTTGCATTCCTTCATCAAGGACCTTCTGAATGCCTACCAACTGACGCTCACCAACCTTCTTCCTAACAGTTGGTTGACCATAAATGGCTTCATATCAGTTTGTGACCTCCTCGGTGTTACCCCGAGTGTGCGCCTGTGGCGCAATATCTTTAGTTTGATGTTAGGTCCCGCCGATCTCCATGGCCCGGGTTGGTTTCGATTTCAGTGTAGAGCGGGTTACAAGGTCGTCCGTGATCGCCCTTCAAACCAAAAAGGGTTTAGGCGGATGTTCTACCACGTTTACACAAGTGGTGAGTGGGGAATCCCTATCCTTCCTCCCGAGGAGGGGCCTCGCTTTAGGCTCAATCAGACGGTGCCCGAGATGTCTCGGGAGGAAGTGGTGGTGGGGATCTATCTTTCCACCACCCCGAGGACATTGACTGGTGCCCTCACTTACGTGCCTCAGAACTGGCTGCCGACCCGCTACGAGATGCGGAATGAGATGTTCTTGGTTGCAACGGGCTTGAGTCCTAGCTGTGACAAGGGTAATTTCCCTTTATCAAGTGTATGCATTTGCTTTTATGCTAAAATTTTGACATTTCTCTTAGTTCAACTGTTGCCCGACAACGACTGGATCCCGCGATGGCCGAGAAATATGTTGACAGCGCTGCCGTAGCTGCTAAGCTTTTGGATGAGTTGGATGAGGAGACTATGTCAACCCTCCACCTCCTAAGGTTTGCTCTATCGTGGTGCCTCGAGAGTTACATTATATTTTACTTTCTCGTGCTATCCCGAGTTGTACTAACTCTTTAACTTTTGCAGGATACGGATTCCAAGAAGGCTAAGAAGCCTCATGTTCGTTCCCGCAAGCTGAAGGGGGACACTGAGAAGGCCCAGGCTTTGGAGAAGGCAGCATCCAAGGCCTCTTCCAACGTCTCTGCGGGCAGCAAGAGGAAGCCCGAGGATGAGCTTGGGGTAATGATGAGGTTTTTGATGAACCTCTTCCCAAGCGGGTCCGAGCTGATCAAGTGGGGTCCAGCGTCCCTTTTACAGCCATCACTAGGCCACAGAAGTTGGCCCGAGTTAGGAATGCCGAGGCGCTGCTAGCCCTTGGGCATGGAGAGGTCAATGCCTTCTATGAATCCTGGCTCGAGGTTCGTTATTATCCCGAGTAAGTGTTAGACTTGGCTTTTTTATTTCCAACTAAACTTCTTATTTCTGTGTAGACTACCATTCGAATGACCTCGGTGATCAATCGCCGGGCTCAGTTCGAGGAGGGTATTGTGGCCTTGACCAAGAAGGTGACCGCGCTGAAGAAGCAGGTCTCGGACCAAGAGGTCGAGATTACAAAGCTCAACACCGAGCTTGATGGTCAGAAGACCACCTTTGAGGAAGCCAGAAGGCCATAAATGACATGGACGCGCTGAAGGAAGCTAAGAAGCAGGTCCAGGCTACCCTCGAGGCCACTATCATAGAGCGCAACGCCGTTCTTAAAAGCGTTGAAGATGTCAAGTTGCAGCTGGTAGAGGCGCAGAAGAAAGCCAAGGCCTCCAAGCATAGCCTGAAGAAAGTCAAGGCTAAGCTTGAGAAGGTGCAGGGTGAGTTTTTGCAGGAGTGGAAAAGGTCTCCCAAGGGGTTGGCCTTTCTGGGGAAAATGGCCACCAACTCCTATCGCATGGCTGTTCGGGAGACGAAGGAGCTCCTCAAAGGGATTCTTGTTGGTCCTGACTCTGCTTTAAACTGGGATGATGTTGAGGCTGAGTTTGATCGTCGCATTGCCGAGGACCAGAAGAAAGATGCAGCCAAAGCCAAGGCTTCCTCTGCTGCCCAGGCCCCTGAGGCCACATCTCAGCCTGGTGTTGTCAATGCTGAGGTGCCTATTCTTGAAACTTCGGCAACTGCTGAGGTTGCCCCGAGCTCTATGGCTCCTACTACTGATGTTGTTGACCCCGAGGGTCTCTGCTCCGGTAAGAGTTTGGATGAGGAGGATGGTGCGGGTAGCACCGACAGTTCTCCTGACAAGAACTTGGCTGCTTAGCTTTATTTCTGCTTTGTACTTAGATTTCTTGGACTCTTGGGAGTTTGTTCCCGGGGCCTCTAGGTTGTATTTCACCATCTTAACTTAATGAAATTGTACTTTTTACAATTTTCCTGAGTATTTTTGTTTGCAACTGCCCCGAGTATAATTTTTTCGAGTTTTTTTTATTTGCAACTGCCCCGAGTATAATTTTCCCGGGTACAATGCGTTATTTTGTTAGATGCAACTGCCATAAACCAAGTGTACTTCGTAAATTGTTAGCTTTTCATTCATATTTCTCGAGATTGTCAACTCTGTGGGGTACAACTGGCTGCCCCGAGTTGTGGCTAACAAAATAAACTATAGGCTCTAATGTGGCCAAGTTTACAAAATGATCCCGCCAACTCTAATAGGGTACAACTGATTGCCCCGAGTTGTGGTTAACAAAATAAACTAGAGGCTCAAGTGTGGCCTGTTTACAAAATGAGGCTCAAGTGTGGCCCAATTACAATCATGGCTCATGTGTGGCCAAGTTTACAACACAGTGGCTCATGTGTGGCCAAGTTACATCTTAGCTCGTTAAATGTAATATTTCTTCAGATTGTTTGCGTTCCTAGGTCGGGCCAGGGGAGTGCCTTCAGGAGACTCGAGTCGGTATGTTACTGGCTTGATTACTTCGGTGACCCTGTAAGGTCCATCCCATTTTGGCCCGAGCTTCCCTTTCAGATGTGCCAATCTCGTAGCCTCGACTTTCCTCACTACCCAATCGCCAACATTAATAGGTCTGGCTTTAACCCTGAGGTTGAATTGCCTGGCAACACGTTGTTTGTTGCGTATAGACTTGAGTAGGGAGTTGCTTCGAGCTTCGGGGAGCAAGTCGAGGTTGATTCTCTTCTCTTCTTCATTCTGCTCATAGTCATAGAATGTCATCCTTAAGGAAGGTATCCCGGCTTCGACGGGAAGGACAACCTCACTACCATAGACCAGGCTGAAGGGTGAATGGCCCGTTGCTTCTTTCACGGTTGTTCGTGCTGACCATAACACACCCGGGAGGTCATCAATCCATGCTCCCTTGGCCCCCTCCAGTGACTTCTTAATCCCGTTCAGCACTACTTTATTTGCGGCCTCTGCCTGGCCATTTGTCTGAGGTCGGGAGACCGCTGAGAATCTTGTCTGAATGCCAAACCTAGAACAGTATTCCCGAGTAGGCCCACTGTTGAATTGTCTTCCGTTGTCCGAGATTAGGGTCCTTTGGATCCCGAAGCGGGTGATGATGTTCCTCTAGATGAAGTTTTGTACTTGCTTGTCTGTTATGGAGGATAGGGGTTTCGCCTCAACCCATTTGGTGAAGTAGTCGATGGCTACTAGGAGGAACCTCCTTTGCCCCGAGGCTGCTGGGAATGGACCTATTAGGTACATCCCCCATTTGTCAAAGGGTAGGACAGCTTGAATGGAGGTTAAAGGATTAGTGGGAGCCCGAGGAATGTCCCCATGGAGTTGGCAGTTGGGACATTTCTTCACCAATTCTGCGGCATCATGCTTCTGGGACGGCCAGTAATATCCGGCCGTTAGAGCTTTCCCGGCTATAGTTTTGGCCCCTTGGTGGCTGCTGCAGGCTCCTTCATGGATCTCCCGGAGGATATAGTTTCCTTCGAAAGAAGTTACACATTTGAGTAGGGGGTGAGTATAAGACTTTTTGTACAAGTGGCCTTCATGCCAGATGATCCACCCCGCCTTTCTCTTTAGGCTATCAGCCTCTTTCTCATCCGAAGGCAACAACCCGTCTCTCAGGTATCCGATAATCTCTTCCATCCATGTGTCTGTCCTGTTGATGGTGTGTACTTGCAATGAATTGATGCTTGGCTAGTTCAGGACTTCCCAGATGATGGTTCGAGGGGTCAACCCCTCTGCTGAACTTGCCATGCGGGCCAAGGCGTCGGCTTGCTGGTTTTCTGATCTCGAGAAGTGTTGTATGTTGAATGAGGACAACTTCTTGATGAGCTTTCGGGTCTTGTTTAAGTACATCCTCATGTTATCTTCCTTGGCCTCGTATTCCCCCGAGGCCTGTCCTACAATAAGCTGCGAGTCCGATTTGGCTATTACTGCTTGGGCTCCCAAGTTGATGCAAATTTGGAGACCTAAGATCAGAGCTTCGTATTCAGCCTCGTTATTGGAGGCCAGAAAATCAAACTTCACATCATATTCCATTTTATCCTCGACTGAGGGTATAATTACTAGCCCGGCTCCGCTGCTTGCTTTGGTGGCTAAACCATCCACTTGCAATCCCCACGACTCCCTTTGCTCTATGTCAGTGGGTCGGGAGCTGGATTTGCTGATGAAATCTACCAAGGCCTGGGACTTGATTGCTCTCCGAGGCTCGTATTCCAGCCCAAAATCTGCCAACTTGTCTGCCCACTCGGTCATCCGAGTCGAATGAAACCTGCTTTCAATTACTTTCCGGATAGGTTGCCCGGTTAGGACCTTAATAGGGTGCGCCTGAAAATATGGTTTCAACTTTCTACTCGCCATTACCAGCGCAAAAACTATCTTCTCAATCTGGCTGTACCTTGCTTCGGCTCCTCTATAGGCGTGGCTGATGATGTACACTGGGTGTTGGGCTCCTTTTCTTTTCGCTACGAGCACGGCACTGAGAGCATATTCTGATACTGATAGATAGATATAGAGTGTTTCTCCCGGCAAGGGTGATATGAGTTTGGGCAATGTTGCCAAGTGCTGTTTCAGCTGCTGGAAAGCCTGCTCAGCCTCGTCATCCCAATCAAACTCCTTCCTTTTGAGTGCTCTGAAGAATAGTAAGCTCTTGTCAGCTGAGCGGGATAGGAAGCGGCCCAGCGCTGCTAGGCACCCTGTTAACCTCTGAACTTCTCTAACATTCCTTGGCGAAGACATGTTCAACACTGCCTTGATTTTGTCGGCGTTAGCCTCAGTTCCTCTCTCATCCACCAGGAACCCGAGGCACTTCCTCCCTTTTACCCCGAACACGCATTTCTTCGGATTCAACTTCATGCCATGGCGTTGTAGGGTGTCCAGCGTTTCCGCCAGATCCCCGACGTGGTCTGTTGTCTTTTTGCTCTTGACGATCATGTCGTCCACGTACACCTCAATGTTCCTCCCAAGTTGCTCCTCAAAGACTTTGTTAATTGTTCGTTGGTAAGTAGCCCCTGCATTCTTTAGCCCAAAGGGCATCATTTTGTAGCAGTACACGCCTTAGGCTCTAACGAATGTCGTGTGTATTCGGTCCTTTTTCGCCATCGGGATCTGGTGATATCCCGCATTGGCATCCATGAAGCTGAGCAACTCGTGACCGGCAGTTGAGTCAACCAGCCTGTCAATCTTTGGTAGGGGATGATTATCCTTAGGACACGCCTTGTTCAAGTCAGTGAAGTCGACACACATGCGCCAAGCTCCACTGGCCTTTTTTACCTAAACCACATTGGCCAACCACTATGTGTACTGGCATTCTTCAATAATGCCCGCCTCTAGCAGCTTCTTAACTTCTGCTGCTACTGATGCGTTCCTCGGGCCCTTGATGTCTGAGTTTCTGCTTGATGGGGCGGAAACCTTCTTTGATATTCAGCTCATGGGATGCGAAGTTGGGGTCTAACCCCTGCATGTCGGAGGCGGAGTAAGCAAATACATCCTTGTAATCCCGCAAGGTGCTGATGAGTTTGTCTCTGATCTCGGGGCTGAGACTCGTGCCAATCCTCAGCACATGCCCCAGATCATCATTTATCACTATTTCTTCGTCCTCCTCGACCGGCTGGGGTCGTTCATATGACTTCGGATTTTCTGAAAGGTAGACCCCGAGGCCTGTGGGGGTATCCTCAAGGCCTTCCTTCTTCCTCTTCTTTGGTCGCTCTTCTTCCTGCGAATTTGTTTTGAAACTATTTGCATAACACTCCCGAGCTGTCCGCTGATCACCATAAATTTTCCCGACTTAACCTTTATCTGTTTCGTACTGCATGAGTAACTGGTATACCGAGATGGCTGCTTTTATCTTGTTCATGGTGGGCCTGCCCATGATAGCGGGGTATCGACCACTAGGAAGTCGACTGGTAGGCTTCTTCCCTTTCCCCTTTCCCCTTTCCCCGAGTCTTACAACCAATTTCACATACCCGAGGGGGTATACTGATCCTCCTCCGAAGCCTATCAGTGGCTGACTGCTCGGGGTTACGTCTTTCTCGGTATACTTGAGCTTGCGCAAGCAATCTAGGGTGATGATGTCTACTGAGAAGCCACTATAGACTAGGATCCTCTTAACCCGGGAATTGGCAATCTTCATCTCTATGACAAGCGGGTCGTCATGGGGTGTGTGAATGTGCCGGTCAGGTTCCCCAAAAGTCATGACGGGACACCCCACCTTCATCGGCTCTATTTCTAGAACCTGCTACTGCATTGATTGGAGATGGGCCTTGCGGGCTCGACTTGTTTGGCCCCCCGAGGCATGGCCTCCTGCAATCACTCCGACATACCCGTCGGTGTTATCGCTATTATTTTTTCCTTCCTTCTCCTTCCCCTTCTCTTCCCGAGAGTGCTTGATGTATCTGTTCAACTTTCCCTGATCAGCTAGGTGATCCAAGGCCTTCTTCAACTCCCGACAATCTTTGGTGCTATGCCCGCATTCCCGGTGGTACTCACACCACAACCGTTGATCCCTTCTTTCCTTTGAAGTCCTTATGGGGGGAAGGATGGGCAATACCGACTTGTGCTTTAGATCTAGGTAGATCTCACGTTTGTTTCTGTTGAAGCGGGGATCATTCCCGTTATCAGTATCTTTCGGGAGGAGGAGTTGATTGTTTTTGCTGCTTTTGTTGGATTCCCAGTAAGGGATTTCTTCCTTTCTTTTCTTTGATTTCTCGACGACTGGTTTGCAAATGTCCGAGGCTTGAATGAATTTCTGAGCCCGACTCATAGCCTCAGTGAATGTGGTGACTTCATTCTCGGCCAAGGACCACCTGAACTTGCCTAGCCAGAGCCCCGACATCAAGGCGGTGAAGGCTACCCCATCTTGGAGGTCAGAGATCTTTAGAGACTCCTCATTGAATCGCTTGATGTAGTCGGTCAGGCCTTCATGCTCATGCTACTTGATTGACATCAAGTGTGTATGCTCGTCTTCTTATGCCGACACCCGACAATGATTTGCTGGTGGAACAATGCTTCTAACACAGAGAAGTTCGTGATTATGCCAAGGGAGAGCCCCGAAAACCAGCTGAGTGTTAATCCCTTGAGAGTTGTCGGGAAATAACCACACCAAGCGGCTTCGCACCCGATTTGCACACTCATCTGGGTCTTATAGGCCGCTATATGATCATCAGGGTCGCTGTTTCCCGAATATTGTTCGATCAGGGGAACCTTGACTTTGCTCGGGTTGGGAACCTCCATGATCTCCCGACTGAAGGGTGTCATGAAGTTGAGTACTCTTCTATTGACCAAGACGGGACTCCTGTTTCGGGGGGGTCCCGAGTCTTCTTTGCCTTCAGCCCTTGTCTTCTTGGACCCGAGAGGGGATCCTTCCCGCCCCCTCCGGGGAGTTCGAGATTGGGCCTTCTCCTCTTGGTGGGTATTCTCCTGATTGGCTCTTCTCTTGTCGTTGAGTAGGTTTCGGGAATCCTGCTCCATCCGACGCCTACGATTCTCCTCAATGATATGTCGGGCATTAGAATTTGGTGTCCTGTGGGAGTTAGCCCACCGGGATCTCTCTCCCCCCACTCGTTGTCCGTCCCGGTTAGGAACGTGAGTGTCTGGATTACCCCTAGGTCGAGGCTCTCCTTGGGTCAGTTCTCGGGGTACCCCTTGGTTGAGCTGGGGGATTCCCGCTATGAATTCTTGCAGGCTGCGTTGCATGTTCGCATTCAGCTGCTGAGCTATCCTTTCTATGTCAACCATGATGATGGGAGGCGGATCGGGATGGTATTGTTCCTGGGGAACAGTTTGCTCTTCGTTACGAGGAGTAGATCCCTCGTCATCGATGGCAAGCGACTCGACTAGCACATTGGGTTACTGGGACTGAATCGGGGTTGGTTGGGGCTGTAGTGAAGCTCGGGTAGTTTTCCTTCGGGGTGCCATGTTGCTCTCGGTACGTAGCTTTGAGATGTAGTATCCCCACAGACGGCGCCAAACTATTTCTGCCTAGAAACTAGTCAAATGAGAGAGGTGTGGTTAGAGAGGTTAAAATCCCGAGTTGGAGTATAATCCCGAGTCTTGTCACTTGAAATCCTGCAAAACAAGGAAAACTAGCCCGGGGGTGTTCCCGGAAAAGCCCCTCCGACGCTCAAGTCAGTTGAGATTGAGGTAGAGAGAGAAAGTGAGTAATTGTAGAGAGAGATGTTCTGGTTTGGTTAGGTGAGAATTGAATGCCTGCTCAGTTATTGGGCTTGCTGCTTTTATAATGTTGGGGATTTCCCAGACAAGAAACCCTATTGGGGAACATCCATGTCTGTAGGAAAGTTGTCTCCCTTTTATGGTAAAGTTATTATTTGCCTAAAGAGCTGATGGGCTCCTGGGGAGCATGCAGGTCAGATCTTTCAGGTGAGCTTTGCATAACACTGTTGGACCAGATCATGGGTCCAAATAGATATGATACTGTTGTAGTGTTGTAATAGTACATGCACATCCTTGATCCAACTGTGTGTATGTACAGACATGCCCATATAAAAGGAGCGTGAACGAATCCATGGTATCCGAACTCGTCATTATGCCTGAGAATAGGGCCTTTATGTGCTGTAAGTAGTTGAAGACTGAGCCAGAGTTCAGGGATAGATCATTATTGAAGTTTAAGGATGTCTATTGTTAAATTTGGAGGATTTCCTTTGAACAACATAGTTGTGGACTGGATGGGACGATGGAAGAGAAACAACACCAGAGTTTTTTCAACATTGTTAACTTTTTCAGATATCCTTTTTACTTTGATTTATTTCCTGGCTGAATAACTAATATTAAACCATTTGTCGGAATAGGCATTTCAATTTGCTCACTCGAGGCAATTGCATATTTAATTGGAGATTAATCGAACTATACTTCTATAAAAGGAACAAAAGCAATCATCCTAAATTATAAAATACCATATTGTTTTGTTTTAAAATCACTATATTGTTTGGTTAATACAAATAAAATGATGCAACAATAAATAAATAAAAAGAAGAAGAAAAAGTAGCCTGATTCAAGCCTGATGCTCCGAGCATGGGAGAGGGGTGTGTGATTAGAGCTTATATCAATTCATCACTAGTCCCCTTCCGCTATGTTGTTAAAGCAAATCCTATGGGTGCTCTCTCTTTTGTTGTCATATCAAGTATGTTTTCAGCTTTTCACATTACTCATATCCATTTTATAAATGAGTGGTCATCTCATTTCTCTCTCCTTATTATCACCCGTTTGATAAGCTAAAATCATGCCAAAATGATTGTGGGTCACAAGGCTGACTAAGCACTTGTGCAAGCTGGGCTTCAACACAGGGTCCCAAAAGTTTCCAAGGGTCTCAAAACAGAAAAACAAATAGAAACTAACATTTGCATTATGTTTCTTGTTATTTTAGTGGTTCTATGCGGAAACATAATTTATTTTGTCAAAACTAAAGTCACGGGTTCGAAATCCAATGAAAAATGTTTTTGACTTTGTCTACTTTTAACTTTTCATTTTTATTTGGTTGGGAAGAACCTTTTTTTTAGCAACTTCACTTCTTTTTTGGCATACTATAGTACACTTAATCTACCCACTTCCTTACTTCTATTTTGATTTTACTTTTGGCGTAAACTTGGTTATTGATATTTTCAACCTTTTTGTTAATTACAGCTAGCTTAGTTATAGTCTTGTAGGGGGGATATTCAAGATATAAGATCGAATTCCATCTACATCGTTGCGTTTTGTCGCTCTCTAAACGCCAAAAATGATTAAAAAAATTTACCATTTTATAGTTTTTTTTATAAAATAATTATGTGTATTTTGCCTTTTTCACTCAATTACATTTTTATTATTAACATAAAAGAGAAAATTTTCATTAACTGAAATCATATGTCATCCGACATCTATACCTAATAGATATCATATATTCTCTGAAAATGATTTATTATATTTTTTCATTAGTTTATCCAAACTACTATAATTGTCTAATTATAAGATAAGGAGAGTTAATAAAGGGTTGCCTAATATAAATCTTAAGGAAAATAATTGTAATTATAAATGTGTCCTTGTAATTGTAAATCTACCCTTTTATAATCCTAAAACTAGAATGATGCCCTAAGATGTTAGGTAAACAATAGTTATGACCTTATCGATAAAGTCATAGTGGCTCCATGAGTAAACAACAATTTAGTAAATCTTTCGACACCCATGATTCTTGTTGACTTCATAACAACTTATAGTAATCGGCTCTTGTAAATTAACAATCATAACAGATTATGCAACTATGGTGTAGTAAATTTATAGGGTTAGAATTACTTCTCCACCTTTTTGTATTACTAAAGCATTAGGATCACTTATCTATCTACATAGGTCTATCATCTATGGCGTGATGTTGCAAAATGTAGCTAACTTTCTGTCAGTTACGATTCATGTACTCTCAACTGCTTGGAAGTATTATTTAGTTATATTTAGTTAGATTTTTATGCTGGTTGATTAGGACTTTGGCATATCACATCCATAGGTTGTGCTCGTGGCTGACAATGAGCACGATAAGTCGGTAATATCAATTCTGCAGGTGCATCAATGGTCAATCAGTTTTTAATTGGCCAATTCATTAAGGGCCATTCTTTTTCAATTTAAAACCCATGAACTTATGGGCTTATGATGCCACAGAACAAAAAGTGAATGGTCAATGTTATCGTCCCGAGTACATATACAAAGGGGTGTACGTATACGAGCAATGATAAAACACTATCAAGTAAAAGGCAGTCTGCCCACTATTAGAGACACTATTGTAATTTAAGTATATTAACACACAAATAAAGATTGACTTCTAAATAACAAGTGTCTAAGACACACACAAATACGTGTTGATTTATAAATTACCAGGTGTTTTAAACATACAAACATGGGTTTTTATAAATATCAAGTTGCACTTTTTTGGGGAAAAAAGCAGGCGAAAACACGCAAATCGATGCGACATTTACTTTTTGTCAAAAATCACGATCTTACTTTTGACAAAAATTACATTTAATTCACACCAACAAGGATTGTTTTATAAGTAAACAAGTGTCTCAAACACATAAACATGGGTTGAAGTGTTTTTGATACACAAACAGGGGTTTATAAATTACAACATTGTCCATGATAGTGGGCAAGTTGCCCTCTAGCTATAGTGATTTATCATCCCTCGTACATATACTGCCTAATGATTTGGTGTATTTTCTCAATTCTATAAGAGAACACCTGAGAAATTTGATGTTCCCTTTATATAATTAATATATTTAAATTGTTAAAAAAATGTCACTGTTTTAGTGATGAAATAAAATTTTAAAGCTATTTTTTCTACCAACTATGTTTTATGTATACAACGCATGCATCGTGTGCATATAAAACTTGTATACTTTATATGTAAGTTTGTCAATCAATTTGCTTTGCTCGAGCTGGATTCGAGTTGGGTCATTCCAAGCCATGAGTCATCCTAGATCCAATACATCCAAGTATAGGTTGAAAAGTGCTCAACCTAACCAAAAAATCAGTTCTCGTTAACCCAACAAGATTCAAATCTTTTTACACCTTACCTTGTGGAAAGAGTGATTCATACCCACATGGATACTGGATCACTCTTGCAATTCTTTTATTGGGTCTCTAAGACCTCAACTTATGAACATGATTTCAATTGTTATTTTTCAATGCTAGATAGGCTGGTTTTCGATTGTCGTTACGATGATGCCCATCATTTGATAATTTTGACTATTAAAGCTTGTAAGAATGCTCAAGAGCTGAAAAGGGTCATGGATTATTTGGTTGGAGGCAGGGTCTTAAGATCAATCTGTATAGTTTTAATACCTTGTTGATTGCATTGGGTAGGTTCGACATGGTTGGCGTTGCCTATAATGTGTATATTGAGATGATATGTAGTGGAGTTAGTCCTAGCCTTTTGACATTCAATACTTTGATCAATATATCCTGTAAGAAGGCAATGGTCCGGGAAGTGGAGATTTTTTTGAGTAAGATTTGTCGGTATGGGATGTGGCCGAATGTTTTTACTTGTGCTTCGTTGATCCTTGGGAATTGTAGAAACCATAATTTAGGTAAGGCCTTTGGATTGTTTGATATGATGTTGAAGGAGGGTTGTGAACCAAACTCAGTGACATGTAGTACTCTGATCAATAGGCTCTGTGATGATTGGTAGGATAGATGAGGGTTTGAGGCTGCTTCGAGAAATGGTGGAGAAAGGGGTTGAACCTACAGTTTATACTTACACTCTTCCAATTCTCAGACTATGTGAGTGTGGTCGGGTTGAGGAAGCTTCCAGAGTTGTGGGGGCCATGTTGAAAAGAGGTTGTCGTCCTAATGTTCACACATATACAGCTCTTATTAGTGGGTTATCGATCTCATGCAGGGAATCTGGAGGTTGCTACTAGATTATACAATAGACTGATGAAAGATGACGTGATTCCAAACACTACATTGTGTAATGCATTGATCCATGTATTGTGTGATGGCGGAAGGGTTGAACAAGCTTTGAAGACTTTTGAATGGATGGAAGCTCATGGCTGTTTGCGGAATTCTCGTACCTACAATGAAATAATGAGTGCATTGTGTTTAAGGGGTTATGTGAAAGAAGCTATGGTGCTTTTTGGTGATATGAATAGGAATGGTCCCTCACCAACTGTGGCAACATACAACATTCTTATTAATGGTTTCATAATGCAAAAGAATCTGGATAATGCTTTAAGATTGTTTGATTTGATGAGAGAGAGTGGATATAAACCTGATGAATATACTTATGCTGAAATCATATTTGGGTTCTGCAAAGGGGGCAAGCTGGAATTAGCTTATTCTCTCTTCCATGAGATGACAGAACGAGGTTTGCTTCCAACTGAATTTATCTTTACCATTCTAATTGATGGACATTGCAAAAGAGGTAACATAGATGGAGTACTAGAATTACTTGGGAAGATGAAGGAATGTAGTTGCTCTCCTGTAATTGAGACCTTTAATGCCATTATAAGTGGATTAGTAAAAGAAAATAGGTTTGTTGATGCGGAGGAATTATGCAGCAGGATGTCTGAGTATGGATTATTACCGAATGTTGTGACCTACACATCATTGATTGATGGCCTTTGTCGACATGGTGGTACAAATCTTGCTTTAAAGGTGCTTCATGAGATGGAAAAGAACAACTGTCAGCCAAATTTGCATACTTACAGTGTACTCATACATGGATTCTGTAAAGAAGGAAAAGTTGACTGTGCAGAAGGTTTGTTTGAACAAATGCAAAGGGAAGGGATATCCCCTGATGTTGTGGCATTTGCCTCTCTTATTGATGGTTTTGTAATGGTTGGTAAGCTAGATCATGCCTTTAGGCTTCTCCAGAAGATGTTGGAGTCCAACTGCCAACCTAATTATCGCACTTTCAGTGTATTGTTGAAAGGGTTGCATAAAGAATGCCATTTTCTTGTCAACAAGGTTGCTGTCCAAAATAACGTCTCTTATAGCTTCCCTTCTGATGCTAAGGACATTGGATCGGAAGTAGTCCACCACCTCTTTGCCAGACTCTCAGAAACTGATGGTGAACCCACAGTCAGCACATACGACACTTTAATAACTGGTTTATGTAGAGAAGGCAAGTACTACGAGGCTGAACAATTGGTAAAAAACATGCAGGAGAAACAATTGCCTCTGAATGATGGCATCTGTAATTCGCTATTGATAATTCATTGTAAATATTTTAGAGTGGAAGCTGCTCTAGGTATCTTAAAATCGATATCAAGTAGTGATATAGAGCTCCTATTATCTACTTATACCTTGCTTACATCTACGTTGTGCAAGTTAAATCAGGTGGATGAAGTTGTATCGCTATTTAAGGACATCCTTGTTAAAAATTAGAACTCAGATGAGATTGTTTGGAGTGTGTTAGTTGATGGATTACTGAAGGAGGGACAAATGGATCCATGTGTGAAGCTACTTCAAATAATTCAGTCCAGTAAACACACTATCAGTTTGTTCACTTCCAAGCTTTTGGCTGAAGAAATGTCAAAAGTAGATGGATCTTTGAAAACTAATCTGCTTGTTGACAAGCAGATAGACACTACAGATTGTTCCCCTGATTGAGATTTTGCGTGTTCGACGAGCATTGGCTCATGATTAATTGAATGTGTGTCAGTGTTTCTGCAAGTGATAGTGATGGCGATGGCAAAAGTTCGCCAAAGTGTCTCCTTTGCAGCTCTGTTGTCCGCAGTCCGCACAAGGTGAGTAAGCATCTACAAACTTCAAGATCTGCTTAACTTTATGCTTTTCTTTGTGACATTATTTTTTTTTTGCTCCGCCAATGTGAAATGTCTTCAGTTAACATTTTGTTGATTTATCTTTGAGGCTAATGCTATCACTATGTGGTGAAAATGGTGGGGCCTGGGAACTTCTCGTTTCCTTTGAATGGTTGGTCACGGGTGGCTATCAGTATTATGCAAAAGCCCATGATGGATCCAGTTGCATCTTTCTCCATATGTGTTGCTTCATGGAGGGTTTAATTCTCTATTGGCAATTTAGCTACAAGATTTTATTCATGAAAGCATATTCCACACCCTTATTTATGGATTGGAGGCTGAAGTATCATGTAGTATCTGGCCTTGAGGGCGTCCCTTGAGAGCGTGGAATTCAGAGAAGCTGCCTACAAACAGGCTAACAGATGCTTCAGTCCAGGTGGCTATATTATCAGAATTGCGGCTCTGTGAAGGTAAGAGCTTTATCTCATATATCATATAAATGGAACCCTTAAGACTCCTCAACAGCTTAACCATATTAATTGTCAGGCGGTAAAGTTACAAAGGAAGAAATTCCTCTCACACTGCTCAACTTTAAAGTGAAATTTTTTTATTTGATTGTTTTGTGATGGACTTAATATGGCATTTAGTTGGAAGCATAATGCTTAACTTCCGACTTCTGAGTAATCTAGCTGTAGAAATTATTGTCATTGCATCTGTAGTAGCAGAGCACATAAAAAATACGGTTTTTTCACCATATAGCCCTGACTAATTTTTTTTTGCACCGTATACCCTTTCAACTTTCCAAATTCACCATATACCCCTCACGTTTGAAAAAACACATCGACTTACCCTTAATGACTAACGGCGTTAAACTCTGTTAGTCATTAGGCCCTAATCCTCCCCTAACCCTAATTAACAAACTTAAATCAAACCCTAATCCTATCCCTAACCCTAACCCTAATACCCTAACCCTAACATTTAACATCCCCTACCCCCTCCCTCCACCCCCTTACCCCACCCCACCCCCCCCCCCCACCGCACCACCACCCTTCCCCCGGCCCCCCCTCCCCCCCCAGCCCCTCCCTCCCCGCAGACACCCCTCCCTCCCCCTCCACCCCCCCCCGCCCCCCCTCCTTCCCCCGCAAAGACCCCCCCTCCCTCCCACTCCACTCTCCCCCGCAGCCCTCCTTCCCCGCAAAGACACCCCCCTCCCCCCCCTCCACTCTCCCCCGCAGCCCCCTTCCCCCGCAAGACCCCCTCCTCCCCCTTCCACCCTCCCCGCACCCCTCCCTTCGTTGCGCGAACCCCCCTCCACCCTCCCTTTCCCCCCCTTCCCTTGCTGAATCGCACGAGCCCCCTCCTCCCTCCCCTCCTCCTCCGCACCCCGCAACCCCCTCCCCCTTCCTTTTTCGGCTCCCAACAATGGCGGCACAACATAAAACCCTAACCTCAAACTCAACCTCAAATACAATCAAGATTCCGTTGAAATTGTGTTGATTTTGAGGTGCTAGAATTCATTAATTCAGTTATTTTCGCGCAGCAGGGAAGGGGAGGGGAGGGGGTTCGCGCGCAGCAGGGAAGGGAAGGGGATGGGGGTTCGCGCAGCAGGGAAAGGAAGGGGATGGTGGTTCGCGACGAGGGGAAGGGGGAGGGGATGGGGGTTCGTGGCAACAGGGAAGGGGAGGGGAGGGGGTTCACGCAACAGGGGAGGGTAGGTGGTGGTGACGGTGGAAGGGGAGGGGATCGGCGGGGAAGGGGGAGGGGGAGAGGGTCGGCGGGGAAGGGGAGGGGGTGGTGGTGACGGGGTAGTGGTGAGGGGGTGGTGGTGGTGACGGGGTGGTGGTGCAGTGGGGTAAGGGGTAGGGGAGGGGTGGTTAGGGTTAGGACCTAAGTTAGTATATTAGATTGGGGTTAGGGTTAGGATTAGGGTTTGATTTAAGTTAGTTAATTAGGGTTAGGGGAGGATTAGGGCCTAATGACTAACGGAAGTCTAACACCGTTAGTCAAAAGGGTAAGTCGATGTATTTTTTCAAACGTGAGGGGTATATGGTGAATTTGGAAAGTTGAAAGGGTATACGGTGCAAAAAAAAATTAGTCAGGGGTATATGGTGAAAAAACCGTAAAAAATATGTTATTCTGAAAAGAAAATCAGGGTAAGGAACAGTTGGAAGAGAGGAAAGCAAACTAGCACTTTAATTTTATTAGAAATTATGATGAAACTACTTTCAAATATATTTCCTGAATATATTCCTCTTTATTGGTGTGTATGATGTAGTCATCTTTGATTTGGTACAAATGAATGGTTTAGCTGAGAATCACCTGCACAAATGTTCTTGATTTAGGATTTACCTGATTAGAGGAACTTGTATGTTCTTCATAATACATTTTTGTGTCTCTATATAGAATAATACTCCGCTTGATCAGAAAAGCAACTTATGTATTGTGTATCTCTTTTTATCATTAAGACACAATTTATTGGTGAATATAATTTTTTTTTGAAATGGTGAATATAATATTTT
The DNA here is from genome assembly GCA_947648045.1 of Beta corolliflora. Lineage (NCBI taxonomy): Eukaryota > Viridiplantae > Streptophyta > Magnoliopsida > Caryophyllales > Amaranthaceae > Beta > Beta corolliflora. The sequence goes on along the minus strand of CANSZD010003721.1, from coordinate 3,067,702 downwards.
GATAGAGCTCAAAGGTGACATTTTTCGTAGCACTGGTTAGAGATATGGGTCCTAATTGATACTCAGATCCATTGAGATTGGGAATATTTGAAATTGCTCGACATTCATCAAATATCGTGCTAAATTTTTTAGTACTTCTAGTTTTGAAAATTTAACAAAATGATAATTCAATATATAGAGATATGTTTGAAATCTATAAAATGTTTGAGAGAACTTTTGCTGTTTTGCGTGCAACTTCTGTGATAAATCTAGCATGGACGCAATGAAGGACTTGGAATCCTTTTAACCTGTTATAATTGTGGATTATTTAGTGAAGGAGATTGTATTAGTATCTGACATTCTAGTTGTTGGGCTTTAGACAATTACTAGCATGGTTACAGTTAAGAACATGTTTTAACCTGTTAGGGGGTGTTTGGTTGGGACGGTGGGACGTTGTTGGGGGTAACCAAGAATGGAAAGGGAATGGATGTACTAAGTTCCCTTTTATATTGCAGGTTTTGGTTCACTTTTTTTATATTCTTGAATAGAAATACCCCAAACCCCCTCTTCTTGATTCCCCCACATCCCCTGGTTTTTAAACTCCCTTAATTCAGGTTTTGGCCCTTTGGGTACCATCACTACATCAGTCACCCCCATGCTGCGCTGCACCATCACCCCTTCATCTCATTGTTGCACTGCTGCACCACGCCACTGTTATTTGTCACTACCTAGAAACCACCGCCTCCCTCTCGTCCCGCCCCCCTTCCACCCCCATCCATTAGATGATTCAAGACCAAGCTAAAATCACCATCAAAGAGAGGCTATAAGCCTATAAGCCAAAACCACGAGCAAAATTCAGCGATAAAAAGAGTAGAGAGGAAGAGAGAATAAATTGAGGGAAAATAAACTTATCGGTGTCTTTTAATCCAATAAATAGATCTGAGAGACCCATATTCACGGATTTTAATGGTCAAATTCAAGCATAAAAGCTTCAATTGCAGCTTTAATGATGGAATTCGACCACTAAAACCACTGCAATAACCAAAAAAATTCCGACCACTGTTCATGAGTATAGGAAAGAGGATGGCCAAGGGGGGAGGAGAATCCAAAAGGAGGTGGCTGTTTGGATGTAGAGAATGTTTAGAAGAGGAATCAATCATGGTATTTGAGAATTGAAGAGAGAGGAAGAGTTGGGTAGGGGGTAGTGGGGTTGTTTCCCAAAAAGTGAACCAATCATGTTTTTAAAATCCCTTTTCTAATCTCCTCTATCACCTTTCTTGATTCCTTTCCTTTCTTTGTTGGAGAACCAAACACCCCCTTATTAATTATAGATATTAAACTATTAAGCATGTTTATCATATTGGTGAAGGAGATTGTATTAGCATTTGACATGCTAGTTTATGGGCTTTACACAATTACCTTGCTGAAAAAAGCCAGCTCTTAAGACTGGGTCTTGAAGGGTCTAGCCAAGTACTTCTCTTGCTAATGAGATACCAATAGATGCATTTATATGACTAGGTGATAGATATATCAGATAATATGATCTGAATGATGTTGATGTCTCGCATAACACATCATCATGCTTTTAAAGTCACTAGAATACTGGCGATACTTCCCCAGTTCCACCTTATTCAAGGCAATATGAACTCCCTTCAGACAGTGGAAAAAAAATAAGATACTATGACTTGTTCAAAGCAGTTAGTGATGTTCCAATTCATTTGAGGGTTCGGACATTTCGAATATGGAGGTGGAATTATGAGCGCTGAGTGCGTGGCCATAGGCAAAACTTGTTATTGGAGATTGACCATTGTGCCTGTAATTGTTATGGAAAAGAAAATAGCAGTAGAGGGGCATTTATATGGGCGTGCAGGTGTTTGCTCATGGCTAGCTTGGCCGGTTCTGATGTGGCGGAAGTTGCATGGGACTATGGGAGCCCTGGGATAAGGGGAGGGAGGGTGCTAGAGGGTGGGGTTCCATATGGACGTTTTAGTAATCAGTATCAAAATTGGTTCAGCATATGTTTCACCACGTGCAAGTGAAGAGGGACAGAGGGGTATTTGAGGGAGAGGGTGGTGGATTACAGGAATTCATAACCCGACATAAATTATTTAGGTGCTGCCTAGGGGTTTTTCAATATGATCTGTGTCCTAATCTTCTACCCTATTCTTGTACCTTTTGTCTCTTATAACACCTGAAGTATCAATGATCTTATCAGCTGCGAGTCGATTTAACTGTTTGAAACAATATACCATCGCAGAAATTGTTGACATGTTGCCGTCTCAGTTAGCTTTATAGGTGTTCGTGGATACGTCCTGGTGATATTTGATAGTCAAGAGAGTTTATCCTTGTCTTTGCATGTATGCATGATTAAGTAGATAAATCTACATCACAAAGAAATTATTATTTATGGTTGCTATCTTGTTGCAGGCTTAAGCAATGTTGCTTGGATGTGGCAATGGAGTACATTTTCCCAACATTTAAAGGCAAGTGTACAGTCGCATATCTTATATATGATGTGACACTGAGTTATCCCTTTTACTTGTATACCTAACTAGATAAATATAGCATACTACATTTTATTTAGGTGACCCAATATTCATTGATCTAGTAGTCTAGTTTGATTCATATTCTTTTTTAACAGAAAGCAATAAGAGTATAATCTCTTTTTTTCGAGAAATATATATATATATAATCTTTAGTATTGCTGACATAATTTTGTGTATTCTACTTAATTTTGCTGTGTCGGAATTGTAATGATTTAAAATCCATCTTGAGCTGCAATTTCTAGTGTAAGAAAGCATTAGTTGATTATGTTTGTTTGTTGCCACAGGTCGTATCATATAAGGTGTAAGTGATGAAGATCATATCATATCACGTTGATTATGCTACACTATCTTCAGTTACATGTTATCTTATGTAATTAATAGCTATAACCTTTTCCTTTAGAATATTCCTTTGTATATTCTATAATATCTTATATAGTGTATGCTTCTAGTCTTTGTACTTAGCTATAAATAGCCTCTGTCAATATCAATAACATATCAACCATTATTCAAGCTCTTATATGGTATCACAGCATTGATCCCTTTCTTCTCTTTTCTTTCAAAACCCACGCCCACCACCATTTCTTTTTGCCATGGCAGGTACTGATCACAACAATCCTAATGTCTCAGACCCATCCCAACCCTTCATTCTTGTCAACTTCAATAACTGTAATAAACTTACTCCTGACAACTACCTTCCATGGAAAACTCAAATTCACTCCATTCTCTTTGGTTATGATCTCCTGAAATATGTTGATGGCACCCATAAAACCCCACCCGAAACCGTTACCACTGACTCCAAAACCACACCCAACCCAGCTTATTTTACGTGGCAACGTCAAGATAAACTAATCATAGGTGCTCTTATTGGTACTCTATCCCCTAATATTGCTCCTCTCATTATCCAAGCCACTACTTCTCACGAAGCATGGACTATTCTAGCCAATACCTATGCCAACCCATCTCGTGGCCACCTTCTCCAAATCAAAAACCGTCTTAACAACCTCACCCAAAACACTCAAAGCATCGCCGACCATATGCAAGCTATAAAAGCTTGTACCACCCAACTCTCCCTTATGGGTAAACCTATGGATAATGAGGACATTATTGCTAAAATACTTAAAGGTTTAAACCAAGAAACCTACAAACCTATCATTGATGCGGTTCGTGCTCGTGACACTCTCATTACCTTTGAATCTTTACATGAAAAATTCATTAATCATGAAGAACTCACCTCCTCCGCTCCACAACCAACCTTCCCGGCCTCGGTCCATGCTGCCCACCACCACCACCACAATAACTACCGCAACTCCTCCTCCTCTCCCTCCCACCCGGTCTTCTCCCACGCCCAACCAACACCAACTCCCGTCCCTTCACCACAAACCCCCGTCAACCCAACCCTTTCAAGGGTAAATGTCAGTGGTGTCGTAATGTTGGTCATGTCATATCCCAATGTTCCATATTTCGTCAAATTTTCCCTCATATAGTCTTCCCCTCTCCCACGCCATCTCCTAACTCCACTCCAAAATCATCTCCCTCCTACACCCCTCAAGCCCATACCGCCACTGTCCCTCCACCTTCCTCCTCTTCTTGGCTCATGGATAGTGGTGCTACCCACCATATCACCAACGATCTCACTAATCTCTCACTCCATGCTCCGTATGATGGGTGTGATGATCTTATAATTGGAGATGGATCTTCTCTTCCTATCACTAATATTGGTTCTTTCTCTATCTCTCACTCTTCTCATGTCTTTTAATTTAACAATGTTCTACATGTTCCCACTATATCTCGCAATATTGTATCTATCTCTCAATTCTGCAAAGATAATAATGCATATGTTGAGTTCTTACCCTCTTCTTTCTTTGTTAAGGACATCTCCACGAATAACACTCTCCTCCAAGGTCAACTTAGAGATGGCATCTATGAATGGCGTCCTCCTCCATCTTTCTACACCACCGTTGTGACTCCATCTCCGGATTGGCACCATCGTCTTGGTCATCCCTCCAAAAATATTCTCAAAATAATTAGTAGTCAATTTTCTTTACCTATATCATCTATTTCCCCTTGTAATTCTTGCAACATTAATAAAAGTCACAAACTCCCATTTTCTCAATCTACTCTCACTTCTAATGCCCCTCTTGAACTTATTTTTTCTGACGTTTGGACTGCTCCAATTCTATCTCATGACAATTATAAATATTATGTTGTTTTTGTCGACCACCACACCAAATATATATGGTTTTACCCTCTTAAACGCAAATTTGTTACTGCCCCCACCTTTTCTCGCTTCCGTGCTCTCGTAGAAAAATTCTTTAATAAACCTATCATTCAACTATTTTCCGATAATGGTGACGAATTATCTCAAACTCACTCCTACACTTCTTGAAAACGGCATCTCTCATCTCACCTCTCCACCACATACCCCTGAACATAATGGCTATGCAGAACGTCGCCACCGTCACATAGTTGAAACTAGGCTTACCCTTCTCTCACATGCCCACCTTCCTCTTACTTTTTGGCCCTATGCCTTCACAACTGTCACATATCTCATAAACCGTCTCCGTACCCCTACTCTTCACCACAAATCTCCCTACCAAACTCTCTTTCAAAAAATCCAAATTACATTAAATTACGAAGTTTTGGTTGTTTATGCTACTCATGGCTCCGTCCTTATACTTCTCACAAAACGGAACCTCGCTCTACCCCGTGCATTTTCATTGGTTACTCCCCCACCCAAAGTGCCTACTATTGTTTTGACCCGTCCACTTCCAAAGTCTACACCTCTAGGCATGTTAAATTCATTGAAAATAATTTTCCCTACCCCACGCTACAGCCAAAATCTCCCTCCCATGCACCTATAATTGCTGAAGAATGGTGCACACTCACTTTATCTTTTGTTCCCTCACTAACAGTATCCACCTCACCTCATATTAACCCCCCCAATCCCTCTACACCTCACGAAAATTCCCCCCACAACCATCCTCTTACTCCTACTTGTAACACCCCGACCCATACGGAGTCGAGTATATTGTCACCAATGCGCATCCAAGGCCAACAACTGTCCTCAATAACCAACACAAGTTCTTCCGGCGTATTTTGTCCTCACTCATGCGCACCCTGAGAAACTTCCCAGGAGGTCACCCATCCCTAGACTACTCCCAGCCAAGCACGCTTAACTGTGGAGTAACTAAGGATATGAGCTCCCTAAAAGAAAGATGCATCTTGTTGGAATGAGTAGCCTGCTAAATCCCTTTAAAGCAATCATGAGGGGTATTACATACTGCCTCCCCACCCTCCCCTACATCATCACCCCTCCACACTCCTCCTACAGCTCACACTAACTCCACCCACGCAGCTTTCCCCCATGTTGCTTCCCCTCACGCCACTACCCCCAACAACTCCTCTCCTATCTCTCCTGCCTCCCTACCCTCTCTTACCTCCCCCTTCTTACAACCGAGCCTCCCTACAGCCCCTACAACAACCCATCTCGTCCTTGAACCCCCTGCAGCCCCTACTTCTACTCTCCCACCAACACGCACCATCATCACCCACCTTACTAATAACATAACTAAACCCAACCCAAAATATGCCAATGCCACCACCCTCACCACTCCCTCTCTCCCCCTACCACCGCCAAACAAGCCCTTAAAGACCCTCATTGGGCTGCTGCCATGCTCGCCGAATACCAAGCTCTCATTAAAAATCAAACCTGGACTCTTGTTCCCTCCCAACCTTCTTACAACATAGTTGGTTGTAAGTGGGTTTTCCGCATCAAATACAACCCCGATGGTACTCTAAAACAATATAAAGCTCGTCTCGGCGCCAAAGGCTTTCACCAACGCCCTGGGATTGACTACTCCGAAACATTCAGCCCCGTCATTCGCCCAACCACTGTTCGTCACATTCTTTCTCTTGCAATTAGTCAAGGTTGGTCTCTCTGTCAACATGACATCAACAACGCCTTTCTAGAAGGTACTCTCACTGAAACCGTCTACATGACCCAACCCCCTGGTTATGTTGACTCCCACCACCCTAATCATGTATGTAAACTCACAAAAGCCATCTACGGTCTCAAACAAGCTCCTAGAGCTTGGTACATTGAACTCAAAACCTTTCTTCTCTCTTACGGCTTTCGTAATTCCATCTCCGACCCTTCATTATTTATTTACCAACATGGCTCTCAATGCTTCTATCTTCTTGTCTATGTTGACGACATAATAATTACCGGTCCCTCTCCCGCTCATCTAAACACCTTCATCTCTACTCTTGCCTCACGTTTTTCCCTCAAAGATCTTGGCTCCCTATCCTTCTTTCTAGGTGTTGAGGTCATTCCTAATGCCATGGTTTATTTCTCAACCAAACCAAGTACATCTCTGACCTTCTTCACCGTTATAACATGGCAACCTGGAACCCGGTTTCCACGCCCATGGCTACTCACCCCCCCCCTTCTCCACTCTCACGGCACCCCCATTCCTATCCATACTGTATATAGGGCTCTTGTTGGCAGCTTACAATATCTCTCCCTCACCCGTCCCGATGTCGCATTTGGAGTCAATAAGCTGGCTCAATACATGCAAGCTCCAACCGATATTCATTGGCTTACTCTCAAACGTCTCCTTCGCTACTTGCGTGGCACCATTCATGCCGGTATCCAGCTCCACCGTGACACTCCCATGCGCCTCCATGCATTCACGGATGCCGACTGGGTCGGTGATAAAGATGACTATGTATCTACCACTATTGTTTACCTAGGCCGCAACCCTATCTCATGGAGCTCTAAGAAGCAACGTGCTCTAGCTCGCTCTTCTACCGAAGCTGAATTCCGAGCCGTCGCGGACACCACGGCGGAAGTCTTTTGTCTTCGATCTCTTCTCACATAACTTGGGTTCACTCTTCCTCATACCCCATCCATCTACTGTGATAATCTTGGTGCAACACATTACTCTGCACGTCCAATATTTCACTCACGTATGAAGCACCTTGCTCTTGCCTTTTACTTTGTTCGTGAGGAGGTTCAGTTAGGGACCATTCATGTGCAACACATTTCAGGTGACGATCAACTAGCCGGTGCGCTTACCAAGCCATTACCTAAGGCACGTTTCTATCTTCTTTTAACAAAGATTGGTCTCGCTCAAAGATCATCCATCTTGCGGGGGCGTGATGAAGATCATATCATATCACGTTGATTATGCTACACTATCTTCAGTTACATGTTATTTTATGTAATTAATAGCTATAACCTTTTCCTTTGTTAGATAGAATATTCCTTTGTATGCTTCTAGTCTTTGTACTTAGCTATAAATAGCCTCTGTCAATATCAATAATATATCAACCATTATTCAAGCTCTTATGAAGTAGTAAGTTGAGGAAATGGTGTGTAATTTTCCATGGAACATTTGTATGTAAATGACGGATATCAAACGTGTTTCTTCTTCATTGAATTCTAGTACTATTACCACCGAAAAGTATGGTAATGACTAATAAGTACCGAGTGGTGTTGAAAAACTATGAAATTACTCAGGTATCAAGAAATGCATTCTGTTATGGAGTGAATTATTCTTACGTGGCAACAAGTTACAAAGTCATATTATGTTAGTGTGAACGGTGAAGTGGCAGCGTTCAAGTGGACAGTTGGAGAGGAGAAGAATTAATGACGTGGCTAGGCAGTTTGAAGACCCCTATTTCGTAGAAGGATGTGCGCAGCGTTGAGGAAGACGTGGGATAAGAGTTCAACCGCTTGAAGATATTTCTGGGCAATCCCATCAAAATAGGATCTCCACCAATCAACGCCTAAGGGAAAAACGTCTAGCAAGCAACGTCTATATTGTAACTTAGTATAAATAGTCTACTCGTTCGTGCATTGTAAATCACTACACACAGCTCTCTCAACTCTCTCCAGCTAATACTTGTACTCTCTCAAAAACTCGAGCAACTTAGTGAATTGGCAGGATACAAATCCTCCCGTGGCTTTTCCCTCATTTCCAAAGGGTTTTCCATGTAAAACTTGCTGTGTTCTTTCCTTTATTTCTCGCAACTTTACTTTGTGCAATTTACTTTTATTCGCAAGTTAATTATCAATCCCCTCTCCAAGCAAATTAGCCTTAGTGTGAAATTTGCCCTAAATAATTTGGCGCCCACCGTGGGGCTGGTAATTAAAAATGCAATCCTAACACCCTATCAATTTGTTACGAGACATGTCTGGAAACAATGCTGATGAGTCGCCCGCAACTCCTAAGTCACCCGTCGATGTGCCAGGGCAAGAAGCCATGGACCAAATCATGGGGGCCATTGACAAGATGAAGCAATCCCTCAAAGATGAAATTGCGGCACAAGGTGTCCAACTCATAAAGGAAACCGATGAGCTCCGGTCCCAAATACTGTCCAACGCGTCCAACTCCCGCAAGCGTCAGAGTGATATTGGCAGCATAGCTAAGCAACTCGATATGGAGGATCCCATCTATGAAGATGGCGAAGATGCCATACCAGAGCAAGGAGCGCTAGCTGTCAGTAAGTATCCTAGCTTAAACCGCCAGGCTGCCTATGAGTGGATCTCCCCGTTCAAAGAAGATGCTGGCAAGATGCAGGATCAACCATCTCAGAAGGAGCCGCCATCCAAAGTGGCCGCAGAGCAGCTTCCGCCGGTGCAAGATGCCCGAAGCAAGCAACCTGCGCCCAACGTGCCAAAAATCACCCCTGCAGCTGTCAATGCAGATCCCTTGTACGAGCGCCTCAGGCAGGTCGAAGAGATGATCCTCAAGATTCCTGGAGTGCCAAGACCCGTGGAGAAAGCTGCCTTAACCAGCTATGCCGACTCGCCATTCGCAGATGCCATCGCCTTGGTCGAGATCCCGAAGCGCTTTACCGTCCCTGCTATGAAGTTGTAAGACGGAACGACGGATCCCAGTGAGCATGTCGTCCAATATAAGCAGAGAATGATCACCGTCCCAGTCCCACGCGAGATGCGTGAAGCTTGCATGTGCAAGGGCTTTGGATCAACCTTATTAGGTCCCGCTCTTCAATGGTTCATTAATCTACCTAATGGTGCTATTTTGACTTTTGCAGATTTGGTAGACATGTTCAATCTCCAGTTTGCCAGCAGCAGGCGCCTGGAAAAGCAAACCAGTGATTTGTACCGTGTCGTGCAAAGATATGGCGAACCGCTGCGAGATTACCTCAACAGGTTCAACCGCGAAAAGGTCTCCATCCCAAGATGCGATGCTCCTACCGCCATCGAAGCTTTTCGAAGAGGTTTGCTAGAAGAGTCGGAGCTATATAAGGAGCTGACAAAGTATCCTTGCCCAACCTTTGAAGATGCCCAGGCAAAGGCCCTCGCGCAAATCAGATTCGAAGAAGATGTTGATACCAGGAAAGGTGCAGCAGAGTTAGATCGAGGCGGCAGGAAGGCCCCAAGCAACAACAATCGTCGGGACAACCGATATCAACCATATCACAAAGATGCTGTGCAAAATGTCAACGTCGCAGATTCAAATCATCCTCCAGCAATCCAAGAATACAACTTCAATGTCAGTCCAGCAGGACTAATCAACAGTCTCGGCAAGTTAGGAGATGCAGTCAGGTGGCCCAAGAAGTTAGACAAGTCCTCGGACAAGAAGGATTCATCAAGATGGTGCGACTTCCATGCAGATATCGGTCATACAACAGACGAGTGCATTGCCCTCAGAAGAGAAGTTGCTCACTTGCTCCGGAAAGGGTTCTTGAAAGATCTCATGACTGACAAGGCCAAAGCAACCATACAGCGCGAATCATCAACTTCAGAAAGGCCGCCAGCTCCCCCTCACCCCTCTAGAATTGTTAATCTTATATCAGGTGGATCAGACGTGTGCGGCCTAACATATTCAGCTGCAAAGCGTCATGCCAAAGAAAGCGCCATGGAAAAGTCCGTCGGCAGATTGCATGCCTATATCCATTGATGAAGAAGATGCAGCAGACTTGGCGGATCCGCACCATGACGGACTCGTTATCTCACTCACAATTAAAAACTGCCTCCTGAGAAGAGTGCTTGTGGACAATGGCAGCTCGGTAAATATCATCATGTTAGATGCCCTCAAAGACATGGGGCTAAGCGAGAGCGACATCACAAAAAAATCCATAGTGCTCGTGGGATTTAGCGGCGAGGCTAAACATACACTTGGCGAAATCACTTTGCCCACTTATGCGCAAGGCGTTAATGTCCAGGTAAAATTCCTAGTTATTGACTGCTTATCATCCTACAATGTCATTGTTGGCAGGCCATGGATCCATGATATGAAGACGGTGCCCTCCACCTATCACCAAACCATCAAGTTCCCCACCAAATGGGGAGTGCAAGAGATAAAAGGCGACCAAAAGTTGGCGAAGGAAAGCTACAAAACAGCCTTGAAGCCTTCGGCAACTCGCAAGATGCCTGCATAGCAACTACAGCAACGACGGACCATCGAAGAATATACTGAACCAGAAGCTAAGCCAATTGATGAAATCATCCTTGATCCGTCTAAACCTAAGCAAACTGTCGGGATCGGAGCAGACTTGCAAGGCGAATTGCGAGAGCGATTGATCGATTTCTTGAGGCGAAACGCCGACTGCTTCGCTTGGTCCCATGAGGACATGGTTGGCATCAACCCTTAGGTAATAACGCATAAATTAAATGTTAGTCCCGATCACTTGCCTGTCAAGCAAAAACGCAGGAAGTTTGCACCTGAGCGCAACCAAGTCATCAACGAAGAAGTACAACACCTTCTAGAAGCAGGCAAGATACGAGAAGCAAAATACCTCGATTGGCTTGCAAACGTGATGGTGGTGCCAAAGAAGAATGGGAAGTGGCGAGTTTGCATTGACTTCACGGATCTCAACAAAGCATGCCCAAAGGATCCTTTTCCACTACCTCACATCGACGCCATAGTGGACGCAACTGCTGGTCACGAGATGCTCACCTTTATGGACGCATTCAGCGAGTACAACCAGATCCTTATGCATCCTGAAGATCAAGAAAAAACGGCATTCATCACAGATCGAGGCATCTACTGCTACAAAGTAATGCCCTTTGGCTTGAAGAACGCTGGCGCAACTTACCAAAGGTTAGTAAATAAAATGTTTGAAAAGCAGATTGGGGACACCATGGAAGTATACATTGACGACATGCTGGTCAAGTCCAAAAAAGCCAATGATCACATTCAGCACCTTGAAGAAGCATTTGAAATCCTAAGACACTACCAAATGAAGCTGAATCCCAACAAATGTTCCTTCGGTGTCACCTCCGGCAAATTCCTAGGGTATGTCGTAACCCAAAGAGGCATCGAAGTAAGTCCAGAGCAGATCAAAGCCATTGTCAATTTGCAATCTCCAAGATGCGTCAAAGATGTGCAAAGGTTAACCGGACGAGTTGCAGCGCTTAACAGATTTATATCGAAATCGTCAGATAGATGCAAATTGTTCTATGATGTGCTAAGGAAGAACAAATCATTCGAATGGACCAGTCAGCATGAAGAAGCAATCCAAAACTTGAAGACCTACATGATTACACCACCACTTCTCGCAAAGCCAAAGGACAAAGAAGAGTTGCAACTTTATCTAGCTGTTACGCATGCAACTGTAAACGCCGTTTTGGTAAGAGAAGAAGATGGAATCCAATCTCCCATATACTATGTAAGTAAAACTCTTGTAGACGCTGAAACAAGGTACACTTCATTAGAAAAACTTATACTTACCTTGGTTATGGCCTCTATTAAATTGCGCCCTTACTTTGAATGTCATCCTATTTGCGTTAAAACTAACTATCCTATAAGTTATGTGATGAACAAACCTGAGTTGTCAGGCAGAATGGCCAAATGGCTAGTGCACCTAAGTGGCTACGAAATCAGGTACGAATCAATGATAGCCATTAAGTCGCAAGCTTTGGCAGACTTTGTGGCTGATTTCAGTCCAAATATGCAAACTGAAGCCGACGAAGAACTATTGCAATTGCTGGAGCAAACCGCAAGTCCCACATGGACACTATGCACTGACGGAGCATCAAATAAATATGGAGCAGGACTTGGATTTGTACTAAAATCGCCACAAGGGGACATCATAGCCCTAGTTGTGCATTGCGAATTCAAAGCAACTAACAATGAAGCGGAATACGAAGCTTTGATTGTTGCCCTCAACGCAGTGGCAGAACTCAAAGTAAAACGTATCGAGGTAAGTTGTGACTCCTTACTAATTGTCAATCAATTTAATGGATCCTATGCAGCAAAAGATCAGAAGATGGTGAAATACTTGGACGTTGCCAAGAGAGTTGCCAGCAAGTTCGATGAATTTACCATAAAGCAAATACCAAGGGAGCAGAATGTAGAAGCAGACGTCTTAGCCAACCTAGGCTCGGTTTCAGCAGTGCTCAACTTGAGCAACATTCCCATTGTGCATATCCTGCAACCTACGATAGACAGACATCAAGTAAATGAAACCATCATTGAAGTTGCCTGCGAAGACGCAGATTGGACAGAGGAGTACGTTCAATGGCTAAAAGAAGGCATCTTACCCCAGCAACTCGGAGATCTGCGAACTTTCAAGGTAAAAGCATCCTACTTCATCTTAATCGATAACGCATCAAGTTTCGCAAGTCGGGCTGCAGGTCCCTACTTGAGATGCCTCAAAAGGCAAGATGTACCCATTGTCTTGCGCGAACTACACGATGGCGAGTGTGGCAACCACACTGGGGGAAGGAGTCTATCTAATAAAGCACTCAGGATGGGCTATTTCTGGCCTACTATGAGAAAAGATGCCATGGAGTATACTAGAAAATGTGATGCTTGCCAAAGACACGTTGCAGTCTCACACCAGCATGTTGAGCAACTTCACCCAATCCTGGCGCCCTGGCCGTTCATGAAGTGGGGAATGGATATCGTTGGCAAACTTCCACAAGCTTCGTGGCAACGCGTATTCATGCTAGCCATGACAGACACTTCTCCAAATGGATTGAAGCGGAAGCATATCGGAACATCACAGACACTGAGGTAGTATCTTTTATAAAGCGCAACATATTATGCAGGTTTGGCATCCCTTTAGAGATAATCTGCGATAACGGATCACAATTCATAAGCGGCAAGACGAAAAAGTTCTGCCAAAAATGGAACATCAGGCTAGACACTTCAACGCCAAGATACCCGCAAACTAATGGGCAAGCTGAGTCTAGTAACAAAATCGTCGTCAACAACATCAAAAAGTGCATCGACGAAGCAGGTGGCATATGGGCTGACGAGTTGCCTCTAATCCTCTGGGCAGACAGGACAACTCCCAAGAATGCAACTAATCAAACTCCTTATTCTTTAGTTTTTGGTTGTGAAGCAGTTATCCCAGCTGAAGTGTACATGCCAACTGCAAGGTTTGGCCTCATGACAGAAAGCAGGAATGATGCAGAATTAGCGCATAACTTGGATACCATCGACGAAATCAGAGATCACGCCAAGGTAAGAATGGCAACTTATCAGCAAGTAGTCGCCAGAAGTTACAACAAGCACATCAAGGTCAAGCAATTCCAAGTTGGAGATTGGGTCCTCAGAAAGACATTTCAAAATACCAAAGATCCAAAGGTAGGCAAACTTACTGCAAATTTGGAAGGACTATACCAAATCGAAAAGGTAGTAGGCAACGGTGCATACAGGCTGATCACTAGAAATGGCGTGCAAATTCCACGCAGTTGGAACGCAACTCACCTCAAACAATATCACTTCTAAACTTAACATTTTACTTTTCTGCAATTTATTTCTTTTCCTCCATAAACATTTACTGACTTAAGCATCGGAGGGCCGTTGGCAAAACGCCAACGGTCTAGGTTTGCCAGATCACCTCGCAAAGGGCTACAACCCGTCAAAACACAACTTGGCAGCTACCCAGGTAACATCTAAATACAACGGGCTTGGCAAGAACACTTCTGGTAACATCTCCTAATACCATTCTTTTGTCGCACTTACTTTATCTAGCTACTTTACAAGAACACATACTGACTTAAGCATCGGAGGGCCGTTGGCGAAACGCCAACGGTCCAGGTCTAACAAACCATTTTGCAAGGGGCTGGCACATCAGGAGCAACTTCCTAAGCAACTTCTCCAGCAACTTCCTACGCGAAGTCCCTCAACAACTTAAAAAGCGACCTTCACAACAACTCCTTTGGCGAGCCTCCCAACAACCTTTTGGGTAGATGTGGACGCAACAGCGAGGAAGGCAATTTGGATTGGATCTTAGTCAGATATGTGCATGTTGGAGTATGTCCTACGATCAAGTGCATAACTCAAAAGTTATAAATTATTAATTATATCCAATACATAGTTTAGGTAGTCATGATGCTTTGCTAGAAGCCAATCTTGACTTGTAATATTAATAAATGATTAATATTTACTACTGAACTTGTTTGGACCTACAGGGTCACACCTAAACTACAATGTCGATTAATTAGTCTATTGGAGACTAATATTATTTGATAATACAAATAAATACTCTATTGCTAAAATAAAATTAGATAATTGTAATATCTTCTTATTTAGTAAAATATCAATTATAGGGATAATTGATTATGTTAATCTTTGATTGATTAGAATCAATTAATTAAATGAGTAACAATATCAATCATGTGATGATTAATTGCCCATAAATAAGGAAAGCAATATATCATCCTTTTTGAAAGGATTTGCACGCATATATCAAGGGTGATAATGTAAGAATTTTTTGACCATTCATTACTTTTGTGCATTGCTTAGCCGTGGGAGAAGAGAAAGAGAGTGAGAGAAAATTTTGCTCTCTAAAATTTTACAAGAGAGTATCAAAACAATTAGTTGTTTTAAGGTTCTAGCAAATCTAAAAGTCTAATCTTCATTGTGGTGGTGGACTACTTGTGGATGGATTTCATTTGAGATTCTAGAGTTAACATCAACGAGGCACGCTACAAAGGTACAATATCTTAACTCCCTCCTGTAGATTCATTATAGTATTTTTAGGGTGTTCTTGGGAATAGGATTTGTACAAATTGTTTGTATTTCCGCATCGTAAATCTTATTAGAATATTCGAATTTTTTTTTTTTTATGAGATCAATGACTACTTGTGGAGGGATTTCATTTCAGATTCTAGAGTTAACATCAACGAGGCACGCTACAAAGGTACAATATCTTAACTCCCTCCTGTAGATTCATTATAGTATTTTTAGGGTGTTCTTGGGAATAGGATTTGTACAAATTGTTTGTATTTCCGCATCGTAAATCTTATTAGTGGTATCAGTCGTCTCCCTATTTATGCTATTTTGATCTTTGTAGATGCATATTATTTAATCTTGTTAGTATTAAATTTGGACTTGTGAAATTGCAACATATTATTTTGTTTTTTATTGGAATTCGAATAATATTAATATATGATATTTAGTATTCGCATTTCAATTTATTTATGAATAGCTCATATAATATTTTTTTTTTCTTATATTCGAATTTTTTTTTTTTGATGAGATCAGTACATTTTTTTTTTCGATTATAAGTCCTTTAAGTATTTGTTCGAATAATATGATTATTAAATTTTTTTTTTTTTAAAGTTGAAATCCTTTACTTAATTTTTTTTAGGTGTGTATATTTTATTTTTTAAATTACGCAAATTTGTAGGCAAGGGTGTCTAATTTGTTTAATTTTTCAAATTAAATTACACATTTTAATTATTGACAATGGGATTTTAAATAAAAAAAAAAGAAAGAGAGGACAAGTGCCGTATCATATGATGTTCTCTGTGATACTTCTTGATCTAATAAGATATCACAGAGAAGTATAGCACTCCCATGTTCATCAAGCATGTGATACTTGGTTCATTATTAGTACGTTGGACATGTCCATGCTATTGGCTTCTCAGATGGGCTGATGTAGTTATAGACTGGGCCTGGCAGTGGTTCCCATGAGCCTACTGTTGGGTCTGGGCTACATTTAAAAAAAAAACCAGTTTTGGGTTTTAAAAGTTGTTAAACCCAAGTTTCTTCAATCCAAATTTTGAACCTAATTGTTAGGTGCTCCATGTCTAAGTGGGAGTTTAGTTCAACTCTCATTATTTTGGATAAAGTTGCAATTTTATTATCATGATAATATAAAGTCCAAGTATAATTTCTAACACTATTAAATTTTGTTATATTTTGAACTAATTAAAATTGTTGATTAGTTTAACTAATATTTTGTATTAGAATTGTCTAATATAAACTGGGTCACTTACTCTAAGTAAGTGAATGAATGAATAATTTTATGCTTGAATGTTGGATGACTAGTATGGCCCAAATTAGGATAGAAAATATGGTCTGCGTACCGTTTATGTATTTTTGTATCTTAAATACGGATCATGAGCCGTTTTGTATTTTTGTAATTTTATTTAAATTTCAAATAACTTGTATGATGATTGGAGAATCAAGTTTTGATGGAGATCAAAAGGCGGATACAAGGAAGCATCTTCAAGTTTAGTTTAAGGTGTAGGGGCCATACTAGGATCATTTTAAATTATGCATTTAATTATTGCTTTTATTTTGTTATTATGTTCTTGTTCTAATTACTATTAGTTCACTAAATTTTGAACCGCCATAGTAACTTAAGTCCTCAAATTTTAAAATTTTGAATAAATTAGATACCCACCCTCACACACCTCTATTCATGTCTTTGATCATTAGTAATGGGCTTGCCAAGGTATTATTTTTTATCTTAGAACATTTAGAGTATATTTAAGAAATTTACAAGTATGTAAGGTTTTATTCAACAAGGTATCCAATTAGGACTTGGGCTTTGGGGTATAGGAATGGGCTTTTACATGCGATGTTTTCCATTAACCAAGAGTTATAGGAGTATAACTAATAAAGTGTTATTTACCTAAATCATTTATCTCTTAGGTGACCGGCCAAAGCCGGCTTAGGATTAAATGAGTTGGGGTCTTGGAATCTTTTAGCCTAAATGAGGACGTTTTTAGACTAAAAGCCTTTAACTTGTTTTAACTTGGTTAAAATTTGAAGTTATTGTTTATAATCATAAACCTAAAACTTTATTTTTTCATTTGTAGATGGTTACTCCTAATTCAAACTCCGCTATGTCATCTTTTGGTATTCGCTCTATTCTCGAAAAGGAAAAACTTAATGGAAACAATTTTCTGGATTGGTATCGCAACTTGACAATAGTTCTTAAGTCTGAAATGAAACTGGATGTTCTTGAAAACCCTCTCCCTGCTGAACCTACCCTTCGAGCATCTGCTGAGACTCGACAAGCATATGATACGGCAGTAGCTAGATCTCTTGATGTTACATGTTTGATGTTAGCATCCATGAATTCCCGAATTGCAAAAACAATTTGAAAATATGGAGGCTTTTGACATCATTCATCAGCTCAGAGCTATGTTTCAGAAACAAGCAAGAATTGAGCGCTATGAAACGGTTAAGGCTATCCTTGAGAGCAGTCTCACAGAAAGTGAACCTGTTGGTCCACACGTTCTCAAAATGATGGGTTATTTTGAGAATCTAGAACGATTAGGTGTCACTTTAGGTGATGAGCAACCAATTGACATCACTCTCCACTCCCTTCATAAGGGGTATGACCAATTCGTGTTAAACTTTAACATGAATGAGTTGGAGAAGACTATGAATGAGCTTCTAGGAATGCTCAAGACTGCTGAACCAAGTATCAAGGTTGCACCTAAGAATCCTGTTCTTATGATTCAGAAAGGGGTTTTCAAGAAGAAAGGCAATAAAAAGCAATACCCTCAGAGTAAGGGTAAGGGCAAACAGGTTGTCAAAACTAAGGCTGGAGCTACTCCAGACCAAGAATGCTTTCATTGCCACAAACCAGGTCATTGGAAGAGGAATTGTCCTAAGTATCTAGAGGACAAGAAGAATGGCAATATTGCTTCTACCTCAGGTATACATGTTATTGAAGTTAATCTCACTATTTCTAATTCTTGGGTATTTGATACCGGATGTGGATCTCACATTTGTACAAATGTGCAGGGACTAAAGAAAAGTAGGAGCTTGGCTCGAGGGGAAGTGGACCTATGTGTTGGCAACGGAGCAAAGGTTGCAGCTTTAGCCGTAGGCACTTTTAGTTTAATAATGCCCTCTGGGCTTGTTTTGGATTTGAATAATTGTTATTTTGTTCCAGCTATTTCTAAAAACATTATTTATGTTTCCTGTTTGGATACAGAATGGTTTACTTTTGAGATTAAGAATAAATGTCTTTCTTTTCAAAAGGATGGAATGTTTTATGGTAGTGCCCACTTATTTAATGGGCTCTATTTGCTAGATTTAGAAAGACAAGTTTATAACATTGATACTAAAAAGGCCAAATCAAATGATTCAAATAAAACTTACCTTTGGCATTGTCGTCTTGGCCACATAAATGAGAGACGTATCCAAAAACTTCAAAAGGAAGGACTTTTGGAATCATTTCATTTCGAATCATATGATACATGCGAATCTTGCTTACTTGGCAAAATGACAAAAGCTCCATTCACTGGTGTAAGTGAAAGAGCAAGTGACTTATTAGGTCTCATACATTCTGATGTTTGTGGACCAATGAGTACAAATGCTAGAGACAATTATCAGTACTTCATAACATTCACAGATGACTTCAGTAGATATGGGTATATCTACCTTATGAGGCATAAATCTGAAGCTTTTGAAAGGTTTAAAGAATTTCAAATGGAAGTACAGAATCAGCTTGGCAAGACAATAAAAGCCCTTAGATCTGATCGAGGTGGTGAGTATTTAAGCCAAGAGTTTGATGACCATCTCAAAAGTTGTGGAATTTTTTCCCAACTAACTCCTCCAGGAACACCACAATGGAATGGTGTGTCCGAAAGGAGAAATCAAACTCTATTAGATATGGTTCGATCAATGATGAGTCAGGCCGATCTTCCGATATCATTCTGGGGTCATGCCTTGGAAACTGCCGCACTAATCTTAAACAGAACTCCAACCAAAGCTGTTGAAAAGACTCCATATGAGTTATGGGCTGGAAAAACTCCAACTATGTCTTTTCTTAAGATTTGGGGATGCGAAGTTTATGTAAAACGTTAACAATCTGACAAACTTGCACCTAAATCTGACAAATGTTACTTTGTCGGTTATCCAAAAGAAACAAAGGGGTATTACTTCTACAATAAAACTGAGAACAAAGTGTTTGTGGCTCGAACTGGTGTCTTTCTCAAAAGAGAACATCTTTCTAGAAATTCAAGTGGGAGAAATATTCACCTCGAGGAAATTCGAGCTGAAAATGAGCCACAAAATCAGGAGCCCCTACAAGTAGTTGTGGAAACTGATAAGACTTTACAACCTGTTGTGGAATCTACCTCCGTGGCACCCGCCCCTCGTAGGTCTACTAGAAAAGTTTCAGCACCTGAGAGATATGGATTTCTCGTGTCTGAAAATAAAGAAATATTGCTTTTAGAAAACAATGAGCCTAGAAAGTAGCTATGGCTAGTTCTGATTCCGACTTATGGTCAAAAGCCATGAAATTCAAAATGGATTCCATGTATGAAAATCAAGTTTGGAACTTGGTTGATTTGCCCGATGGGGTTAAACCTATTGGATGAATATGGGTTTTCAAGTTGAAAACTGACATGGATGGAAATGTATATATCCATAAAGCTAGGCTAGTGGCACAAGGTTTCAAACAAATTCATGGTATAGACTATGATGAAACCTTTTCACCAGTAGCTATGCTGAAATCTATTCGGATACTTCTAGCAATTGCCTCATATTATGACTATGAAATATGACAAATGGATGTTAAAACCGCTTTCCTAAATGGTTTTTTGGAAGAAGAAGTGTACATGACACAACCTGAGGGTTTTATTGATCCTAATGCACCTAGAAAGGTATGCAAGCTTCAAAAGTCCATTTATGGATTAAAGCAAGCATCAAGGAGTTGGAACCTCCGATTTGACGAGTCAATCAAAGGTTTTGGTTTTCTCAGAAATGAAGAGGAATCTTGTGTTTACAAGAAAGTTAGTGGGAGTAAGATTGTTTTCTTGGTCTTGTATGTAGATGACATACTTCTGATTGGAAATGACATTCCCATGCTAGAGTCTGTAAAGATATGGCTTGGAAAGTGTTTCTCAATGAAAGACCTTGGTGAGGCTCAATACATACTAGGCATTAAGATCTATAGAGATAGATCTAAAAGAATGATTGGACTAAGCCAAGAAACTTATATTGATAAGGTTCTGACTAGGTTCAATATGAAAGGTTGTAAAAGAGGTTTTCTACCCATGTCTCATGGCATAAGTCTGAGCAAGACTCAGTGTCCTTCGACGACTGATGAGAAAGACCGCATGAGCAAGATCCCATATGCGTCAGCTATTGGCCGGATCCATCATGTATGCCATGATATGTACTAGACCAGATGTTTCCTATGCTTTGAGCATGACCAGTAGATACCAAGCAAATCCAGGTGATGACCATTGGACTGCTGTGAAGAATATTCTAAAGTACCTTAACAGGACTAAAGAAAAATTCTTAGTTTATGGAGGAGAGGATGAGCTAAGTATAAAAGGTTATACTGATGCTAGTTTCCAAACAGATAAGGATGATTTTCGATCACATTCGGGATTCATATTTTGTTTAAATGGAGGAGCGGTGAGTTGGAAAAGTTCCAAACAGAGCACCATAGCAGATTCTACAACTGAAGCTGAGTACATTGTTGCATCAGAAGCAGCAAAAGAAGCCGTCTGGATAAAGAAGTTCATTTCTGAACTAGGAGTGGTTCCTAATATTGCTAGTGCTTTGGATTTTTATTGTGATAACACTGGAGCTATAGCACAAGCAAAAGAACCAAGATCACACCAAAAATCCAAACATGTACTCAGGAGATTTCATCTGATTCGAGAGATAGTTGATCGAGGAGTTGTTAGGATATGTAAAGTTCATACGGATAACAATGTTGCAGATCCGCTTACTAAGCCACTTTCTCAGCAGAAACATGAGAGTCATACTTCAGCTATGGGAATTAGGAACATTGGAGAATGACCTATATTTGTATTTAATATTGAACGTAGTTCATTATTGAAATAAAAGGTTTATGTTTATTATTTTATAAATATATGTTTGTTTAAATTCGGTTTAGTATTAAAACAAATGTCCAAAGTAATCAGTTGTTTTAAATAGGATGTTGAGTACGAGGACTCAACTATGGAACCCTATCAAGTGAACTAAAATAAATGGTTACCTAGTCCCTAATCAGGTCATTAAGTAGGTACATTAATGACCTATAATGATTAGTTTATAGATAGATTGATGATCATGTTTCATGGATCATAGGGGCATTGGATGTCTAATCAATTCTATTAATGTGAATTGGTGAATACATATTGGATTTGACCCACATAAAGAAATCTTTAAGAGCTGAATGTCATAAGTTTCTCTAAAATATAAATGAGTTGATTCCTCAGACTTGAGTTTACCACTGATTCCTTACATTGATGACTAGTACACTTTGGCATTGTCAAACGTCGTGCCGTAAAAGGAGACTATAAAGGCAATGTACATGTTGATATGAGTCGTGTGAAGGATAGAGGGTAAATAAGATGGAATTGCCCTCCTATTACATAGGAATGTTGTTTTGGGCCTCTCAGAGAGTTTATACTGTAAAATGCATGGCCGTGCTCGAATGGATTGTGATTCAATCATTCGTTTGACAGTTGAACTTGGAGACTGAGAAATATTCTGGACTTCATAAGGATGACAAGATTTCTTACCTTATGTTCAGATATAACAATAAAAGACAAAGGAATTATAAAGCACCACTTGCTCTAGGACAAGTGGGAGATTGTTGGAGTATGTCCAACGATCAAGTGCATAACTCAAAAGTTATAAATTATTAATTATATCCAATATATAGTTTACGTAGTCATGATGCTTTGCTAGAAGCCAATCTTGACTTGTAATATTAATAAATGATTAATATTTACTACTGAACTTGTTTGGACCTACAGGGTCACACCTAAACTACAATGTCGATTAATTAGTCTATTGGAGACTAATATTATTTGATAATACAAATAAATACTCTATTGCTAAAATAAAATGAGATAATTGTAATATCTTCTTATTTAGTAAAATATCAATTATAGGGATAATTGATTATGTTAATCTTTGATTGATTGGAATCAATTAATTAAATGAGTAACAATATCAATTATGTGATGATTGATTGCCCATAAATAAGGAAAGCAATATATCATCCTTTTTGAAAGGATTTGCACGCATATATCAAGGGTGATAATGTAAGAATTTTTTGACCATTCATTACTTTTGTGCATTGCTTAGCCGTGGGAGAAGAGAAAGAGAGTGAGAGAAAATTTTGCTCTCTAAAATTTTACAAGAGAGTATTATATCAAAACAATTAGTTGTTTTAAGGTTCTAGCAAATCTAAAAGTCTAATCTTCATTGTGGTGGTGGACTACTTGTGGACGGATTTCATTTGAGATTCTAGAGTTAACATCAACGAGGCACGCTACAAAGGTACAATATCTTAACTCCCTCCTGTAGATTCATTATAGTATTTTTAGGGTGTTCTTGGGAATAGGATTTGTACAAATTGTTTGTATTTCCGCATCGTAAATCTTATTAGAATATTCGAATTTTTTTTTTTATGAGATCAATGACTACTTGTGGAGGGATTTCATTTCAGATTCTAGAGTTAACATCAACGAGGCACGCTACAAAGGTACAATATCTTAACTCCCTCCTGTAGATTCATTATAGTATTTTTAGGGTGTTCTTGGGAATAGGCCAACCTCTCCGCAGCAGGGTTCCATTCCAAGTGCTTGCCACCAGCATACTTCTCCATAGCCTCAATCCTGGCTAAACACAGTTGCATGCCAGTGTTGTCAAGAAGTTCGTCAAATTTCATCTCGGTTTCCTCAGCAGCCTTCTCCACCTCTATCTTCAAACGCTGCACTTCTGATTGCTCCTTCGTCAGCTGGTCCAACCAATGTTGGCATCTTCCTTCAACCTCTTCTTTCTCCTTGGTAAGGGTGGCAACTTTAGTGGTCAAGTCAGATAAGTTTTGGTGCGTGGCGATGAAGGCTTGCATGCACTGAAAGCAAGATGCACCAGATGTCATTATATAGCAAAAACAAGGAAATAGTCAGAGGTGGGAACAAAGTTCACCTGGACAGATAAGCTGACACCCTCAGATGATATGGCAGCAGGTGTCATGGTTTCGTGACGCGACTTGGCAGCAGGAAACCACAAGTTTTTGGCGCTTGGCCATATCGGAGTTGCTTCAGCAGAACGGAGCAGAAGTCTTCGGGAATTTCGATTTCCAAATTCTTTCTCTTCTGCCCAGTCAGCGTAGAAGCTGCAGGTGATGCAATTGAGCGAAGGGTCTGAGAAGCAGGTGGACGGATCGTTGCAGAAGGCGCAGGAGGAGTAGCAAAAACTCCACTTCTGTTGCGCATCCTTGAAATCAGTTTGGAGTTTGAAATTGGAGCAGTTCGTTGTGATGCAGAAGTTTCTACCAACAAGAGAGGAAAAAATAAGCAACTCATAAAGGGGAACTATGCAAGGAAATAGAATGGTGCTCGCATACCAGAAGACATGTTAGAGGTCGAGCGAGTTCTGGTACTTCTTCTTTTTGGAGAGTCGGATGAATCTGCTTGTGCAGGCAAGTTGGCACCAGGATGCGAGGGAACAATTGGAAAAGTCCTATCTTCAGCACTGAGAGACAAGATCAAGTCTGTAAAACCAGCCGATTGTTTGCGCCCAGAAGAATGCAGAGAAGCGCCTGCCCAACAAAAAGTGTAAGCAAATTGTCAAAAATCAGTATGCAAAATTCACAACAAATTAGGCAAATTACCTTCAGATCTCCAAGTATCCTTGAAAAAACCACCAAAATCACCCACAGAATCTGCTCTTACAAAAAAGTATCTTGCGGCCCAGCCCCTGTCTCGAGCCTTGTCGGTTTTCTCTACTAGTGCATCTTTGCCTTCGTTAGTTTTGAGGGTAAATCTCCCTTTCCCGAAAGTTTTGATTTGGTAAGTGAAGGCCAAATCATCTATTGAGAAGTCAATACCCAAATTCTTCCTTAGAGTTTCTATACTCGTCAAAATCCTCCATGCCCCAGGGAGAAGTTGGCAAGGTGTCATGTCAGTTGCAGCAAAGAATTGGCGGATAAAAGGCGAAAATGGGAATTTTAGTCCTAATCTGGCAAAAGGGTAGTCATAGAAAACCAACCAACCTCGGCAAACCCAATCCATTCTTTCTTGATTTATTGGCAACCTAATCACAGCGCCAGGGGGAAAACCGTAATTCTTTCTAACAGTTTGCAAGTCGGCTGCATTTAGCACGCTAGGGTAAAGGTTCTTGTCTTCTAAAATTTCTAAAGGGCGAAAGGTATTTGCTCTTTCAGGGGAGGAAATGTTTCTTGAAGAAGACCTAGGGTTTGCTCTAGTCATGGCGAAAAAGGAAGAAAAAGATAACAAAGGCACAATTTCGCAAAATCGAAAAATAACTTGAAGGAAAAAAAGCGCAAATGAAACCAGAAGGGGAGATGAAGTTTTAACCTGGATGAAGGAAGAAGTTGAATTGTGCAAGAAAGCTAAAGGAATTTTATCTCGGAACAATGTCCTGCATTTATAGAAGAAGGGAGAAGTTAGATGTCTAATCACTCCATGCAAGAAACCGTCATAATTGCACGTGTTCTCCAAGGCAGTTTTCCTTTTAAAAATCTTGAAATTTTTCCGTCCTTAGTTTGCCGCCCAAGCAGGAAAAATTTGGGGCTATTGTTATGGGGTGAATTATTCTTACGTGGCAACAAGTTACAAAGTCATATTGTGTTAGTGTGAACGGTGAAGTGGCAGCGTTCAAGTGGACAGTTGAAGAGGAGAAGGATTAATGACGTGGCTAGGCAGTTTGAAGACCCCTATTTCGTAGGAGGATGTGCGCAGCGTTGAGGAAGACGTGGGATAAGAGTTCAACCGCTTGAAGATATTTCTGGGCAATCCCATCAAAATAGGATCTCCACCAATCAGCGCCTAAGGGAAAAACGACTAGCAAGCAACGTCTATATTGTAACTTAGTATAAATAGTCTACTAGTTCGTGCATTGTAAATCACTACACACAGCTCTCTCAACTCTCTCCAGCTAATACTTGTACTCTCTCAAAAACTCGAGCAACTTAGTGAATTGGCAGGATACAAATCCTCCCGTGGTTTTTCCCTCATTTCCAAAGGGTTTTCCACGTAAAATTTGCTGTGTTCTTTGCTTTATTTCTCGCAATTTTACTTTGTGCAATTTACTTTTATTCGCAAGTTAATTATCAACCCCCTCTCCAAGCAAATTAGCCTTGGTGTGAAATTTGCCTTAAACACATTCCCATATCACTTTGATCTTGTATCAAAGGAGAAGTCAATATTATAAGGTGTGATTTCAATTTCTAATACATCCAATTTTTGAATTGATTTTCCTGTGTAGACTTGTATTTTAGTTCTTGAGGAAAGCTAGTTAGATGATATTCCCTCTGTATTTTTTGTTCTTCCTATTTTAAATGTGCGCATTTGCCAATGCACTTTTTTTACCTTAAATATCTTTTATTACATATTAGTAATAATTATAAAGATTGAATATTAATAAAGTACATTTTGAGACGAATCAAACAAGATACTCCATGACTATTTTTTTCTTATATATTGAGAAAAATTTAGAAAATTCTCTCTAATTGTAAATAGTGTCAAGATTCCAGGTAGAAAGAACAAAAAAATACAAAGGGAGTATTATTTATCAAAATCACCCTCTAATTGTACTTAGATGGTCCAAGTATTTGGTTAGATTTATGTACTCTCAACTGCTTGGGAGTATTATTTAGTTAAATCTAATTAGATTTTTATGCCGGTTGATTAGTACTTTGGCATATCACGTCCATAGTTTGTGCTCGTGGCTGACAATGAGCACGATAAGTCGGTAATATCAATTCTGCAGGTGCATCAATGGTCAATCAGTTTCAAATTGGTCAATGCATTAAGGGTCGTTCTTTTTCAATTTAAAACCCATGAACTTATGGGCTTATGATGCCACAAAACAAAAAGTGAATGGTCAATGTTATTGTCCCGAGTACATATACAAAGGGGTGTACGTATCCGAGCAATGATAAAACACTATTAGATAAAGGGTAGTCTGCCCACTATCAAGGACACTATTGTAATTTTAACATATTAACACACAAATAGAGGTTAAATTGTAAATAACAAGTGTCTAAAACACACAAACATGTGTTGATTTTATAAATAACCAGTGTTTTAAACACACAAACATGGGGTTTTTATAAATATCAAGTTGCACTACTTTTTTGGGGAAAAAAACTGACGAAAACACGCAAATCGAGACAACTTTTACTTTTGTCAGAAACCACAATCTTACTCTTTGACAAAAGTTACTATAATTCACACCAACAAGGGTTGTTTTGTAAGTAACAAGTGTCTCAAATAACACATAAACATGGGTTAGTTTATCAATAACAAGTGTATTCTGATACACAAACAGGGGTTTATAAATTACAACATTGTCCATGATAGTAGGCAAGCTGCCCTCTAGCTTATAATGTTTTATCATCCCTCGTACGTATACTGCCTAATGATTTGATGTATTTTCTCAATTCTATAAGAGAACACCTGAGAAATTTGGTGTTCCCCTTATATAATTAATATATTTAAATTGTTAAAAAAAATGTCACTGTTTTAGTGATGAAATAAAAATTTTAAAGCTATTTTTTCTACCAACTATGTTTTACGTATATCAACGCATGCATCGCGTGCATATAGAACTTCTATACTTTATATGTAAGTCTGTCAATCGATTTGGTTTGGTCGAGCTGGATTCGAGTTGGGTCATTCCAGGTCATGAGTCATCCTAGATCCAATACATCCAAGTATAGGTTGAAAAGTGCTCAACCTAACCAAAAATTCAGTTCGGGTTAACCCAACAAGATTTAGATCTTTTTTGTTCTCCTTTTAAATGTAAGAGATTGAATTTACAAGTTGTTTTACGCTATTTTTTCCAACTTTTGAATGACACTAGTTGTTGCACCACGCGCTATGCGAGTGGCACCCCCAAAATATTGAAGTTGGTATATTTTGTACAACCTAATTGTAGTAAACATGCTTAACAAAAAGGTGCGTTTGTAAGTGGGTGATTATTTGTGTTGTTCATTGACTTTATGTCCATGGGTTAGTAGTGCGCATTCAGCAACTAATGATTGTTGTGATTTGTTAATTCAATTTCCGTATGCATCAATTTCCCACTCTAAGACAACGCTTCTCATATGTGTTTGGCAAACCTTGAACCTTAAATTTTACAAAGAATTTACAATAGAAATGTAAGATTGGATGAAGGTCAAATGATTCATTTTGCCTACAGTTTAGGAATAGTAACGTACCCAAAACTTAGGTCAGTAAAGGGACCCCTTCTAGGCTTAAGTTATTTGCAAGTGTTCCACAAAAGATATTGAAAAGCATATAATAAATAACTAATTTGAAGATAAACTTTCTCTCTTGTTATACTTGCTTTCCCAAAATAGGGATGTTTTCTTTAGTTGAAATGTCTACTATATTATATTCGCAACATATGCATATTGTCCTTAAAGACAGCTTATTCGCTTAATAACTTTATGTTGATTACCTATTCAAAGAAATACTTTATATTGTCCTTAAAGACAAACTTTATTCGCTTAATAACTTTTTGGAGTCATTTCTACAAGCAAGTCAAGTAGCAACATGAATATCATAAAATGTCTCATATTTGCACAACTATTGTGAGATTCTTAAAAATAAGGCCCCGTTCTTTTGGACTGAGAGAAACTGAAATGAACTGAATTGAATGAAAACTGTGAGAGGAAACTAACTGAACTGAACTAAAAATAAGTCCAAAAAAACAAGACCTAAGTATCTTTTATTGTTTTATGCTAAAAAATTACACAACTTGATTTTTTGACAACAGACTTTCTAACTATTCTCTAACGGCTCTATGTGGAAATAATCAATAACCTCTATACTGCTCTCTTTCTCTGAATTTTCCTCCCGGCTCCAAACAATCAATTAAAGTAATATTTTATTGTAGAATATTTTGCCGCTACTTCCTTATTCATTTCCGAAAGTATACAAAGATCTGAAATTAGAAAGATCTGGAGTTACATCAATTTGACACAAATTATTAATCGAAACAAAAATATCAAAGTCTTAACCCTAAAAGGTTCAAAGCATTAAAGAATAAAATCTTAGCACATCCAATACCCTATAGAATCATGCTTATTATTATTGAACGATATCTAAATCTAACTTAGTTATAATCACATATGAAAAATTTGGGACGTAGCATACACCATAAATATAAAGAGGAAACAGGTAACTATTTTTGCCAACAAGGTTCTAAAACAGAAAAAACATGAATAGACTATTGCAATCCAATTTTACATAGCTACCGATAGACACTGCAAATGCATTGGTTCTTGAGCAACCAGAGTTCTTTCATGTCTAGCTGCCTGTAACACCAAGAAGGCAAAACCAATTTTTGCCACCACAAGTTAGGTTTGGATATGGTAAACATGTAGATAGCCTCACTTCTAAGATAAGTAATTTCAATTTCCCCCTCCAAGCATTTGTGTGTTCACGAAATTAACCCCCTCTACTTTATTTCAATCTAGTCATAAACACTGCAAATATTATGATTATGATCTTCGGCATGCGCCATCCTAATACAATGATTCTATTTGACCATTTCCTTTCTCAGATTCTCCAGCCTGATGGATGAAGAGAGCACAAATTTTCAAGTACAAACAATAGACAAAAGTCACTAATGTAAACCAGAAATATTCCCTGTGTAATTATAACATGTTTATGGTAGATTTTTTGGGACTTGAATAAATTTTTCTCTAACTCACCTTAAGAGGGCTCTGGTTGAAATAAATATAGGGCCTTCATGTGCTGGCGTGCTGCTTCTTTAACATGGATGATGTAGGGGATTATCAGTGCCATTTCCACAAGCTAAAATTTTTTATTCCTTTATAAAATCTTCGGATGAGCCAAGCTGCAGAACGCCATAAATGACTGTTAAATCATGCAAGTTGTAGGACCCAAACCTCTAGCTAACTTCTTCTAACTCTACACCTCCCTATCTCTCTTTTTCTCTAATTTAGTTCTACACATTTTAGGAAAGCCGAATTCTATTTATTTCTTATGTTTCTCACCCCCTTATCCTATTTATATGCTCCCTCCTTCCCTAAGAAAGTTTGTAGAATAACGCACGTGGTAACCCCAAGATATTGTATTTCAAATATTTTAAGTGGCATAATTGTATTGAAGATAATTAATAAGAAGGTACTAATGAAAATGGGTGACTATTTGTTAAGCGAGTTTACTTTATGCCCATAAGGTGTCCTCATTATCAAGACTATTCAGCACTGTTTATATGGTTTTAATGTTAATCATTTGCTATAAAAGAGGTAAATTAGCATTCAATGCAAGGAGAGTATATGGATATACCCAATATAAGTAATAAGATATAAATATTTTTCATATGGTGTTTAGTAGTGGAAAAGTGTATTGGTATTATTTAGAACAATTTTATGTGTAGTGTATAGGAATACATTGTACAATGAAACTATTAGAAAAAAGATCACTGAGATCGAATAATAATGGCTTTGTACAGTTGGCATCTGCTTTTGGCATCTGCTTTTGAAACAATGGATAATGTAGTTGATAGTAGTAAATTAGGTAATTGTTGAACTTAGCTCACCTGGATGACTCAATAGTTCTAAGCTACTATTTTAATCGACAAAGTGATTTAAGGCTCCATTATCATACTTTAAATGATAATTTTTTTTAGTTACAATGTAAGTATATACTCACCTAATTGGTCTCTGTCACTATGATTTTCTGAAAATGCTCTTTTTCTCCTCCCTAGTCCCTCCTCAACCTCATCACCTTCTCGCTCTTCTTCCTGCTTGTTTTACCTCCCACTCCCCTTCTACGATCTTGGAAATTTTAGAAAGTTTGTTCCTATTTATACTCCATGAAAGGGCATGTAAAAATGCATTCTATCTCTTCCTTCCTCCCCTCAACCTCACATCCTCTTCTCCCTTGCTTGTTTGTCATGGTTTCACAAGTTTGATTGACACTGGAGGTCTCAACTAAGGGCGAGCATTTTTTAGAGGTCCTAACTATGAATTATCATGTGGAGGTAGTTCTTACAAAAAAAGTGTCATATATTAGGCACCTCTGGACAAAAAAGAAAAAGTGTCAAATATTTTTTTTTCATTGTCTTATTTGGTATAGGGGAATAAGGGAATAGGACATTTGGTCTGATTGATGTTGTTCATCTCGTTCTTAATTACACTTATATATAGTCTAAGTTATGACTTTCTCCTTCCTCTTTCTCTCATCTTCACCCTCATTGGCCTCATATTCTCTCCCTCTCCCCTTTACCATTACCCCATCTTGATCCGTCCTCCTCTCTCCATGTCACTCCTCTATTATGTATTTGTGAATTAACCTTTTCACCTTGTTGTTGTTTTTGTTATTCCTTCTCTTTGTTGCTCAATATCGTGTGACCCGGAGGTAATAGTTTTCTCATAGCTTGATAACTTTTTAAATTTCTGTATACGTCTCACTAAATGACTTAAACAGAGTTTAAAGATACAAGCATAGGGAGCTAAAAACTAAGCAACAAACATCATTTTTAAGAAGGCAACACAAAGTTACTTAAATGACAAATATGACAAACATCCCTTAAGCGAGCTATATTCATTTTTATTTTTCATCATTATCATCTCCCAGGAACATCAAAATTTTAAAAGAATATAAAAACTAAAAAATGTCATAACGCTTCATCAGCTATCTCTTAAAAGTTAAAAGAGGACCCATACAAGTGCAAGAGAAACTAATGCGTGAATGAATATCCATGTACGTCTGTAACATGACTAACATAATTAAGGTACAGAAATGTGGAGGATCCCCGGTAAAGTATTTACCTTCTTGTGCAATACAGCAGAGAGGCGAAGTATTTCGATTGTAAGTTGTGCAACTGCAAAATGAAAACAGGTTAAAGGTGATCAATCGTTGTGGATAAATAATAAGAGCAGTCAAGAATACATTTGTAATATGAAAATCTTCTTTTCAACTGGCCCCTCCATTTACTTGAACTGAACAATGTTTAACGTCTGCTTCCTAGTAACTCATCGAGAAATTTCAATTCAGATATATCGACACGAAATCAGACAATTCTAGGCTAATTAGAAAGACTCTTGCACTGAATGGATCAGATAATATGATTCAACAGAACCCCAATTCCCCAAATATGGATAGTCAGTGTCCCAATCAATGCACCTCTGTCATATGCACATAAAGGACTTGCAAAAAGGAGGTGTGGGCAAAAAAAGGGAACCTAAATTGCAAAATACTCATAATGTCCACAACTTTTGGCAACTTTTCATTAGCTTGGCAGCGAAGCAGGGACAAAATAATGCTAGAGCATAGCAAATGACAGAAATCTTTGCCACCTAGAATAAGAGTAGAGAGCAACAGAAAAGGAAAATTGTAGTCCTGCAAACAAACAAGTCAGGGAAAGAACGAGATTTAAGATAGAAACAGACATCATTACAGATAAAGCAGTAAAGTAAATTCTATGTTAAAAACAAAGCTTCAGCCTCTAAAATAATTAAATTATATCGTTTTGAGCATCCCAAAACGATAATGCCAGGAGTTATTAAAGAGTCTAATTTGCATTACATCTAAGCATTCCCTCTCATTCCACTGGTTTATAAATTCGTGCGTAGGGGAACAAATTCTGAGACCATCAACTTACCATTAACAATCTAAGTTCACTTAGTTTGAGGGATACACCCATCAAATACACAAGTTCAAATGAACCGGAAAAAGGGGGGCAGTACTTATGTAACGAAAACAAGGACTGTAGAGGCCAATACTCATCCATTAGAATGCAATTTAAATTTCACTGCATCCAAACTGAACCCCCAGGCAATAAAATATACATAGCGAGAAGCTGAAGGAATGAGATATGTAACACAAATACAAAGGATACAATTAAATGAATGGGCGTAAAAAGATATAGATTCAAAACAGGCCTACAGGATCATAATTCTTGTATGATGTAAATTAAAAGCTCAACTCAACGAAATCCGTATAAGGACTTGAAAAAGAAACAGAAGCCTCTTCTAATGGCATCCAACTTCAGCCCCAACCCACCTCAATTCGAACCCTAATATTTCGGTAAATTCTGGAAGAATCCAGCTATAATTTTTTTTAACAATGATAATTAAAATTTAAATTAGGTAAAACAAGCAAAGCCTTAAAACGGACCACAGACCTCCTTCAATGGCCAAAGACAACCTTCTCCACATTGCCCAAGACAAGCAGGCAGCAGGCACAATACAAGATGCTTTCCGCCATCGTCATCTGCTTGAACAACTGCATCATTGAAGAAACAAATGGAATAACTATAGGTTAGCACTAAACTATCAGTCAATCACAGAAAAATACATGAATTCGGCAAAAAAAATCAGCAGAAAAAGACTAAAAGAAAAGACACGTCAGTATTAACTTAATTGTGGCAAACGAACAGGACACAAATAAACACCAACACCATGAGCATGTGAGCCAGAGCCCAGAAGCATTACTTGGTACCCCAAAAAAATAACTTTAAGCATAATCCCCAAATAGGAATCCTAAGTGCACTGAAATTGGTCTAACCCAAATAAAAACAAATTAAGACCTACTTAATAAACTTTTTTTTTTGACGGGTACTTAATAAACTTAACAAAGATAAATAACATGATATATGCCAGTGTTCAGTGCAATGTGACCCTTAGATAACCTTCACAAGTATAAAAGATTTGTAAACAAACCAGAAATAATAGTTTGCCATTAGACTAAGGTTTAACCGGCAGCCACTTCAATTCAGAAGGCTTTTTTGCTTCATCCCTTCCAAAACTCACCCAAAGACAAGCAGAACACGAGCTATTCACCTACATGATGCCTAAATGGTGCTCAAAGTAAAACCATTAGAAGAATTTGACACACTAAACAAACTATATATAAGCAAATACAAACAAAAACAACAATATCAAAGCTATAACCAAAAGATGGGGTTTGGCTATATGAACCAAGAGTATATCTGCGATTCTGCGTTAATCGTCCACAACAATCCTTTTCCTCCGTAAGAACTCAAAATATGAAAATATTACATATCAAATCTCATCATATCCCAAAGAACTAACCAATTATCAATAAAAACAACATAAGCATGAAAGTGAGATTGAAAGAGAAAGAAACATACAACGTTCTGGCATTGGTTCTCAAATTGATGGTTGAATTATGGTAGCTGTTCGTGCACAAATATAGTCAGTAAATATCAAATTATCTGCTAAAAGATATGCTAAAAAGCTCACAGATAATGAGCAGAAGCACAATATCCACTACAAGGCATTAAAGGAAGAAAAATTAAATCTTATTCAAAAATCTG
Source organism: Beta corolliflora (assembly GCA_947648045.1). Taxonomy (NCBI): domain Eukaryota; kingdom Viridiplantae; phylum Streptophyta; class Magnoliopsida; order Caryophyllales; family Amaranthaceae; genus Beta; species Beta corolliflora. Next base: position 3,033,681 of record CANSZD010003721.1, on the reverse strand, counting down.
TCTTAAAGTATAATCTCTTAAGGGCTATTTTACTAATACTGTAGTCACTTTCCTAGAAAGTGAAAGTAAAGAAAGCAAATTAAAGGTATGAATATATGCACTACTGAATCCAGATCATCATAATTATGAAAGTTGAGATGGCTCACAGGTTAACAATTGAGTCAGTAGAAGCATCGGAGACACCAGTAGGCTGCAAGCCTTTGATCTGGTGTTGATGTGCAATAGTGACACTGTTGGAGGCTCCGCCAATGGATAATACAAGCGTTGACAAGGTAGCAAACATCGCTGGAACAACCTTGGTGTTAGTGGGTCCAGAGGCTGCTTGGCTGGTGTGGCCTTCCACAGGCTTTCTTGAACGATGGCGACCTCTGTTTAATGTCTTTCACAATGCTTCTGGTCAGGAACTGCGTCCCTCGAGCACCGCCGTTTCTTTCCATCAGTTAGGCAACACCTCCAAGGCTCAGGATCGGTGCTGCCAGAAAACCCTAGATGGAAAGCTCCCCATCCATCTACATTTCTCATAGTAAAAGGCAAAGCAATATAAAGGAAGCAAAGTCAGAATATCAACATCATTACATTTCTGAGTTCTTATCATCACATCAAACATGAAGCAAAATTAGACATGATGTTATGGAAAATCACTTTAGTAACATCAAACATTGTTCTTCTTAGCTTCCTCTGCTCTTTCGGTACTGATTTCTGCAATCTCACCTGGTCTTTTGTCAAATAATCCTCCAAATTGCTTCTTAGCTTTCCTTGCAACTTCCTGCTTGAAGGTGCAAAAGATTGAGTAAAGATGCAAAAACCTATATATTTTATAGTGACAGTCTGACAAATACCTGTTGCACTTGCTTCAATTTTTGTAAGGCTGCTTTAGCATCAGGTTCAGATGATTTGTCAAATTTCATCATCTGCCATCATCGAAAAGAAAGCATTTTGAAAACATTGTAGGAGTTACATTGCCATTTATAGAAAGGGAAGAGGGAAATTACCTTTTCGAAATCATTTTTGGCATCCTGAAAGTCTCCAAGTTCCATATAAGCCATTCCACGGCGATATAAAGCTTTGACATGGACAGGGTTGGCATCTAATACCTACATGGTACTTTACACATCATCAATATGCATCAACAAATTTCAGTGCATAGACTGTTGTATTTCCAAGTTTATTTGAGTACAACATTTGAAACATAGCATAACTTCATCAGCTCAAATTGTAGAGTTATGGCTCCTTATCAATTTAAAAAGCATTCTCAAATGATTGCAGATGTGATAGGTAAGAAGTACTAATTCACCAAAGTTTATAGCTCATGATATTTTGTAAGTTGAAGCAGTAGTCTCTGGAGTAAGGAACAGCTTCATGTTGGTAAATTTAAAGTCATGTCAATCATATATTTAAAGGAAGAAACTTGGAGAGGAGAATAAGGTCTACATTAAAAAATTATAACAAAAATTAAAGAAGACAAACAGCAAATTACTATATGTTCAATGAGATTGCTAATAACAGCGTACCTTGTCGCATATTTCAATGGACTTTCTGCACTCCCCCAATTTCAGGCAGCAGGCAGCAACATTTAAATGTAACATATTCTTGCAATCAAACCAAATACGTCAAAATTATACCACCGAGAACATACCAGTAAAGTCAACAAAAGTTGTGAAAAAATAAAGGCAATCTACTAAAATAAGGAAGTAATCTATTCTATTTCAAGACATACTCTTGTATTCGAAAATTCTTTTCCTTCTTCGTCATCCTGAGGATTAACATGATTAAAGTCCCGAAGCACCTGTAAGGGGGGAAAATGTTGTGTATATTAAGTGAAAAATAATTGTTCTGGCCTCGATTCGCAGTCCTTTGATTGGAAGAACCACATTATAATCTATAATCTGCAGTGGAGCAGAAATCTAACTTTTGACATAACTACCAAGTAATGCTTTCTTGCTTGTTCCTTCAAGGATGATCAATATACATAGTGAAGAGTTGACTCTTCTACTTGATTATTCTCCATATTGAAAAATTCATACAAGAAGAGGTAATGGACAGGCCTTCTCATACTTGGCTTTTGCCAATGCATACATTCCTTCCTTGAAAAGCCTGTTACCATGGCAATGGACATGAATAAGAAGTTTCAATTTTCATTTCCTTAAAGCAGGTTGTACCAACTAAGACTTACAAAATCTGCACAAAAAGTTCAAGGATTTCGCAAGGTCACTTTAAAGGTTTGGTACAGGTAACAGAATCACAATGTCTGTATGATAGCCCTTATAATCAAGCAGGCTCTTGAGGATGGTTATCTTTGTTCTTGCTTCCTATGATTGCTGCCATACTTAATAACTAACCATGTTACTATATCACCAGAACTGCAAAAATCATAAATTATGTTACACATCTGTAAATTGTATCTTTGTCTAAATCTTATTACACTGAAAATTTACTGAACCCTTCAATTTGATTACCAGGAAGGTTAAGCAAAAGATCAGAGAGGACTAAAAGTACCCCTACTTTTAAGGGGAATCACAAAAAATACCCCTAAATATACAAGAACTCACTTAGGACATAAATCTTGTGAAGTAACATATGTACTTTTATTATTTTTGTGTTACATGTCAAAGTGAGACTATGTTTATGCACATTATTTTTCTGTGCAGAGTTTCATGTATAATCCAGGCTAAGGAACAAAAGGAACTGTGGCAAACAGTCATTGAAACAAAGGGAGTAAGTTTAAATCACAACTCTCGCTTGATATTTAGGTGCTCAAATGACTGCTAAATCAACTGCTCAAGAAAGAATGTTCCCAAACAATCGAAGAATTGAAGCTTCCAGCCTTGTTAGCATGAAGCTCAAACTTCTGCCGAAAAACTTATGAGTTATGACTAACTCTCGCATCGAAAGCATGTCAGCCACCTTATGTCTCATGTTAACGAGCCCGAACGAATCTCTCTCAGACAAAATGAAACAAGATGAAGCTCTGACCTTCCAAGAAAATTTAACCTGAGACGTTATGGTATAAAATCTAGGAACTTAATGATACCTCAGGTTGAGGAGCTGGCCTTCTCTGGACCATAGGTTTTTGCTGAAGCTTAGAATCTTTGCCAGTTCTCAGCTCACCATTAGGTTTTACAGGTCTACCAGGGCCAGATTGGATGATAGCGGGCTTGTTTGGCTTTGGATGGGGCTCCACCCTTCTCACTTGTTGCACCTTGTTATCCTTAATTGGTGGAGTCATCTGTTTAGGAGGTTCTACTCTCCTTTTTGGAGGGCCTTGCTTAGCCACAGAGGGCTTTCTTACAGCTTCCCGAACTTCCAGGTTCTTGTCGAACTCCCCACAGTTTCGAGGATCTTTTGCTTAACCTTTACACAAAGAACAGAAGCATCATGGCCCTGAAATTTATGGACAGGTGAGCCAACTCCATTCATAGTGAAATTTCGCCGATTAAACATGTGAACTGAATTAGAGCCAAGTTTATGCACAAAATGATGCTATAGATTAGAGCCAAGTTTGTAAACTTTAAATATAAAGTGCAAAAAAACAAAAAATCACATACCCAGTAAGAATAAGATTTTCATCATGAGGGTTCCAATCAACACAATGCAGATCAGCATCATGGGCCTTCTCAACCTGGTGGAACAATATATTTCATTAGAGATAGCTACCCGCATAAGAGCAATTTCCAATATTGCTGTAACTGCTTGAAATATTGCACATTTGAATGTGAAATGAATATACTGCATGTAAAAAGGTTACAAAACCAACAAATACTCAGACAGTTGTCACAGTGTCATCTTATGACATCAGATTACCAAGCTAATATTGCTATAGAGGTGCTGCAATTCACAGACAAGCAAATGCCTGGGAGAGAATTGTACATGATAGAGAAATGGGCATGCTACATCAATAAAGATATTATGCGAGAGTGTGATAGTCAAAAGCTCATGTTTGGAGACCTTTCTAACTAAATCAACCAGCTATATTAACAAAGAGTTTTAAGTGAAATTTTTCTTATTTACAAAGAATAAAGAATTAGAAAAAAGCATGGGCCATTATCCCTGCGAGTTTTGAAGCATCCCAACAAAATCTCAAATGTTTTTAGACTTGTGCAGTTAAATATACATATCTGAACAATTTACATTTATGAGCACTAATATTGGTGCTAAATAATCAGCAAATAAACAACAAACAGACCACAAACATAACAGCAAGAAACAAGCAAATATCCAAGGCAAACATATTTTTTCAAGAATATCATAAAGAGATAGCTACGTAGATTAACGCAAGAGTTCCAAATGTAGGATTACCAGCCTTGTGTTGCAAACCGGTTAGGCTTGATGAATCAGCGGCAACAAAACTCCTATAGCAAAATATTGAATTAGTTAGTTGTGCAAATTCCAGGAAAAACAAAAAAAAAGCCAACATCTATAACGAGATCAAACCCTAGAAATTGTGGGAAACACTGAAAGTATGCAAAGGCAAAAAAACATAACAAGACTCACAGATAGGGAATTGCTCTACCATGGCCCGTTTTCAACGACCCTCATGGTCCGTTTTCAACGAATCCCTTCATATCTACTCTTGCTGTCGCCATTCTTATTCAACTTTGGAGCTTCAATTTTGATTTTGGAAGTGAAAACAAAAGCTTAGAGGTGAACCCTTCCCTTCTAAGCAGATCTATTCAATGTGCATCATGAACTTGAAATTCGGAAGTGAAAATCCTAGAAATTTGGGGAAAGTAGGCTAAGGTTTTAAGTTGAAGTAACTGAAGAAGTGAGAAACAGGAAAGAGAAGAGACAGAAAGAGACGCAGTGAAGAATTGTCATACCAATTCTCAAATGAGTCCTATAAGGTTTATTCCCAAGACTTTAGGGATACGACTATACGAGGTGAGACATGATGACACTACTCCACGTCTAGTAACTCCACCACATCAATTTCATAAAGAAAAAGAAATGAGGGAGGAAAAGGGGAAGGAAAGTGTATTTATGTATAAAAATATAAGGCGATAGTAAGAAAATACAAGACGGGAAAAGGCAATGCCCTATTTTAATTATTAGATGCAAAATAAATTATTAGGCCAACATAATCTACCTCAAGTCTATTCCTATCATTTTCATGAATCTTAAATTATGATAAAAGGAACTATTGTTAACACAAGTTCTGTAACTGAGACTAGGGCAACATCACAATACAATGTATCACAAAATAAGAAAATGGAGCAAGGAAAACAAGGCATAAGTAGATACAAGCAAGGCATAAGTAGATAATGGAGCTCTAATTCACTACTTTACATCGATTTTAAGATGCCTAGAGCAGCTTCCACTCTTAAACGTTTACAATGAATTATCAATAACGAATTACAGATGTCATCATTCGGAGGCAATTGTTTCTCCTGCATGTTTTTTACCAATTGTTCTGCCTCGTAGTACTTGCCTTCTCTACATAACCGGTGACTAAAGTGTCGTATACTCGTATGTGCTGACTTCACATCAATTTCTGAGTCTGGCAAAGAGTTGGCTGACTACTTCCGATCCAATGTCCTTGGCATCAGAAGGAAAACTATAAGAGACATCATTCAGCAACCTTGTTCACCGGAAAATGGCACTCTTTATGCAAACCTTTCAGCATTACACCGAAAGTGCGATAATTAGGTTGGCAGCTCGACTCGAACATCTTTTGGAGAAGCCAAAAGGCATGATCTAGCCTACCAACCATTACAAAACCATCAAAAAGAGAGGTAAATGCAACAACATCAGGGGATATCCCTTTCCTTTGCAAATGTTCAAACAAACCTTCTGCACAGTCAACTTTTCCTTCTTGACAGAATGCATGTATTCAGTACACTGTAAGTATGCAAAAATTTGGCTGGGAGTCGTTTTGTTCCATCTCATGAAGCACCTTGAAAGCAAGATTCGTCCCACCATGTCGACAAAGACCATCAATCAATGATATGTAGAGATACCATTAGATTAAAATCCGTACTCAAGACATCCTGCTGCACAATTTCTCCGCATCAACAAACCTATTTGCTTTTGCTAAACCACTTATAATGGCATTAAAGGTCTCAATTACAGGAGAGCAACTACATTCCTACATCTTCCCAAGTAATTCTAGTGCTCCATCTACGTTACCTCTTTTGCAATGTCCATCAATTAGAATGGTAAAGATAAATTCAGTTGGAAGCAAACCTCGTTCTGTCATCTCATGGAAGAGAGAAGAAGCTAAATCCAGCTTCCCCCCTTTGCAGACCCCAGATATGATTTATTCATCAGGTTCATATCCACTCTCTCTCAGTAAGAAATTACAGGATAAGAAAAAAAAAATCAGCCCTAACACAAGCAACTTGCACAATGGACATACATGTAAGGGCATATCGCTCTCCTCCCCTCTCACTCGTCTTTCATACCTTTTGGAAAATATAGAAAACCTCTAAACAATATTCAGCAAAATGTAAAATCAGATTAAGATGGACGATCCAAACCATGAAATCGAAGTGCTCATTCGCTAATTTCCAAAATTATGCTAGAAAGATGATGAATTTCCCTGAATTCAAGTGCTAATTCCAAGAACATATATAAAAAAATTCTAAATTCTTGCTCAAATATGAAAGATCCAAGTTTTTGGTCTTAAATACTTTGTTTGAAAACACCCTAACATCAAATATGGTTAAGATCTTAAAACATGCAAATTCCACTAAACTCAAGCATTAAGATTTCCTAATTGAACACGTCGAAATAACAATCAAAATCATCAAGGAACAACATAATTAACTAACCTGTTGCTCTGCAACACTGTTGTTAAAATTCCCAGAATCAGTAGCTGCAAAAATAAGCAACTGCATTTAAACAAAACCGTAGCCTTAGTAGTCCCTGTCTAGCCTCCAATATGTACCAGTTCCTGAAGATTTGAGTCTCGAAGTTGCTGCAAGTTCGTAATACCCAGAACAAAGTAAATGAGTCCAAAATGTTGGATTTTCCTGACCCGTTTAATATTCCACACAGCAGCTGAAGTGCACCAAGTAACTTCATGTTTCGTCATACTCGTTTGGTATGCCGATACAGTAAGCATAAAAAAGTTAACACCCATAAAATTAAGTTGGTAAAATATGTATTACTATAAGAATGAAAAGCTCTGTATGATCATGGCCAATACTCAGATAAGAATTTATCCATGGGGCTTACTTTGATTAAAGCTTCAAACAATTCCAGAAATTTACCGAGCCAAACAATTGACAAAGGAAAAAATTGATAAACTCGTCTATTTGTAATCCTTCTAACGATAATTTGAAGGTTGAATGTTATAAGCAAGTCAGTATTTATGCAAGTGCAATATGTTTCATTTGACCTCAGGGAGGAATACATACCCTTTTAGCTCCATGAGCAATACACTAGTAGCAGCAATCTTCCTGCCATGAACACATGGAAAACACCTTATATTACCAAAGACATGATTGCATAGCATCAATTTCCGCCAAATTTGTTTCCAAGGGCGTAATTTCACCCTTCTCCAAATTCAGTAATCTGAGAACGGAGTAGATATCCTTGCCTGCATGTTGCTGCAGCTGTTCTGCTGTAAAACTGTATACATGATTTTTTATCACAATCAAACTACATCCACCAAAGATTTTCACCACATTCCTCTTCATGGCTTTCCTCACCCGAATTATGTCCTCCCACTGGCCCCTCATTTCATATATACGGCTTAACACAATATATGGTAGAGATAACTGTGGCTCCAACTCCATCAATCTCTCAGCCACTTTCTCAACAAGCCTCACATCCCCATGAATTCCACATGCATGAAGTAACGATTCCCAAATCATCGAACTTGGTTCATAAGGCATCATTTCAGTAATTTCCATTGCATCATCGAGCCTACCATCTTGACACAACAGGTCCACAAGGCAAGCATAATTGTCATAGCAGGGTTTAACACCATAATATTCCTCCATTATTGAAAATATAGCAGTTCCTTCATCAACAAAACCTCCATAGCTACAAGCTCGTAGAACTCCTGTTAGTGATATTTGATCAGGCAATGGACCTCTTCTATGTAGCTCTTTGAAGGTGTCTATTGCCTCCACCAATCTTCCATTAAGAGTCAAACCCGTAATCATGGTATTCCAACATACGAGATCTGGCAGAGCTATACTTGCAAAAAATTTCCGTGCACAATCAATTAATCCAAGTGTTGCATACATATGAACAAGTGAGCTACAAATTATAAAATCCATCCCAAAACCTGATTTAACCGCCAAAGAATGGATTTGAGTTCCTTGCTCTGCTTGTATACCACAAATGGAGGCCAGAATACTGCTTAGCGTGAATTCAGTAGGCCTAACACCCTCCCTCAGCATGAGCACAAGAAGTTGGATAGCACTCTCACTAAAGCCATGAGACGCATAGCTTGAAATCATGGAATTGCAAACTGCAGAATCGCATCTGTCAAGTTCTTTAAAGAGCTGAACTGAATGCTCCAATCTGTTGCATTTCGAGAACAGGTCAATAATGGAACTTGAGATAACTGAATTGGAAAGAAACCCAACCTTGATACAGAGAGCAAAAATCTGCTTACCCTTTTCCAAGTTCCGTAAATTCGTACAGCAAGTGAGCACCGCAGAACATGTGAAGTGATCAGGTAGATACCCCAAGTATCTCATTGAAGAAAACTGACTAAGTGCTAATTCTCCATATCCAGCTTTACTACATCCCATAATTAATGAATTCCAAGAGATCAAGTCCAGATATTCCATACTTGAAAACACACCAATGGCATAGTCAACTAGGCCAATCTTACTATACATATCAATTAAAGAATTCCCTAGCACCACGTTCGACCTGATTAAACCACTTCTAATCATCCTACCATGAAGCTCCTTGCCCAGGAGGGCATCAAACACCAAAGATACAATAATTGAGTAAGTATACCCACTTGGCTTCACTCCCATATATAGCATTTCCTGGAATCTTTTCCACACAAAATCACTATGTCCACATGAAGCATACCATGAAATCATAGAATTCCAACTCACAACATCTCGTTCAGGCATTCTCTGGAACAAGAAATGAGCCATGTCACTGTAACCACAATTCAGTAAACCCTTCAAGCAAATGTTCCAGGTTATGCTATTCTTCCTTGTTATGTCACCAAATGCTTTGAGGACGTCATCAATGAACTGACAATGAGTATAAAGTTCGAGGCAACGATTACCTAGAAATGTATGGCCATTGAACCCAACTTTTATCAACTGCCCATGAACCACTTTGGTAAGCTTCACCGACTTTAACGAGAGGCAATGGTCTAGCAAGTGAGAATAATAAGTGAGCGTTCTGCGAATGTTACGTGTTTGCTTTACCAAAGGGTACATACAAATCCCTCTCTTCAATTAAAAACAACCATAGGGCCACGATTTCTTCCTACATAAGCCCCTAAATGTAAACAAAAACACGGCACTGAAGTAGCCACATTATCCAGAATGTCCATTGTTAGAGGTGCCATTAATGAACAAGAAAAAGCTGCAACCGCGAACCGCCTCAGTTCAGCTTCTGCATAAATAGAAATGGGCAAATTAACTTTGAAAACTATAATTGTTATAAAAAGAATCTATATAAAAGGAAAGTGACATCAACGAACTTGCAACAATGTTATATTAGATGCATTTTCCGCAAAAACAAGGACTATATAAGAGTGTTTGAAGCTACCAAATGCCATTAGAAAGATTAAAATTAGGCGTTGCACAAGCAGTGGCGGAGTTTGATAGAAGAAAATTACAATTGTTTTTCTAATTGTCCTAGCTCAATTGCTAATATATACACATAAAAAATAGAATCCGAATTTTTCTTAATCAACGCAACTAGTATATTCCTACTCCCATTATAATTTGACATTAGAAAACTGAAAAACCAATCTCTCTAATATGAAATTAACAACATCAGAATTTACGTCCATTTTGAAATTATAATTTAGATGAAACGAATTCAGAAAAAAAGAAACTGACGCTTTTACCTTCCTAAGTGACGAGTAACAACTACAGCAGCAATCCTGCACACAAGAGGAGACATGATTTTCTTACTGTTATTGAGTGTCTAATAAGCGGCTGGGCACAGCAGAGCGGGGAAGGTTTGTTGCGCTTCAAGGAAGAAATAAGGTCGAGATTCTTAAACAAGAACAATTCACAAGTGCTACATACAGCAAAAAAAAAGGATAAATACAACACCTAAAATCTAGTAAAACTAACCATAGTTAATCTCATGTTTTTATAATTAAAATAAAATGGGAATTAAAATCTTTTAACCTCAACCTGATATTACGTGTAATCTATGTAAACCAAGAAAAAAAACAACAAGATTGTTATTGAAAGCAACCCTACTCTTAATTTGTTGTTCATCCAAAAAAAAAAAGATGTCGTCCACTTTGACATCACTCCTTTTTTTTTCTTCTTCTTTTTTTGCTGTACATCACTTCTTCTATACTTGGATTAAAATTTTCAAAGTGAGATGATATACTTGTAAAATTCATTTGTGCGACTATTATTGGTTTTGTTTACCAAACGTTGGTAGTATATCTCCCTTATTAAAAACTTTACTAGATGAAGTATTCTCAGGTCCAATAGATATTCATAAAAGAAATTATCTTTTATATTAGTTACTATAAGTTAAATTTCAAAATATAATTCCACAACTATTACTCACCAAAAAGTAAATTTGATAATATAATTTCACTCACCACAGACACTTTTTCCTCTACCACGTTAGTACTCTTCGCACCCATCTTTTATTATATTCGGGCTTCAATTATGGAGGTCGCTTTAATAAATAACAATAACAGCAGTTCGGTGAGTACTCAATCAATTGTGTAATTTCAAATTTATTGTCAAAGTATTCAAAGTATACTAGAGGTCATTTTTTCCCGGGTTGGGGGGTCATCTATCATACATGACTCCCCTACAAAGGGGTCATTTATCATAAATGACCCCCGTATCTGTCATACATGACTCCCCTACGAGGGATCATCTATCACAAATGACCCCCTATGGGGGTCTCATCTATCATAAATGATCCCTCATAAGCGAGTCATATCGCCAATGTGAATTTCATTTGCTTTTGAATTGATAGTTTGAAGTCCATTGCTTGTAAAGTTGTAATAGATATTCATTAATAATTCATGTTATTATCAATTACTTAGTATTTTATAGTTGTTATGTTATACAAAAATATAAATTAGATATATGCGTCTTTCAATTTGAGAGAATGTAGAAAGTGATTATGAGTTGGAGGCATGTGTATTTGAGATGTGAAAGGGGCGGTCCTTAGAAATGAAAAGAGAGTCGTAGTAGGAAATGAAAAAAGAGTCGTAGTAGGAGGAAAGGAACAAGGAGCCAAAAAAGCATTGTCCTTCTCAAGTTATCAGATTACATACAAGCAGCAACAAGTAACGAGCACCACATATAAGTGATATAACAATTATCAATTCAATAATTCATTCATTCACACTTTTATCACTAACTAAATTTTCAATTCAATAATTCATACGTTCAAATGCTTGACAAAGCAATTAGAAACCTGATTAATTCCTCATTCATACATTCAAATTACATAAAAAACTGAATTAAGCATTCAATAATTTAACTTCTACAAAAAAAATTGAAGGTTCAAGAAACTGACCTGTGTTGGGGCGACGGGGTGGGTGGGGGTCGTTTATGCCAGGCGACGGGCTGCTACAGATTGTGGACAGAATTGCTCACCGGCGTCGCACGAGAAGGAGGAGTCGTTCACCGGCATCGCACGGGAAGGGGGAGGAGTTGGGGATCAAACTCGGGCAGCTGCTGTAGTGTTGAGGAGGTCAAGGCGTTGTAATGCAGGGTGGGGGGTAGTAGTGTTGTTTTGTTGGGGTTAAATTTCAAAACGGTAGGTTAGCTTTTTAACCTGTTTTTATTGTATTAAGCCTTATTTCAAAACGGTATGTTAGTCTTTTAACCTGTTTTGTTGTATTAAGCCTTTTGTTTACTGTATATAGTCTTTTAACCTGTTTTGTTGTATTAAGCCTTTTGTTTACTGTATATAGTATGCCTCAAACAATTTGGTAGAATAAGATTTGTTTTCATAAATTAAAATCAAATAAAACAACTTTGTTTTCTCCACTTTCCACTCTCGTCACAACTCGTAACATTTATCTCAATTTTTTTTACTCTCTCTATCCCGATCCAAACATTTGTTAGGAAACATAGTTTCAGGATATAAGTTGTAATGTTGTTATCAGATGTTACTTTAATATAAAGTAGATATGATAGTAATAGTAGGGGATTTCTTATCGAAGGAGATATAAAGTTGGATATTTTTGTTTATTGATAGAGTGGCAACCAAAAGAGGAGTTTGAAAACTAATATAGTAGTAGCAATGTAGGACAATGGACAAAAGAAAATGAAAATGAAAATTGTTCAAACTATTAACTATTAAGGGACAAACGGAGTATTAGACAAGTTCACTTACAAGCCACCCTACTTTTCCTTCTCTACCATTATTCATGGTAATTAAAACTTAATCTTAAATTATTATTTTTAGGAGAATTGCTACTTAATTTGACAAACATAAATATAGCAATATCCACTTAATTTGATGAAGGCCAAAAAAGAAGTTCAAAACAAAAAATATCAACAATATAATCAATAAATTGGAAAATGTAATCAAAAGTTCCACACCCTACCAAACAAAAAAAACTTGTGGTAGAAACTCGAAAACTAAATATATAATTGCGAAAATTGGGTTGAAAGTCCAAAGAAGATGCTTTAAGTAGTGAAATAAAATATGAAATTCTCCTATATTTGAAATAAAATATAAAATTCTCCTATATTTGAAATTCAAAGAAGATTTAAGTTCAAAGAAGATGCGTTAAGTAGTGAGATAAAGTAGTGAAGAAAATTGGGTTGAAATTTGAATTTCATTTTAGAGATTTTGTAAATAAATAAAATATGCTTTAGAGGACATAAGAGTTGAGAAAAATATAATAAGGGAATTCTCCTATATTTGAAAATCATTGACATAATTTTAAGGATTTTTTTTTCGAAACCGTATAGCTAAGGGTCAATGTATAAGAAATCAAATCATTAACAATTTTTCTATATTTTAATCATATTGCACATTGCCATTACAATTAACTAAGAAATTAATGAAAGTTAGTTGCAATTTTCATCTTTCACCAGTTTTTGCACAAATCAAATTGTGCTTAAATTTTGGCTCACACACCACATTCCTTATGCTCAGATCATCTGTGAGTTTCAAATTACCCTTGTGGGTAATTTCAGCAGTTGCTCCAGTAGGCAACTTTATTTTTCGTGAGTTTTGAACCTTGATCACATCACTCAGCTTGTTCACTAATGATGTGATGTGATGTGATGTGATGCTTCATAATCCACAATCCACTCCTCTAAGGAGTCAGCAACATGAAAACATGAAATCATACCTGAAAAATATTGATCAATATCTTCAGTAGTGTATAATCCCTTCACATTCATCATAGTTGGCAACAACTTGGCTAGTTACTCCATTGTTGCTGAGTGAACATCAATCCAGGCTCCCCCTGGCACACATTTGTTGTCATCATAGGAGGGTTTTGTTTTCCAGCACTCCATTTCAACCTAGAACCTCCCACTTGTTCCCTTTGTGTGCCTGATTGAGCTTGTTTGCCATGCTTGGGATGCCATTTTAGAAAATTTCCAGTGGCATACCAACATTTTTCAGAACTGTGCCCCTTCTTACTACACACTTTGCACACAACCAGGTTTTTTCCATTCACATTTTTACTAAACATTGCTGACATTTCAGTTTCAAGCTTAGGTGCTTTCGAAACGTCTCTTTGTGACTCTTCTTGCTGAAGCACAAAGCAAGCAGAATTCAACTATAGGGAGAGGGCTCATCATGAGTAGTTTGCTCCTTTGTGACTTGTATTTGGGATCCTATCCATTTAAGAATTGAAACAGTCTTGACTCTTCCTTTTGCAAGTTTAATTTATATTATCAATGAACCTTTTCATTTCTTCAGTGGGATTAGTTACCGCAAGCAACTTGTTCATAGATTCTAACTCTTCCCATGTCATGGAGAGTGCAGTGTAGTTCTCATTCACAATGAGGTTGTTTTCCTTAGTCTCATAGAGATCTTTGTTTAGCTTGTACTTCCTAGAGCCATTTTTTTCAAAGCAAACCTGACATCTAGTTGTTTCCATATGTTAGCATAATTGATATACAGTATGATTTTTTTTAATAGTTGGTGAGACATTATTGTGAATCCAGACTACAACCTTATTGTTACATATCTCCCACAATTCAAATTTTACCTCATTTTCCTGGTCTTTGACGGTTGCACCATTAACAAAGCCTAGCTTCATCTTTGATGACAAGTTGATTTCCATACTTCTTCTCCATAACCTGTAGTTTGTAGCTCCTGAAGTTTCTCAACTTGAATAGAGGTAGCTCCATCAGAGGAATGAAGGAACAATTGGTTTTGCATATTAGGGAAAGTTATCCTAGACATGATTCAGAAACTTTCATGATAAAGTTTGGATTTTGGGAGGAACAAGAAGATTATTTTTAGGTGTTTAAGCTACGAGCAGGTTTTTGAACTACGAAAGAAGAAATCATGTATTTTTGAGGGGTTTTTCTTAGAAGGTCTGGTTGATTTTGCACTCAGTATTGCCAATCATTTGGCTTGCTCTGACACCATGAGAACTGTATCATTCATAATCTGATCTTACCAAATGTGGCATATTGAGTAGAGCACAATGAAAGTAGGAGAAAAAGGAGTGGAAGAATAGAGAGGAAGAAGAAATAGAGGCTGTAATAGATGTTATATTGATCATAAAACCCAACCTCATCATCCAGATGCTATTACAATATATAGAAGCAATCCATGACAAAATAAGAGAGATTGAATTGGAGCTACAGAAATGAAAATATAGAATTCCGATAGAGATGAAAGAAGATCGAGATATACAAAAAATGAAGTAGGAGGAAACATTTTTTGGTAATCCATATCAAATCTAATATCGCGTTGGACAATTCCAACGTTTATAGTCGAAAAGAAGAAAAAGAAGGGATTTTTCAAACCAGAAATGACATATTACAGCTCATAAATTAGAGTTCATCATTGGCAGCTCATTACCGTCAATCATTAGCAATATATGAGCATTTTTAGATAGATTATCCTAGGACAAACTAAGACAAGCAAGATTACACTTTACTCCTTGTTACATAGGTTATTACACCTAAGAATATCTAGTGAAAATATTAGGCCAGTTCATTTTTGTGATAAAAAAGTACGCATTTATTGTGTGAAATGACTAAATTACCCACAAGACGACCTCTACTCTTAAAATAATCACATTCACGACCAGAACCCATCTCCAGAACCTTCCACAAAACCCTTAAACTCTGAAGTCTGAACCCTACTAAAACCCTCTAACTCCACTCCATTTCCCCCCCTCTCTCTCTCTCTCTCTCACGCACTCACATAGACGCAAAGATTAAATCATCAAAAAATGCACAGGATATCTCGTCGCTCTGTCTCTGCAATTTTGCGTAATGGTGGTTTTCATCACCGAAATGCTGTTTCTGCATCTCTCTCTTCATCCTCTCCCCTATTTTTTTCTGTAAGTTTTCATCTGCTTTTTTTTCTCATCAATTTCTATATTCACTGCTGTTATTTCCTTCCATTTTTAATACCTAGGATGTTTTTGATGATCGAATATATTTTCCGCATTTGGTGAAATGGTGTAATTTCTACCTCTTTATCTTACTTGTTTGTTTACACAATCTGTAGTTGATGATCCTGCGTTGCATTTCAATTTAATTTTATAGCTGAATATATTAGTAATTCGTAGTCTAATCTTGAATCTTCATGTATGATATTGTATGATATTCGAACCGTAAGACGGTCAAGAGAGTGTATGAAGAGTCTTGAGTTATATGGAATTTCTGATTTTATTGAGTGTCATGAAAATGAGCTGAGTTTTACTATGTGATTTCTTTTTGATATGCGAACCTTTAATAGGATGGCGAGGTGAAGGTGGAGCATAGACGGTATTCGTCGTTGATACCGAGCAAGTTCCATGCACCTGGCTCGGATTTTATGACCATAGCTCGTCGCTATGAGTCTACAGCTGCAGCATCTGACTCGTCTGGTGCTCCTGTTGAGAAGTATGAGTATCAAGCGGAGGTTAGCCGACTGATGGATCTTATTGTTAATAGCCTCTACAGCAACAAAGAGGTTTTCCTCAGAGAGCTCATCAGGTCATTATCCTTTGCCATTTTTGTTATGAAAATCGAAGTAAAAGTAACGGATTGTGGTCATTCATTTATGAATAGGAATATGTGCTTGAGTAACTTAGAAATTTTTGTATTTCTTATCTTTGTGTAATAGTTCGTGATTGTTTGGTTTTCATCTCAACATACTCGAATGATAAATTTTGTTTTTCTTTATGGAGTTCATATTAGATTTAAATACCAAATCTTCTACTTCTAATGGAGTTCATATTATTATTTGAGGAACTGTTTGTATAATTGATTCTTCTATCTTGTTTATATCTAATGAAGATGTGTATCTTTCGTTCTTCAGCAATGCAAGTGATGCGTTGGACAAGCTGCGGTTTCTCAGTGTTACACAACCAGAGCTTTCAAAGGACTCTGTTGATCTTGATATTCGCATTCAAACTGACAAAGATAATGGGATCATCACAATCATGTATGTTTGGACTAATTTTCTGGTGACTCATTTCCCAATTGATTCTTGCTGAGCATTGTTTCTTGATTTCAGGGACACTGGAATTGGTATGACGCGTCAAGAGCTTGTAGATTGTCTTGGAACTATTGCACAAAGTGGAACAGCTAAGTTTCTTAAGGCATTGAAGGTTAGGATTTGTCCAAGTTTTATGCTTATGCATTGGATTTCACTTTTTAGAGTTATCAAGTGCATTTACTCAAGTTTCCTTGTTTTGCAGGATAGCAAAGACGCTGGAGCAGACAACAATTTGATTGGTCAATTTGGAGTTGGGTTTTATTCGGCATTTTTAGTGTCTGATAAGGTTGAATATAATTACCTACTAGTGAATCACTTATTTTTCTTTTTCTTTTCATCTGTTGTATCTTTAGCAATCCATTTCCTTCCAATAACTATATATGTATATTCATGCTTGAAGGTGGCTGTTGCAACAAAGAGTCCCAAATCTGACAAACAGTATGTGTGGGAGGGGGAAGCAAATGCCAGTACATATACAATTAGAGAGGAGACAGACCCAGAGAAGTTGTTGCCTAGAGGAACTCGTATAACTCTATATCTCAAGGTGGATTGCAGAACTATTATTGAATTTGATTGTGTCAATTTCTGCAATATCTTCTCACTAATAGCTCACTCATTTGCTGTTTGATCACTAATGTCAGCGCGATGACAAAGCCTTTGCTCATCCAGAGAGGGTCCAGAAGCTTGTTAAGAATTACTCACAGTTTGTTTCATTTCCGATATACACGTGGCAGGAGAAGGGAATTACAAAGGAGGTACTCGAATTCCATATCCCTGCTAACTGTAATTTGATATTCGTATTACTGCATTGCATCCCGACTTTAGGTTTAATATCTTGTATGTAAATGATATATTATGAAAGGCTTTGTTATTTGCAGGTTGAAGTAGATGAAGATCCTGCTGAAGCTAAAACTGATGATCAAGAAGAGCAAACTGAGGTGATAATTTTAATCCATGTGTGGTGCTTTATAAAGCTTGCGAGCTACCTATTCTTCCCTTTCCTAACAACTATCAATATCTAACTCATTCATGCTGTGCTCTTCAGAAAAAGAAGACAAAAAAGGTGGTTGAAAGGTACTGGGATTGGGAACTCACAAACGAGACTCAGCCAATATGGGTGAGCATTTGATTTGATCGATATGCATGTGTATAGTACCAAAAGGATCTTGTTCATAGATGACTTAACTATATAATTTATATTGCAGCTCCGGAATCCTAAGGAAGTTACAACAGAGGAATACAATGAGTTTTACAGGGTGACCTTTAATGAGTATTTAGATCCTCTAGCGTCATCACATTTCACAACAGAGGTGCGAACCATTATTTTTCTTTATGCTTTGGGAAGCTAATGAGTAGTATATGTATTTTCCTCTGTTTAGTTTTTTTGTTTCTCTTTTATGTCTTAGGGTTTAAACTTTCAGTATTGATAGCTGTTCTATGAGATCTTATTTTTCTTCTTATTCCAAGTGCTTGGTTTTCTCATGCTGGTTTTGTTGCAGGGTGAAGTCGAGTTCAGATCTGTCTTATATGTTCCATCAATGGCGCCTCAGGGGAAAGATGATGTAATGAATTTTAAGACAAAGAATATAAGGCTTTATGTCAAGCGAATTTTCATTTCTGATGACTTTGATGGAGAATTGGTAAGCATTATGCTAGAATACATTTAGTTAGTGGACTATGACTTGTGATGACCCTTAAACTTTCCTTGTTGCTTCATGATAGTTCCCTCGATATCTGAGCTTTATTAGAGGCGTTGTGGACTCCAGTGACCTTCCCCTCAATGTTTCTCGTGAGATTCTCCAGGAAAGCCGAATTGTAAGAGGATCTAATCATCTAACTATCAAACTAATCTGTTTTTAATTATCTTTTATTTTTCAGAAATTTATTCTTATTTATTTCCCATACTTATTTGCATTGAAGGTGAGAATAATGAGAAAAAGATTGGTTAAAAAAGCCTTTGACATGATCCTTGGCATATCAATGAGCGAGAACCGAGATGTAAGTAAACTTTACTGATGTTAACACTGCTTTTTTCAAGTAATGATTTCTTCTACTGGTCTATGTACTAATCTAGTACTTTACATGAAATTATATTTCACTAATTTTCACAACAATTCCCCTTTCATACATTGTCTTTATCGTTTTCTTTGAATAATTTAGGCCCTCTTTTACTGTTTTGTGTTGTAGGACTATGAGAAGTTCTGGGAGAACTTTGGCAAACACCTAAAATTGGGTTGCATTGAAGATCGTGATAATCACAAACGTATTGCACCTTTGCTACGATTTTTCTCATCTCAAAGTGAGAATGAGATGATAAGCTTAGACGAATATGTTGAGAACATGAAAGCTGAGCAGAAGGATATCTATTACATTGCTTCGGACAGCGTAACAAGTGCAAAGAATACACCTTTCCTTGAGAAGCTTTTGGAGAAGGATCTTGAGGTAGGAATTTTTTCATATTCATTTGTTTATTTATTTCTTTTTCTTTTGTTGATTGCTAATTCTTTTGGGTGGCGTGGTGTGGGAGGTGGTTTACATGTCAATGTTACATTGTTTGTCTGTCTATAGGTGCTCTTTTTAGTTGATCCCATTGATGAGGTTGCTGTCCAGAATCTGAAGTCTTACAAGGAGAAGAACTTTGTGGACATTAGCAAGGAAGGTTTAGACTTAGGTAGGCACATTGGTGCTCTCTTTGTCTTCCAATTTCAGTTTCCTACTCTTTTGGGTGGCATGCTCCAGCTTCATCTGTTTCTGGTAGTAGGACCTTAGTTAAGAAAATTGCACATCTCTAGTGGCTTGATATTAACCCCGTAGACCACTCTTGATTCTTCCTACAAGATTATATACTTTAAGGCTAAGTGTTGCATTTATAATGTAGAAATGCATTATTAGCTGCTTTGACATTGTTGCAGGAGTGGAAAATGAACAAAAAGAAACAGAGGTAAAACAGGAATTTGGTAGGACTTGTGACTGGATCAAGAAGCGCTTGGGTGACAAAGTTGCTAGTGTCCAAGTTTCTAATCGATTGAGCTCTTCACCTTGTGTTCTTGCGTCTGGCAAATTTGGTTGGTCAGCTAATATGGAGAGGTAATCCTTTTTTTTTCTTTCACCTTTTTCCCCTTTTTTTGGGTGGTGGGGTTGTCAGGGTGGGGTTTTAATCTGTTTGCCTATTCCTCCTGTACAGGCATGTCCTATTGGTTTAGTTATTCATTTAATTGTCTTCTTACCTGTTCTTTTGGAGTATGAAACACTATTATGGCTCTAAGAATGGTATGGCTCTTGCAGGCTGATGAAGGCACAGCATGCTGGTGATTCATCTGGTCTTGACTTCATGAAAAGCAGGAGGGTGCTTGAGATTAATCCCGATCATTCAATTATCAAAAGTTTGCATGTATGTTATTGTAATTACAAGTTCTGTCTTCCCATTGTATGTAGTACGCATGTACTAGTGTTTGAGGTTGGTTATCCTTTGTTGGTTGTATAGGCTGCATGCGAAAGTGGCTCAGAGGATGAAGAAGCTCTTAGAGCAGTTGATCTATTATATGATGCAGCGCTAGTCTCCAGTGGTTTCACTGTAAGTATTTCTTGGATTCTTCTTATTTGGTTGTACATGTCTCTGTTTGGGCTTTTCTTGGGCTTGTGGCTTTGCAGTGTCCTTCTCTTAGGCTTGTGGCTTTGGAGTGTCCTATTTGTTTTTGGTGAATGTACTGGATTTATGAGGTCTCTGTCAACCTATCAGTTATTATTGACCATCTTTAGTTAAAGACTGCTGTTGCACAGGAACATCTAACAATTAAGACTAATAATGCAAACTGTCCACAATTTTCTGAAAATACATGCAATTGTTGATTAACCCAAAAAAATCTTAAAGTATCAGGTCAGCCTTCATAAAACAATGATAGTGTTGAAAGTTGCATAATTTTTGTTATTGTATGTTGAATGAAAAAGTAATAAAGAGATTGAAACTATTCAAAGCTCTGCCCTTTACATTCTAGCTTATAGATTAAAAGTTTAAAATCACTATCATCGCTGTAACGGAGTTAGAGAAGGCTGTGGTGGGTTTTGGTGTAACTCTTGTGGTGTGGTGGTGGTTGTTGAGGTTGAAGGGAAATGGTTGGGAAGAAAGTAAAGTGGATATAAAATATAATGGAGGTAGGGAGGGAGGCGAAGAGAGAATGACGGTAGATTATGAGTGTAGAAAAGCTGAGGACAGGGGGGGGGTAAAGTTTAATGGTTAGCAAGGTCTATTTTGAGAAGGGAAACCCTATAGCTGGGTGTATTCTAGGTTAATCAAAAGTGCAGATTAGTTTGAGAAGGTTGTTAATAGTTCGCATTTCTTTTTGAACTGTCCGAAAGTAATTTGAAACATGAGAATTGAACTTTCCAAACGTAATCTGAAAGAACATAATTTAGAAACTTCGGCATATTCATTATAAAAGAGTTCTAGAGTTCTTTTACATTAGGGTATATTAGGGTTCTTGAAAGTTTAAAGGTTCTAACTATGAGATGTGGTGCTATAAATAGTAGCCGATCTAAATATCAACGTGAATTCTACCTTTAATCTCCTAATCGTAATGTGATTCTAATATGTTTAGTTGTATTTCACGTTACACGTATCACCCATATACAGGATCAATAGTATTACAAGTTCGGATATCTTCTGTAAATGCATTTTTTCACTGTTTTCTCCCCCCTCTTTACCATATTCTTTTGCACACTTCCGAATGGCAAGGTGTGTAAGGTTGCTTTCTCTTCACCTTAAATAAATTAAATTTCAGAAAAAATTTCACACAAGTTCTAATATGATGTAATAATAGGTTCGAATTAGCAAAATTCAGTTGAAGAGAATGCACCCTAAGAATAGTGGATAGAGAAAGAAGTAAGAGAAAGTGTAGGGTTGGATAGAGAACAAAAGTAAGAGATGGTTGTCATCTGTATCAGCTTAAAGTTGCCTCCAAATGGAAACGGACGTGTTATCTTAGTTGTGTGTTGTCAGCAAGAGGGAAGTTAACACTATCTTGGTTTATATTACTTGTTGATAATGAATCGGTTTGTGCAGCCTGAAAACCCAGCACAGCTCGGTGGAAAGATATATGAGATGATGGGCATGTCTCTATCAAACAGATGGGGATCATCACTTGATGCTCAGCAACCAGTTAGCCCTCCCCAGAATCCCGAGACTATGGAAGCTGAGATAGTTGAGCCAGTTCAAGCTGATGGTCAGAAATGAAGAGGACCATGCAGTTCGTGGTAATCGGAGACAAATAGCTTTTAGTGGCATATATATATATATTGATTCAGAGTTATTTTTGAGAGGCGATTCAGAGTTGTCATCGTACTTAAAAACTTAGCTACATAGTAGAGCAATGTAGAGTGATATCCGTTTTCTGAGAACGCATGGATTGTGAAATCTGGTGAAGGCATTGGTTTCAATCTTCCGTATTTCAGTTACCCATACACGATTCAATCATTCTAGCGCTCAGTGTTGTCTTTTTTTTCTTCCTCCGTTCCCCTTCCTATTACCCTCATTGTTCCTCTTTCCTCGGGTTTCTTTTATTTTTGAGTTCGTAGTAATTAATTGCAACGTACAGACGTACTGTAGTTGCATAATGTACTTATATCTTATCAAGCTTGCTTGGTGTAGTTGGTTGGGGATTCACTTTGTAACCTTATGAATCTTTTTAACTGCGGTTCTTGATTCTCCTTATCTTTTCCCACTACTCTCAATAAGCTTGGCCTGCAAATGCTAGACCGAAATACTGTGCTGGTTGAGGACTTGAGGTCTAGAGTTCTAGACTCTAGACAGGATCGTTCTCCTTACCATTAATAAAGATAAAAAATTTGGTACTTATTTGAACTTATTAAAATTTATTTGATTTCATTTGAATTTAATTTTAAGTCATTTGAACACATTTGAACTATTGCTCTGAACTGAATGTATTGCAGTTTAATAAAACCTTTTGTTGGTTGTCTAATTTTGTTTCCACTGTTTTTTAAGAAATTGAGTTGAAATAAGCTTAATAGGTACAATCCGAAACTAGTCAAGACATGAGTTCTGCAATTAATGCTTGCGTTGATTAGTGTGTGGGTTACAATTTTAGTGTTGAGTAAATGGGTGTAAGGATTATTGAACTTATTTGTTATTTATAAAGAAAGTCTGGCAACGTTGGTGGTAACTGGTAATGGAATTGTATTCTCTAATGTTCTTCATCCCATATTTCCATTACCATTTAGGGCCTGTTCTCCCCAGCTTATTTTCAGTTCAGTTCAGTTCAATTCCTAAATTTATTCATTACTATTAGTTATAATATAATTCAGTTTAGTTCAGTTCAATTCAGTTCAGTTTAGTTCAGTTCAGTTCAGTTCAGTTGTTTTATGCCGAAGAGAACATGCCCTTACTAGTTAATGGGGTGTTTGGCAATTAGAGTTTTGGAGCAAAAAGAGAGTTTTGGACCACTTTTAGAGTTTTGACTAGTCAAAAACTCTAAAAGGGGTGTTTGGTAATAGGAGCTTTTTCTATAGAGGATTAGGTAAAAATATGTTCAATGACTTTTTTACCTCTAATAATAATACTACACATATGTATTAGAATGTCTATAAATGTCATTTTACACAAACAAATGACAATAAGTTTTTAGCAATCAGTGAATTGTTACCAAACACATTTATAAAAAAAAGTTGTCAAATCAGCAGTTAAATCTGCTGAACAAAAAGTTAAAACTCTAACGGCAAACTCTAACCGCTAAACTCTAAACTCTATTTGCCAAACAGGGCATATCAACCTCCTCCGAAGTAGTGAACACCAATAATTATTGTATCTTGCGTGACTCAAACATGGATTCTCAAGTGTTTCCCGAACTTTTAATATCATAGCCTGTAGATCTTTTAAGACGTCTCACATGCCAAAACAACTAAGTATAATCGATTCTCTATTACCCTACACTTGTAACTCAACCTTCCATTGAATATCCTCATTTCGAGTTTTATATCTTAATGGTTTCCCGCATCCATCTCAAGATGCATATTTCTACTATCTTATCTTTTCAATATGATTTATTTTGAGTTCAACTCTTATACCCATATGATAAACAGGGTCTTAAACAAATTTTCTTTGAACCTTAGGAGTACGCTATGGTTGCACAAAATCTCAGGTACCCTTCTTGTTAAATTTAGAAACAATACAAAACGGACCTGGGTAACCCGAACAAGGAGGAGGAGAGATTTGATCCACTTTATAAGCCCAAAGGAGGTTCCTTACTAAAACCAATTGGTGATAGTAGGAGTAACCCCTCTACCTTATAAAGTGGAACAATCTTTCCTCTTTCTCCAATGTGGGACACTCACAAGTGGGCTTTCAATGGGTTTCAACACTTCTCCCTTTAAAACACCTTGACTAAATCTTGTGAGTCACGTCTTCGTCAATATCCTTATCCCTCTGCACGATCAACCCGAGGTATTACATGAAAGAACAATATATATTACGTAAAAGAATATTTTAGAGTTGGGCCCCTATCGAAAATCAAAGACATTCTTTCATTTTGTTGATTTAATGTTTAATTTGTTGAACTTAATTTTCATTTTTGTGCCAATTTTATATCTGTTTCGGGTGAAAAACTTGTGAGATGGGGGACTAGTCAAGAGTGATGGTCGAAGACCGTTCACTAGTAGAATAAATGCTAATTGCTGCGGTCATTAAGTGGCCTATTGCGGCGGTTTTGACCGTGCAGCAATTAAGGGTGCAGCAATAGGTAATTTACCTATTGCTGCGGTTTTAAACCGCAACAATATTACAACATATTGCTGCGGTTTCTGAGAAAAACCGCAAGGAATATTCAGATTTTTTATTAAAAACGAGACGAGTATTTCACTGCGGTTTTACGGGAAAAACCGCAAAGAATATTCATATTTTTTTATTAAAAAAAGGCAGTATATTGCTGCGGTTTCTGGGGAAAACCGCAGCAATAGGTACTGGTACAAGTAATTTTTTTTTTTTTTTTTTTTTTGCATTTGCCATCAAATTTGAAAGACAAAAAGGCTAAAAGAAAATAAAACACTACTGATTGAAACTAATGACAAAAAAATTATTATACAAAATTCAAAAATATAAAAATACAAATTGAAATATATTATTACAATATATTTAAGGCAGAGTATAAAAAAACCAAAATTATAGTACCAAGAAAACAGCAAATCTGAAATGACATATGAATCTCATTAATATATAAAGATAAAAAAACTAGTTATATAAATAATACAAAACAAATATTAGATTATGCTACACAATTGTAGCAACAAAATCGAAAGAAGAACAAAATCAAAACAAAAACGAAATAGCAGCAAAATCAAAACAAAACAAATGATATATCAACAAATTACCACAATATTGAAATCAACAAATTATCAATTGCAGCAACAAAATGGAAAGAAGAACAAAATCAAAACAAGACCAAAGCTTCGGTGGTCGTGCGGTCCGCTGGTGGTCTTGTGTTCGAATAACGAGATAGAACGAACGAACGGCAGGCGGCGAAGAACGAACGAACGGCCGACGAAGAACGAACGGCCGACGAAGAACGAACGGCCGACGAAGAACGAACGACTGGCGGTGAAGAACGAACGAATGGCCGGCGAAGAACGAACGATGGCGCTTCAGATTCGAAGGAAGGACGAACGAGTTTGAGAGGAGTTGTAGGATTCGAAGTAGTGTGAATTGAGAGAGGAGAGAGGCGTGAATTGAGAGAGGAGAGAAAGGAGAGATGAGAGAGGAGAGAGGAGAGAGGAGAGAGGTGAGAGAGGCGTGAGTTGAGAGAGGAGAGAGGTGAGAGAGGCGTGAGTTGAGAGAGGAGAGGCGTGAATTGAGAGAGGAGAGAGGATGAAAAAACCCTAGCATCTTTAAATATTTTTTAAGAACATATTGCTGCGGTTTTTGAAAAGAACCGCAGCAATATATTAAAATAATATAAAAAATATTATTTTAATATATTGCTGCGGTTCTTGCCAGAAACCGCAGCAATATTTTTGGTCAAATAGTCGAAAAAATTCCGTTGAAACTATATTGCTGCGGTTTTCGGCCGAAACCGCAGCAATATGGTTATTTTATATTTTTCCTTTTCTTTTTACGTAATATATTGCTGCGTATGGGTAAAACCGCAGCAATATCACCGCAGCAATAAGCAATTATTCTACTAGTGGTTGAAGGCGACCAGATGCTCAAAGAGTGTTGTTGGACCTGCAAAAACGAGAGTTAGACTACCCCGGGGGTGTTTCCAGGATCGCCCCTCCGACGCTCAAGTCAGTTATGATACTTAGCGGTTAATATTGAGTCGTTGGTCTAGAATTCATTACCTCAATAAATGGGGAACTGTTCCCTATTTATAGGCGTTGGAATGTGTGAAAAGTGCTGGTCAGCTAGATCAAGGTCTGGGCCGGGCCAGATCCTTTGGCCTGTGCAGCTCTTTGAGCACATGAGGGCAATTTGGTAATTACACCATAGAATGGGGGCCCAACAATTTATTGGGCCCAAACATTATCCCCACGCGAAATATGGGAAGGAAGACTCCTTTGAGATCGCGTGTTTTGCGGAATGTTGGATCTTTTCTGAATCTGGGTTTTGCCCATTTTCAGGGGTCTAGCGAGCCCCTATGTATCTCGAGGTGCGTCTTGGACCTCGCTCGAGATGTCCCAGGGGCTAATGAGCCCCATGTATCTCGAGGGGCGTCTTGGACCTCGCTCGTGATGTCACAGGGGCTAATGAGCCCCGTGTATCTCGAGGGGCGTCTTGGACCTCGCTCGTGATGTCCCAGGTGCTAATAAGCCCCGTGTATCTCGAGGGGCGTCTTGGACCTCGCTCGTGATGTCCCAGGGGTTAATGATCCCCGTGTATCACGAGGGGCGTCTTGGACCTCGCTCGAGATGTCCCAGGGGCTAATGACCCTCATGTGTTTCGAGGGGCGTCTTGGACCCTGCTCGAGATGTCGCGGGGGCTAGTGTGCCCCGTGTAACTTGTAGGTGCCTTGGACCTTCGCTCGAGGTGTCTCAGGGGCCAATATGCCCCATGTACCTTGAGGGGTGTCCTGACGTCGTAGCACTTGACCGGCGCCGACTCCAGTGGTTGGGGTGACTTGGAGTATCATTCACTCGATCTGGGTGAAGTGCCTAAGTGTAGGTCTTGGACTTAGCTCCGTGTATCTCGAGGGGCGTCTTGGACCTCGCTCGTGATGTCCCAGGGGCTAATGAGCCCCGTGTTTCTCGAGGGGCGTCTTGGACCTCGCTCGTGATGTCCCAGAAGCTAATGAGCCCCGTGTATCTCGAGGGGCGTCTTGGACCTCGCTCGAGATGTCCCAGGGGCTAATGAGCCCCATGTGTCTCGAGGGGCGTCTTGGACCCTGCTCGAGATGTCGCGGGGGCTAGTGATCCCCGTGTAACATGTGGGTGCCTTGGACCTTCGATCGAGGTGTCTCAGGGGCCAATATGCCCCATGTACCTCGAGGGGTGTCCTGACGCCGTAGCACTTGACGGGCGCCGACTCCAGTGGTTGGGGTGACTTGGAGTATCTTTCACTCGATCTGGGTGAAGTGCCTAAGTGTAGGTCTTGGACATAGCTCAAATTCAGTCAACCTAACTACCGTTGGTATGACCAAGCGAGTTAGGATGGACTGGTTTGGGCAGCTAAGGGCGGTTACTCCGGTTAGGGTGACTGTTGGGCCTAGTTTAAGGCCCAATGCGAGGTCTGCTGCCTTTTAGAATTCTCCGAGCCCGCGAGATACCAACCGTTTCATATGGTGTTGTTTATAAATAAAGGGGAGGGGGGACCATGTCATTTGTCCCATTCTCTTCTTCTTATTCTCCAAGAGTCTCAGAGGTTGAACGTAATTTGTCTCGAGAGCACAGGATTGATCGACGAGCGTCTCGCGAATGATAGTAGATCTCGAGAGTCTTCGACCCAAGGTACGATCTTTACTTTTCCGTTTCTTTAATCAATAAATGGACCCGTCCAGGTCAAATTCCCCCTAGATAAATAACGGGGATTCTTTGCATGGCTCGGAGACCCCTCCCTCGCCCCTCGAGCCACTGTTCGAGGGGGTGCTAATAAATGGGGTTCCCGTGGTGTCCGTGACCCAGGGATGTCCCGACTCTCCTCGTATACTCGATGACATCCCGTGCCTGAGCGACAGGGAGTCAATAATGTCCGTCGAGGGGGAAGAGTTGAATAATCCCCCTCATACCGTGACTGTTGCTCGACCCCGCACTGTTAGGAGTTACTTAGATCTTCTTCTTGATAATCAAGTTGTTTACGTCATGGAGAGGGAAAGCGAGAACTCATCCCCCGAACCGAGTATTAGCGGCGAGGAGCAGTCGCCCACCGCGAAAGGGATCGCCCATATTTATTTCCATGGGCCTTTTATGAAGTTTTTGATGGACAACCTCCGATATCTCGAGGGGGTATATTGGATAAACCATCTTTACGCTTTGTATACCCCGGACCCCGACCAGACAGTGTGCACCCCCCCGACAGGTTGCATAGCGATCTACAAGGCATTCCTCGAGTTGGGGTTGCAGTTTTCTCTCCACCCATTTATTGTTTCTGTACTTAGGGCGTATGACTTGGCTCTTTGCCAGCTGATGCCCAACAGCGTTGGCTCGATGGTGGGGTTTTTGGCCATATGCGATATGATGGGGGTGGAGCCGTCCTTGGTCCTTTGGAGAAACTTGATGAAACTGGTGGTGATGTCCCCGGGTTCTCATGGGGAAGGATGGTATAGCTTATAGGCTCGTCTTCGATATAAGATTGTAGGGACGATGCCGTCGAATCAACAACTGTTTCGGACGGAGTTCTTGTATGTATATCAATCCGAGCAGTGGGACTTCCCTGTGGTTCCACATCTCGAGGGCCCTAACATGGCCCTGAACCAATCGGTGCCCCAGATGTCGAAGGAGGATGGGGTAGTGGCCATTTATTGCCATACCATCACCAAGGTGGTGAATGGTGATAAGAAGACGTTCCCTCAGCACTGGACCCCAGCTCGAAGGATCTGGGCGACGAGCATTTTCTATCGGTGACGGGGCTGAGTCCTGCTTACCCCAAGAGTAGGGCCTTTGTTGTTAGGCATGTTGTGTCTCTTGAAGTCTTCTCTTTCTAACTGTTATGTTCTTGTGCAGTTATTGCTTATCAAGAGCTCGACGAAGATATGCAGAAGCGAATGACTGCCAACCAACGGGTGCAGGAGAAGATTCGACAAAAGGTGTCGAGTGGGAAGGTCAGGGCCCCTCGTCCTCCTCCGGTTAGTTTTATCTTCATGATCTTTTTCTCCTAGTTTGCATTCATTGTTTGACTATCTATATTGCAGGATCCCGTGAAGAATCGACGTCCTTGAGCTCCCAGCGGCTGCTGCAATCGTGGCTCCCCAGATCTTGGAGAGTCGAGGTGTTATGGCTATCAAGGAGCGTGTTGCTCGAGAGGGGGCGGTGCCCGTTGGGGAACGACGAGTTCGGGATGTTACCCCTGGTCGCGATATTGAGACCTCGGGTCGAAAAAGAGCGAGGGCTGCCACCGTCGACTCGGAGGATGTAACTAGTATTGAAAAGGCTGATAGGTTTGATAGGACTGTCAAACACATCCTTACCAAAGCTGATGTCGACGTCTGTCGTAACCTCGACGAGGAAGAAGAGGTCGAGGCCCTGCATGCCTCGTGGGTCGACATGAGTATTTTATTACTTACTTTTTTTTTACTTTTTCTAACTTTTGATGATTCTCTTATGCTCATTTTCAGTGCTTGATTCGGATGGCCGTTATGATTCATCGACACACCATCGGCTTTCGGAAGCTTCGAGAGGATTTCGCAGGGCAAAAGGAGCTTGCCCTAAACTATAAGCTCGAACTCGAGGCAGCTCAGAAGGACCTCGAGGAGAAAGAGAAGGACTTTGCTGAGAAGCAAGCTTCTTGGGAGCAGAAGGTCCTCGATGCTCAGAGTCAGCGTGACTCGATCAAGAGGCAGTATGACTCCTCGAAGGGCGAGTCTTCGCATGCTAAGGAGCAGGTCATCCTTGACTGGCAGAATTCCCAAGATGGCAAGGACTTTGCGGCAAACATGGGGCTCCAAGGGGCAGAGGTCGCGACGAGGGTTACCCTCAACAAGTTGCGGGAAGCTCTGGTTAAGGTCTCTCCCTCGACCAACTGGGCCCTCGTCGAGGCGGAGTATGACGCTTTAGTGGCCGCTGATCTCGAGGCCGATGCTTCACCGGATCTCGACGCCCCCTTAGATTAGAATGGTGGCCTTAATCCTCTTATGGCTGAAGGGGATGTCGAGGTCGAGGACCGTGTTGTAAACGAGGAGGTTCGGGAAGGTGAAGATGAGGAGCAAGCTGAAACCTCTAGCTCTACCTCCCTCGGCTCTGGGGACTCTTCAGACAGCTCTTCGAGTGGCTCCTCGAGTGGCTCTGAGTAGAGTAGTGTCGATCCTGCCTTGTGTAACTAGTTTAACTTTTGTTAACCTTTAGGATGTAATGCTTCTTTGATGAAATGAAAGATCTTTTTGCTTTTCCTGTGTTGTACTTTTCGAAGTCATTGCCTTTATCACTTGCTTATATGATTCCTGACCCCTTCTCGATATGCTCTTGCCTCGACCAGGATCTGGTTCGTGACCCCCTCGATATGTTATGGTATCGGATACGGTCCAAGTCGATCATGACCCCCTTCGACATGTTATGATCTCGATCGGGGTCACCCGTGGTCTTCGTCTTGCCCCCAAGGGGCCTTGAGTACCTTCGGGAGTTTCTGGTGGCCTTGGGTCGCGTGTCAGGCGTGTGACACGTATTTCCGTTAATGGGCCTTTACCCTAGTGAGGCCCAAGGTGGCAATTATTGCTGCCTTGGAATCCGTGATTCCATTCCCTTATAAGTATGGGATGTTTTTGTGTTTTTACAACACAATTTACATTTTCTTTCCCTAAATCTCTTACTTCGATCGCCTTCTCTCTTTCTTTCATCTCGACAGTCGTCCTTTAATTTCGAGTACCAATGTCCCAACCCTTGATCACTCTTGAGGCCCTTCGAGCGGCCAAGCGCCGACAGCTGGCTAAGGCCGGCTCGAGCGCCGTTCCTACGGCGTCTGGGTTGTCGAAGCCCTCGAGGGCCCTTTCGGCCGAGGGGGTTACTTCGAAGGGGGGTGCCGACCTCTCTTTGGCCACCAAGGCTTCACTCCCGATAATTCCTGCAATAGTGAAGCAGGAGGTCCCCGAGGTTAAGCTCAAGGACAAACCATTTCTTCCCCTTTCTCCTGGGGTACAGAAGGCCTCTGCGAAGAGGCTGAAGGTTGAAGAGCCGTCTCCATCGACGACTGTTATTCCCTCGAGCCGTTCCCACGGCGTCTGGGTTGCCGAAGCCCTCGAGGGCCCTTTCGGCCGAGGGGGTTACTTCGAAGGGGGGGGTGCCGACCTCTCTTCGGCCACCAAGGCCTCACTCTTGACAACTCCTACAATAGTGAAGCAGGAGGTCCCCGAGGTTAAGCTCAAGGACAAACCATTTATTCCCCTTTATCCTGGGGTACAGCAGGCCTCTGCGAAGAGGCTGAAGGTTGAAGAGCCGTCTCCCTCGACAGCTGTTATTCCATTTACCGCCCTCTCGAGGGCGGAGTTAGCAGGGAGGTTTGATAGGGCCTCCAGCTCTGTGATGACGGCTGCTGATGAAGCAGCTTGCTTGGCCATTGATGGCCAGGAGCTCGAGGCCTTAAAGGCCACTCTCGTCGAGGTATGTTCGTTCCTTGATGATTTTGTTATGTGCGATACTTCTGTTTACTTACATGTTCATTTCTTCACAGCTCTCGATTAGGGCTTCTGCTATTGCCCGTCGCCCTCGGGGCGCTGCTCCCGCTGAAGTCAAGAAGGACCAGTTGTCCTTCAACGAGAGGAATGCCCTTAACAACAAGATTCAGATTACTGAGTTGAAGCTCTCCGAGGCTGAGGGGGCCATTAAGAAGGACCAACTGTCCTTTGAAAAGAAGATGGCTGAGGCCTAGCAGACCATCGAGAACCTCACCAAGCAAAGGGACTCGGCCAGCCGGAGACACCGCCAGGCGTCGAAGGACCGCAAGGAGGCCCTGGCCAAGGCTGAGAAGGCTGATAAGAGGGCCACGGAGGCTATCTCGGAAGCTACCGCTTGTCGGGAGCTTATTATCGAGAACTGGAAGCTCTCTGAGGCGGGAAGAGTCTTCCTCGAGGATGCCTCCCTTCAGGTTTCTGAGGTTGGAGTTGCTGAGGCCCTCAAGAAGGTTCGGGCCGTCCTTAAGAAGGTGTCCCCAGACCTTTCTTGGAAGGAGGTGGAAGATGGGGTTGTGGCGCTTTCCCATGCGGAGGCTGTCACGCCTCGGGAGGAGGGTACGGAGGCCCCTAAGGTCGAGGACCAGGCTCCTGCCGCTGGTTACCTCGAGGGCTGATGTCCTCGCACCCATGATACCGCCTCCGGTATCTTCTTCTTCTCTCCCCATGGCTCCTACGAGGGTTAATGTTAGACCCTCATAGTTTACTTCTAGCCTTTAGGTGTTTCTTTTGCTTGTAAGGTTGCCATTTCGATGGCCTGTACTTTCCTTGATTAATGGAATAAAACTTATTTTTTCTACATTGATGCACTTGTCTTTTGTTTACTAAGTTTATGCCTTCGAAATTTTCTTTTTGTCTATGCTAATAGAACTCGATAGTTGTATACACAACGCGCACATTTCGATAAATAAGAGCGTAACAATTTACTGAAAGTCAGCTTTACAAAAGTTGGCTTATAGTTATGCCAAAGGACCATGTACATGATAGTCTATGCCCCTAATTTCCAGGGTAGGAACTTCTAAACATAGAACTTTCGAAGGTTGTCCGCGTTCCACGGTCGAGGTAGCTTCTGACCATGTTGGTCCTCGAGGCGGTATGTGCCTGGTCGAACAACCTTGGTGACTTTATAAGGCCCCTCCCAGTTGGGCTGTAGCTTACCAAGGCGAGGTTCTCTGCCTGTTGCCTCGAACTTCCTTAAGACCCAGTCGTTAACTTGCAGCGGTCAATGCTTGATCCGTCGATTAAAGAGTCGTGTGAACTTAAGCTTATAAGATATGGCTATGAGGAGGGCGGTGCCTCGAGTCTCAGGGAGCAGGTCGAGGTTCACCCACTTTTCTACTTCACTGCTGTTGTGGTCATAGAAGGTGATCCTCGGTGAGGGGATACCCACTTCGACTGGCAGTACAACCTCGCTCCCATATACTAAGTTGAATGGTGTTTGCCCTGTAGCCTCTCGAACCGTCGTCCTTGTAGACCATAGGATCCCAGGTAAATCATCGATCCACGAGCCTTTGGCTCCCTCGAGCATCGTCTTTAATCCCTTTAATACTACCTTGTTGGCAGCTTCTGCCTGTCCGTTGGTCTGGGGTCGACTAACAACGGAGAACCTGGTTTCAATGCCAAATCGAGAACAGTACTCTCTCGTTGGCCCGCTGTTAAACTGTCTCCCGTTATCTGATATGAGGACTCGAGGGACACCAAACATTGTGATTAAGTTTCGCCAAATGAACTGTTGCACTTGTTTATCAGTGATGGAGGCTAGTGGTTCAGCCTCGACCCACTTGGTGAAGTAGTCGACAACGACTAAGAGGAACCTCCGTTGTCCCGAAGCAGGAGGGAAAGGCCCTAATAGGTCCATGCCCCACATGTCGAAGAGCAGGGGAGCTTGGATGGTGGTTAAGGGGCTGACAACTTAATGGGGTAAGTTAGCGTGCATCTGACACTCCTTGCATTTCTGGACTAGGCTCGAAGCATCTTCTTTCAGCGTTGGCCAGTAATATCCAGCTTGAAGGGCTTTAGCAGCGATGGTTCTTGCACCCTGGTGACTCCCACATGCTCCCTGGTGTATTTCTCGAAGCACATAGTCTCCTTCCTGTGGGGTCAAGCATCGAAGGAGTGGGTGGGTGAAAGATTTCTTATATAACTGTCCCTCGTGATAGATGAACCATCGAGCTTGCTTTCTTACTTTTTCGGCCTCCAGCTCATCTGTAGGCAGTATACCATCCCTTGCAAAGGACACTATCCTGTCCATCCAGGTGGGGCTTCTGTCGAGGGTAGCTACCCCTCTGTTTATGCTAGGGGCTTTGAGTACCTCCCACATAATTGGACGAGGCGATAGGTCTTCGGCAGATCTGGCCAATCTCGACAGCGCATCTGCCTGTTGGTTCTCTGATCGGGGGATGTGGACGATGACGAATAGAGCTAGATTGGTTACTTCTTCCTTGATTTTCTTCAGGTACATTTTCATACTATCCTCTTTGGCCTCGAACTCCCCTGTCACCTGACCAACGATGAGTTGGGAGTCCGAGTGAGCTTTGATCTTTCGAGCCCCTGCTGTTTTACACAGTTGTAAACCGAGTAGAAGAGCCTCATATTCGGCTTCATTGTTCGAGGCATTGAAATCGAACTTGACAAATATTCCGTTCTGTTCTTTTGTGGATCGAAGATCAGCAGTCCGGCACCGCAACCTGCCTTTGATGACGACCCATCAAGAAATAGCTCCCACGAACCCTCCTGGGTAGGCTCGGGCGTCGAAGTGCATTCCGCGATAAAGTCTGCCAGAGCCCGAGCATTTATGGCTCGACGAGGCTCGAATTCTATGCCATAATCTGACAGTTGGTTAGACCAATCCGTTACCTTGCTGGACTGGTTCTTACCCTCGATCACCTTTCGTAGGGGCAGGCTTGTCAGCACCTTGATGGGGTGCGCTTGAAAGTATGGTTTTAGTTTACGGGTCGCGATGACCAATGCAAAGATCATCTTCTATATTGGGGGGTATTTCGCTTCTGCGCCTCGAAAGGCGTTGCTTATGAAATAGACAGGATGTTGATTTTTCTCCCGCTCAGCAACGAGGACGGCGCTGAGGGCATTGTCCGACACAACCAGGTAGACGAAAAGTGTCTCTCCCGGTAAAGGAGAGACAAGTTTAGGAAGGCTGGCCAGATGTTCCTTTAGTCGATGAAACGCCTCTTCTGTTGCTTCATCCCAGTTGAAGGTCGACTGTTTTAGTGTTCTGAAGAAGTACAAGCTCTTGTCCACTGATCTTGATAGAAAACGTCCTAGTGCTGCCATACAGCCGGTCAGGCGTTGGACTTCCTTGACTGTTCGAGGACTCTTCATCTCAATGATGTCTTGGACTTTGTCTGGGTTAGCCTCTATGCCCCTCTCGTCCACTAGGAAGCCAAGACATTTCCCCCCTTTCACGCCGAAGACACACTTCTTCGGATTCAGCTTCATGTTATGGGCGCGTAAGGTGGACATGGTTTCCCTTAGATCAGAGACATGGTCTCCCTCTTGCTTGCTTTTGACAATCATGTCATCGACATACACTTCCACCTTTCTTCCTATCTGGTTCTCAAACATTTTGTTTACAAAGCGCTGGTAGGTGGCTCCGGCGTTCTTGAGGCCGAAGAGCATGACCTTGTAGCAGTATACTCCGGAGTTGGTAGTGAATGCTGTGTGGACTTGGTCTTCTTTAGCCATGGGGATCTGGTGATACCCTGCATTGGCGTCCATGAAGCTGAAGAGGGCGTGTTCGGCCGTCGAGTCGACCAGTTTGTCAATTTTAGGGAGGGGAAAGTCGTCCTTCGGATAGGCCGTATTCAGGTCTGTAAAGTCGACACACATCCTCCTTGTCCCAGATGACTTGCGGACCAGCACCACGTTAGCCAGCCATTCGGTGTATTGACACTCTCTAATAAAACCTGCTGCCAATAGTTTCTTCACTTCTTCGGCTGCTGCCTTGCTTCTCTCGACACCCTGATGTCTTAGCTTTTGCTTAACTGGTCGATGTCCCTCTTTGATGTTTAGAAGATGGACCATGACCCGAGGGTCAATTCCCGGCATTTCGTCGACGGTGTATGCAAATACATCTTGGAATTCTCGGATGACTCCGATGATCTGTGCTCTTATATCGTCGGGGACCTGTTTGCCGATTCTTATCATTCTTCCGTTCTCTTTGTTGATGCATACTTCTTCATCTCCATCCGTCGGACGAGGTCTCTCGTACCGTTTGGGATTTTCGGTAACATAGAGCCCTATCACGGGGAGAGGTTCTTCAGGCTCAGGCTGCTTCCTTTTCCGGGTTTTTTCTTCGCATTGATTCTTTAAGCTATTAACATAGCATTCTCGAGCAGACTTCTGATCTCCAAACAGTTGAGCGACCTTCCCATCGTCGGCTTCGAACTGTAATAACAACTGGTAAGTGGAGATGGCGGCTTTGACCTTGTTGAGGGTAGGGCGCCCGATGATGACGTTATAGGGGAGGTCTACATCGACGACTAGAAAGTCGATGAGGATGCTCCTCCCTCGACCCTTCTCTCCCATCCGTGTGGGGAGTCTGATTGATCCCAAAGGATGGACTGATTGTCCTCCAAAAACTACCAAGGGCTGGCTGATGGGTGAGAGGTCGTCCTCTTGATACTTCAGCTTCTTCAGACAGTCCATTGTTATGATGTCCGCGGAGCTCCCGCTGTCAATGAGCACTCGACCAACCCTCAGATTGGCAATTTTCATCTCGACGACCAGGGGGTCGTCATGAGGGGTCTGTATGGGTCGATAACTATCTTTGAAAGTCATGGTGGGGCAGGCTACTGTTCTTGCCATGTCTGTTGTCTCGTGTTTCAGGGTGTAAAGGTGTTTCTTTCGAGAGCGGCTGGTTAGGCCACCCGAAGCGTACCCTCCAGCAATGACGTTGACAAACCCTGTCGTCTCATCGCTCCTGGATTCCTTTTCTTTTCGAGGTTCATTTTTCTTCTCTGCCGGATCTTTTAGGTATTGGTTCAGTTTCCCTTCGTCTGCCAACTTATCCAGTGCTCTCTTGAGTTCTTTGCAGTCACGAGTGGTGTGACCGCAATCGTGGTGGTACTCGCACCAAAGTTTCTTATCTCTCCTGCTGACGGAGGTTCTGATGGGGGTGGGATTCGACAAGGTATACTTTTCTTTGATATCGAGGTAGATTTCCCTTCTATTGAGGTTATAACGAGGATCGTACCCATTGTCGTCTAGGCGCGGCTTCTTATCTCGTTCTCTGCGAGGGACGTCTCGCGAGGCGTCCACTTGAGCACCATAATCATGCTTCCTCTTGCTAGAACTTGGCTCCTCATGGGTTTTGCAGATGTCGGAGGCTTGTATGAACTTTTGGGTGAGGTTCATGGCTTCGGAGAAGGTAGATGCTTCACTCTCTGCGAGCGTTAATTTGAACCTACTCGATAGGAGGAACCTTCATGCGGTGAATGCCACGCTGTCCTGTAGGTCGGAGACCTTCAAGGACTCCTCGTTGAACCTCTTGATGTATTCCGCCAAGTCCTCATTTCTTCGCTGTCTAATGGACATCAGATGGATGCTAGTCTTTCTGTGTCTTCTTCCTGCTATGAAATTTTGCTTGAAGGCCACCTCAAGGGTGGCAAAATCCGAAATGCTCCCTGGGGAAGTTCCGTGAACCAAGTGAGGGCCAGTCCTTTCAGTGTGGTAGGGAAGAATTTACACCATGCTGCTTCGCTCCCAGTTTGCACACTCATCTGTGCTTTAAAGGCCGCAAGGTGATCGATGGGGTCCGTGGTTACCCATAATGCTCGATAGGAGGAACCTTCACCTTGCAGGGGTTGGGAGTTCGCATAATTTCCTCACTGAAGGGTGTGATGAAGCCCAGGTTGCCAAACTGGGCGTTGGACTTTTCGATTGGACCGGAACTGTTGGATTCTTCCTCCTCGTGCCCCCTGGGTTCCCTTTCCTGCTGTCGAGGTTCACCTCGTCCCTGGTTAGGGTTCGGGGGAGCCTCTCCTTCTTGTCTCGAGCGTGCCCAACGTTCGTTGAGGACGTCACGGGCATCTCGAGTACCATTCCTGAGGGAGCGCTTATTGATGACATGTCTTGCATCCCCTCGTCCAGGAGGAGCTCGAGTGGAGACCTGGGGGGCTTGAGTCGAGTTCTGAGGGGCTTGAGTCGGGATTTGTGGACGTTGGCCGTTGGGAGGATCACGTCCGTCCTGTCCCAGAACTATTCGAGGGACAGGAGGTCTGTTGGACGTGCCTTCTCCTCCGTTCTGGAGGTTATACACGAGGCCCCTGAGGCTTCGCCCGAGATTGTCGCTGAGACGGTATGCCAGCTGTTGAAGGTCCTGCTGGGTAGCGGGGTTGGGACTCGGCTGCTCGTATCGAGGGGCCTCGACTCGGGATAGGACTATCTTCTCTCGAGGTTGCCCAGTATTGACAGCACTGGCTGCTTCTCAAGGACCGACCTCCTCGAGGATGTGCTGATGTCTCTCTGAGAGGATGGGGGCCCTGCGAGGGTCCCCTGTTGTTTCATCGGCTACCTCGGGAGGGGGAGTCCCTCCTCGAGGCGGTGAGTTTGGGGGTTGTTGGCCCCGACGAGTTCTTCGAGCATTGGCCATGGTTTTTTAATTTGGCTATTGTGGGCGTGTTTTTATTTCGCCTACGCGGGATGACCGAGTATTAAATTTGACTACCCCACTGTAAAGGTTTTATTGAAATATGTTTTGAAAGAAGTCGCCAACAATTCTTTTTAGGAAGAATCATAAACCTAATTGGCTATGGGAAACCGTAGGGACAAATTATCCAATGTAGATTTCCCCAACCTGACTCCATAGATGGTCAAAGTGAACCAAAGATTGAGTTCGGGGGTGAGGGTACGAATATGGTCATAATGATCCACATTCGCCCAAAGTTGGCCTCTACTAAATATCGATTCATAACAGATTTTATGCCAAAGAATAATCAAATAACGTTTTAAACACCCTAAAAATATTTAGTCTAAATTGGTTCAGGAAACACATAAAAAGACTAATTTTTAGTGATATGTTATTATGCAATCAATATTACAAGGAACCTAACAGGTTGTCCAAATTAATCTGATTAATATTTGAACATTTATTTAGGTCATGATTAACAAAAATAACATGTGGGTGATAAAAGCAATAAAGCAGGACAATCATATAATATGCATAGAACAATCAGGCAGGCATATAATAATGTATGAAAAAATAAATAAAAAGAGAAAGGTTTAGAAGAATATACAGTAGAGCGATTTTATATTAAAGATCTACATCATGAAATAAGTGGTTAGTAACTTCAATAAAAATATAGAATTTATTCAAGGATCCTCAGGATTATACCTATGCGGCTTAGATTGAGGAGCGCAACGATCTTTAGGCGGAGCAATCGTGAAACCAAGAACGCAGTGATTAAGAATTGATTGAAAGTATTGAAAGTATTTGAGTGTTTGAGTGTTTGTAGTATTCGAAGTGTATTTCGGAGTTTTCGAGAGAATTTGTATTCGTGAAATAATAATATGAAAAGCCGTCCGTAATTCGGGAAATTCCGGATATTTATAGGGAAAACAAAACTTGCGCTCCACGCAAGCCCTGCGCCAGGCGTAGGCCTACGTGGCAAGCGTAGTGCCACGCGTCAGGCGCACATTGGTGTGCCAGACGCAGCCAGCCCAATCAGGTTTAGGCACGTGTAAACGCGTTTTTGAAAAGATAGAAAAGAAAGTTGCGTCTCACACAAGACCTGCGTCAGACGCAGGACTCTGTGTGAGTCACAAAATCTACATGTCAGGCGCTCATTGGCTCGCCTGACACGTTTTGGCCTATGTGCTGGACGCACGTGGCGAGCTGAACGCAACCCCCGCGTCCGGTGCATATTCTGGAATATTCGAGCATATTCCATTGCGCGTCTTTCAAAGATACTTTTTTATCCCTAAAATTCCGGAGATGTAATTTTACGGATTAAAAATCTGTTTTATTTATCAAAGATAATAAAATATTTATGAAAAATATCTATTAAAATAATAAATATTTGATTGGGCTTTTAAGATGGATTTAAAACATTTTATGGGCTTGAAATACAATTAATCATCATGAATAATTAATTAGGCTTTAGAATATCATTTCGAAACACATTTTGGAATGGTTCTTTAGATCGCTCTTCCGTTGTGTCGCGCCAACTAATGTCGCGGTATGTTTCATCATTGGATCCTTAAATGGGGAGACACGATTATGTGTCTACTGAAGCCCCCACTTTGACTGAGGTTCAGGAAACCGATAGACAATGTACACGGTGTCGGGACGGAGAACAATTCTAAACGCTATGCAGTTTAGAACTGATCTATAACCGTCGGTCTCTGCAAAACAAAGTTAGTATGCAGGACAATAACTACAAGCAATCTGATTACCTGCAGAAAAAGATGTTACCAGATATGTGCAAACAACTCACATAAAGCACACAATGATGCAAACTTAGACTCTCTAAGGATGCATGAGACGCAATGCAAGGATTAAGGTTATGAAAAGCTAAGGGATGACATGTCATGCAAGGTCACGGTTATGCAAGACTAGAATGTATGAAATGCAATGCAAGGTCAGAGTTTTGCAAGGCTGCAATGCAAGGTCGGGATTTTGCACGACTAGAAGATGTGATGCAATGCAAGGTCAGGATTTTACAAGGCTAGAAGATGTGTAGAATGATAGCATGAGTAAAAATAGATAGAATGATTTTCGAAAATCATTTTTAGTAAATGATTGGGGTCCGTAAACGAGGTCCGCGGATTACAACTCTTCGGGAGTTTGATTTGAATTGGAGGAACCACCACACGTAGGAAGCCCCCACTTTGGGTGAGCTTGCCTTGAATTAGGCTTGAGCCTTGATTGAAATGTAGTTGATTTGATATTGAAGTGTAGTTGCTATGTCTTGAACATTGAAAGTTTTCACTGGGGATTGCACTGGGGATTCTTCTTTGGGAAGTCAAGTATCGCCAGAGACCATGGAATTGTCGGAGAGTCCTTCGGGGACAAGGAGAGCTTGGATTGAAAAATAAGAGGTTTGAATTTATGACTTAAATAAATGTAGATGGGAAAAGGCTTTAACGAGGCTAGGTTCAGACTCGAGGCTATGTCGGGATCTAGAAAGAACATGCTCCTGAACTCTAGAAAATCAAATCATTAGACCTTGACTAATTTATTTTTATTTTAGCAGTCGGACCTCGAGATGAGGATTCCGACGTATCCTTGCGGAATCAGACCATTCGTAGTTCTTGATCTGATTTTTTTTTGTGCCCTAACTTTTACCTAGGCCGCCCTTTCGGGTTTCCAGCCTAGCGGGCTTGGACATACCTTGGAGAAGGAGTTAGGGTTGATGAAAGGTTGAAAGGTTAAAGGCTTTAGGTTTGATGAAGGTTTAATTGGATGGGCTTAGGTTTTGATGGGTTGAAGGATTTGAATGAGGGGTATAACTTGTGTGCAAGCCCCCTAGCTTGACTTTATATTTCTTTGCCTTTGGCTCTTTCTCTTTTTTTTTTCTTTCCTTTTTGTCCTATGAGTTTTCTTTTGCTGTTGTCTTTTTTTCGCACTTTGAACTTTGTCACTATTTTATTTTTGCCTGGCATTGATTTTTTTTTGTAGTAGGGCTTGCACACAATCCATTGGTTTAGGGTAGTGGAAGGTTTGAAGGATATTTGTGGAGCTTTGATGTTGAAGGGATTGTTTGGCTTATGATCATGGAGATGATGGTTTATGGATGATGGAGAGAAGAGGGGAAATAACTCCTAATCCAAAGTATGTCCATTTTTTTTTCATTTTTCTTTATTTTTTTTTGTTTCAAATCTCCTTTTATTATTATTGGTCAAGTTCATTAGGTCATTTGAGTTTCATCATTGAGTTAGAAGCATAAATAAAATGATGGAAGGCCAATGAAAATGAAATTCTTTTATTAATCAGAAATAAATAGAACAAGGCTTATTAGAAATAAAACCTAAATGCCATAGACTCGACAAGAAAGGAAATGAAAGAGCTAGGGGAGGGACTCTCCGACTCAACCTAGAAAACTAGCGTTAAATGACTAAGCCACGACGTTATTTAGGTGTTGCCCAAGGGGTTACTGCTATTGCTGACTTTTGCTGCAGGCGGAATTGGCAATCTACCGTCTTCAACCATATCCTGCAGGTGATTCTTTAAGGTCCAACACGCCAGATGTTGGGTGTCCATTCCCTTGGTGGTATTTACAGTAGGCATTAGGATCCCACCTCTTGGATCTATTTTCGGGAGCAGGATCTGGAGTAGGGCCAATAGGCTGAAGTGCTCCCTTTGCATGAAGTCTAGTGAAGGCTTCTTCTAAGGACATGCCTAAAGGTGAGAAT
The DNA here is from genome assembly GCA_947648045.1 of Beta corolliflora. Lineage (NCBI taxonomy): Eukaryota > Viridiplantae > Streptophyta > Magnoliopsida > Caryophyllales > Amaranthaceae > Beta > Beta corolliflora. Next base: position 2,991,724 of record CANSZD010003721.1, on the reverse strand, counting down.
GTTCTTTGAGGCTTTTGGTAACCTCTATTTTCAGTAGCTATGGCATTGACCTCATTGCTTTTGGAGCTGGAAGGGTTATTGTTACTCTTCTTGAAAGAGTTGTTGTTGTTGTTGTTGGAAGCCTTATTCTTGTTGGCTTGTACCTCTTCCTCAATCAGCAAGCCTACCTTATAGAGCTTCATGAAAGACTCTATGGGTTGGAATTTAATATGATCCCCATACTTAGGCTGCAGGGTTACTGATCACCAGGCGGACTTGATCCTCTTGAGATGGCCTGTTAATCATTTGTGCAGCTTTATCCCTCCATATGTTAAGGAAGGTGACGAAGTCTTGATTGGAGTTTTGTTTAGTTAGCTCCAACTCACGAAAACCAACGGGAAGCTGAGTGTTGTATACATATTGTTTGTGGAACTCTTCTCTGATGTAGTCCCAGTCATTCAGCTTGGCCTTATTCAGTGATCTGAACCACTTGGATGGATGTGCATCCAAGGTTAGAGGAAAGACATAAGCAAACAGGTCCTTGCTCATGCCCTTGAGAGCCATAGAGATGGAAAATGCTCTCAAGTGGTCATCTGGGTCTTCGACCCCCTTGAATTTTGGGAGGTCACCCAAGGTTACCTTTTTAGGGAGTTTTCCCCTTAGTTCAGGATCAATGATGTCATGTCCATGAGCCTGACTCTCGAGCGCAGGAATTGACTGGATCAATTGCTCGAGTTTTTCGAACCTCAGTTCTGTGTTGGTTTTGAATGGTGGTGGAGTGTCGCCTTGCTCGTCTTCTTTAGTTAGCTTCTCCCTCAGTGCCTTAATTTCTTTGTCTTGTTCCTCAAGACGAGAGTACATCAGTGTGAGTTGAGCCATAATGGCACTGAGTTGTTCATTAGTTTCCCCCATTGCAGATGATGCTTCAGAAGAGTCAGAGGATTCGTCTGAAAAAGTGAGGATGCGCTTGACGAGTCTGGGAGTAGGTCAACCTTGTTGCCTCTCTTTCGGACGTTCCTAAGTTATAACCTCACGATCCGTCCTGAACAGAAATCCAATGGACCTCGTAAATTTCAAGAAATAATGTTTTCGAAATGAGAAATGGAGATGAGAAATGGGAATAGAAATGGGAAATGAAAGTGGAAAATGATTTTGAAATGGAAATGGAAATGGAAATGGGAATGAGAAATGATTAGGAATGGGTATGGCTATGGAGTTAGTATGGGATTGACCATGATGGAGCCATGGGCCTAACTATATGCAAATGCAGACATGGACTGGACTGGACTATACAAGCAGACTGGATTGGGTTTTGGTGATGATAGGAGATAATAGACTTTGAACTTACGAGTGAGCAAGTAGGCTAGACTTTAAGGAAGAATGGACAATAAGGGAGACTAGACTTTTAACTTAAGACAAGCAGGCTAGGCACCTAGACTTTGAACTTACGGGTGAGCAAGCATGCTAGACAACTAGACTTCGGAACTTACATTAGACTAAGCGGGCTAGACTCGAAAATTGCCTATGGACTTATGAAATGCTAGACTTTGAACTTACGGGTGAGCAAGCAGGCTAGACACAAAGGAAGGCTGGACAAAAACAGAGACCAAACTCTTAACTTAAGGCAAGCAGGCTAGGCAACTAGACTTTGAACTTACGGGTGAGCAAGCAGGCTAGACAACTAGACTTCGAAACTTACATTAAACTAAGCAGGCTAGACTCAAAGATTGCCTATGGACTTAAGGAATGCTAGACCTTGAACTTACGGGTGAGCAAGCAAGCTAGACACAACAATGCCTATAGACTTAAGGAATGCTTAGACCTTGAACTTACGGGTAAGCAAGCAGGCTGGACTTTAAAGGAATTTGGTCTATTATGAAATTCTGAAGGAATTGGACTTGACTAGGGCCTACATGGAGATGCAAACTAGACCTAGGATATGAATTGGGCCTGAATGGACCTAAGTTTGGATTAGATTAACATATAGGTTTGATATAGACTTGGAGATGCATATGGGCTTGATAGTGGAAATTGACTAGGATTGGACTTAAAATGGAATGGACTGAGACTAGATTTGGACTGGGATTGACATAAACTGGGGTTCACGTAAAGATGCAAATGGACCTAGATTTGACATGAGCTAGACTTATATAGACCTAGGATGGACTCTAATGAATGCATGGACTCGAATTAGATGAACCCTATATGAATGCAAAATGGACTCTAATGCACATGGGCCTAGAATGAATGCAAGTGAATCGGATTGATTGGAATGGATTCGATGAAGGTGTTTGGAATGGGCTTAGAATTTTCGGAATTCGTTTTTGAAAGGAACCCCTTGATTTTATCTTTTGTTAGGAAAATATGATGGATTAATTTTGAAGAATATTTGTTTTTTTGAAATGTCGTGGTATGATGATGATTAATTAGTAAATGTTTTTTGAAAAAGGTAGAATAGAAATGGGTGTAGGATTGATTTTGAAAAGATGTAAGTTTTTTTTTTAAATTGATTGAATATGGTAGGGTAAGAATGATAGGAAAGACTTGTTGAACAACAGGGAGGAAATGGGAAGAGGTAGACATGCATGACAACTCTAGCTCTACAATGACCCTTTAAATGCATTTTTTTTAGGACAGACTCGACCTTGCATGAAAAGACCTTTTTTTTGAATGCTTGATTAGGTGAGACCTCTAATTAGACCATGTATTACGCGGATGCAGATAGCCAAACATAGGACAGAACATAGGATCGACAATTACGACGGCTAAATTAACGAAAAGCGTGCGATGCACAGACTGCGTGCCGCGCAGCGCACAGCCGTGCGTATGGCGTGGGAATGGTGCGCCAGACGCAACTTAATGCGCTTGGCGCACTACTCCCCGACACGTTTTTCGGGGATTTAGGCGACGAATTGACCGATTGCTGAATTTTTCTTGTTTTTTGACGCGGTTTTAGGAACGACGCATAATAATGACAATTTGACAGAATAATAGCAGGCAAGAATTGCAATCACAGGCAAATGTCATATAACATGGATGCAAAAGTTCCAATCTAAAGTCCAGTTCTATGTTTGAAACTATTGGTCAGGTTTAGGTTCAGTCTGAAAAGGGTCCATGACTAAGAGATTGATCTCACGCTTCGTACCCCTGCTTAAAGAGGTGGCCACGTGTAAGACGCACTCCAGTCTCAAGTCAGGAACAAGAGAACAATGCCATTGTTGGGTAGATTTGCTTATGACTAAGATCCAACACTACCGCTCATGAAGCTTTTTGGAAGGACAAAGCGCAAATCCCCCGGGGGTGACCTCACACATTGAACATGTGCTAATGAGGCAAGGTAGACTGTCCTTATGGTGGCTGAACAATAGCCATGCATATGCAATGTTGTATATTATTCAAAGGCATAAAAATAAGAATGAATCGTATTTTTCGAGTTTCACCCATTCAAAAAAAAATTAATTTTATTTTTAAAATCTTCCCCAGTGAAGTCGCCAAATTGTAGGCGTGTTTTATTTCGCCTACGCGGGATGAACGCGTATTAAATTTGACTACCCCACTGTAAAGGTTTTATTGAAAATATGTTTTAAAAGAAGTCGCCCACAATTCTTTTTAAGAAGAATCATAAACCTAATTGGATATGGGAAACCGTAGGGGCAAATTATCCAAATGTAGATTTTCCCGTCCTGACTCCATAGATGGTTAAAGTGAACCAAAGATTGAGTTCGGGGGTGAGGGTACGAATATGGTCATAATGATCCACATTCGCCCAAAGTTGGCATCTACTAAATATCGATTCATAACAGATTTTATGCCAAAGAATAATCAAATAACGTTTTAAACACCCTAAAAATATATAGTCTAAATTGGTTCAGGAAACACATAAAAAGACTAATTTTTAGTGATATGTTATTATGCAATCAATATTACAAGGAACCTAACAGGTTGTCCAAATTAATCTGATTAATGCTAGAACATTTATTTAGGTCTTGATTAACAAAAATAACATGTGGGTGATAAAAGCAATAAAGCAGGACAATCATATAATATGTATAGAACAATCAGGCAGGCATATAATAATGTATGTAAAAATAAATAAAAAGAGAAAGGTTTAGAAGAATATACAGTAGAACGATTTTATATTAAAGATCTACATCATGAAATAAGTGGTTAGTAACTTCAATAAAAATATACTTCCTCCGTTCCAAAATAAATGAAACACTTGTCTCAAAAAGCTCTCACATAAATGAGAGAAGTGTTTCACTTATTTTGGAACGGAGGAAGTAGAATTTATTCAAGGATCCTCAGGATTATACCTATACAGCTTTGATTGAGGAGCGCAACGATCTTTAGGCGGAGCAATCATGAAACCAAGAACGCAGTGATTAAGAATTGATTAAAAGTATTGATAGTATTTGAGTGTTTGTAGTATTCGAAATGTATTTCGGAGTTTTCGAGAGAATTTGTATTCGTGAAATAATAATATGAAAAGTCGTCCGTAATTCGGGAAATTCCGGATATTTATAGGGAAAACAAAACTTGCGCTCCACGCAAGCCCTGCGCCAGGCGCAGGCCTACGTGGTAGGCGCACATTGGTGTGCCTAACGCAGTCAGCCAAATCAGGTTTATGCACGTGTAAACGCGTTTTTGAAAAGATAGAAAAGAAAGTTGCGTCTCACACAAGACCTGCGTCAGACGCAGGACTCTGTGTGAGTCACAAAATCTACGTGTCAGGCGCTCATTGGCTCGCCTGACGCGTTCTGGCCTATGTGCTGGACGCACGTGGCGCGCTGAACGCAACCCCCGCGTCCGGCGCATATTCTGGAATATTCGAGCATATTCCATTGCGCGTCTTTCAAAGATACTTTTTTATCCCTAAAATTCCGGAGATGGAATTTTACGGATTAAAAATCTGTTTTATTTATCAAAGATAATAAAATATTTATGAAAAATATCTACTAAAATAATAAATATTTGATTGGGCTTTTAAGATGGATTTAAAACATTTTATGGGCTTGAAATACAATTAATCATCATGAATAATTGATTAGGCTTTAGAATATCATTTCGAAACACATTTTGGAATGGTTCTTTAGATTGCTCTTCCGTTGGGTCGCGCCAACTAATGTCGCGGTATGTTTCATCATTGGATACTTAAATGGGGAGACATGATTATGTGTCTACAGCTATCCCCACAGACGGCGCCAACCTGTTTCGGGTGAAAAACTTGTGAGATGGGGGACTAGTTAAGACTGATGGTCGAAGACCGTTGAAGGCAACTAGATGCTCAAAGAGTGTTGTGTGACCTGCAAAAACGAGAGTTAGACTACCCCGGGGGTGTTTAGGGATCGCCCTCCGACGCCTGCCAGTCGGTTATGATACTTAGTAGTTAATATTGAGTCGTTGGTCTAGAATTTATTGCCAGAATAAATGGGGAAATGTTCCCTATTTGTAGGCGTTGGAATGTGTGAAAAGTCTTTGGTCGAGGCTAGATCGAGGTGCAGGCGGGCCGATCCTTTGGCCTTGGCAGCTCTTTGAGCACAGGAGGGCAATTTGGTAATTACACCATGGATTGGGGGCCCAGCGATTTATTGGGACCAAATAATATCAATACTCACGCATTTTGTTAATATTTTCCTACCTTTTGATTCACGTGCGTAATCCTCTTAATATAAATGTTTTCGCCATAACCTGCCTTAAAACTTTTACCAATTAAGCGAGATGACAACAGCGGTAATTAACAATGCAAGAATGCACTCTATAGTCGTACTCCTCGGAGTATAGAAAACGCGTTGACATTTCCCAATTTCAAGTAAGAAAATACCCGTTAAACAAAAATTATTGAGCTCGACTAAAAGAAGACTCCTCGAACCCTACCTAACCCTCGATTACAACTTACTTCTCTCTCTTTAGATTCATAAAATCCATCTTTCCATGATTCCGTCTTAAAAGTTGACGAATTATCAAATTTCCGGCATCAAATTTCCTTCCTCAAATTCGAGGTAAGAGAACAATTGCGCAATTTAAACAATTTCGACGAGACTCAAAAACTCGGATCTCCCAGAAATTTGAAGGTATATTTTTTAGTACTAATTTTAATATAAGTCTTATGCTTTGAAATTTGTATCTCACACATATTTCAGCAAGAATTCAGAATTTATTTGTTGTAATTTTTTCATTTGTAAGCTTAAAAGAAAAAAAAAAAAATCAGATTTTTAGGGATTTTAGGGTTTTAGTGTTATTAGATACGCCACTGAATTGTTAGATGTGATTTTGTTTTCTGCAATTGAAATCAGTAAATGATGCTGATGAGCACAGTTTGAGGGCGAAAATTTTCGCGCAGTAACGTTATTTTTAGTAGCCGTTGTATCTGTTATCTGCTATTGCTGTCATGGATTCTAGATTAGGACCGAATCAGGCACGTGAGTCGCCAACAGAGAGTGCCAGTTCACGTGATACCTCACCGACCGCTGACGGAATCGTGGTGAAGAAGAGAGAGAATGAAAGGAATGAGAATGATTGTTTCGAGCAATCGGTGGTTCGAAGGATTTTTACGGGGGAAAAAGTTACTCTCCGTAGCATAGCTGAGGAAAGAGTGGATGTCATTGCTGAGAAAATGCAAATTCTTCCAGACGAATACTTTGACGAGCTGAAGAACGGTTTGCGTGTGGTTCTTGAGGGTAATGGTGGCTCTCAACAGCGGGAAGAGTTCTTGGGGTTACAGAAGCTTGTTCAGAATAGGTCGGACTTGGTGCCGAAGACTTTGGTTCGAGCTCACCGCGTGCAGCTAGAAGTTCTTGTTGCTATGAAGATGGGAATTCAGGCATTTTTACACCCTAATGTATGTCTTTCTCAGACTTCTCTGATTGAGATTTTTACGTATAAGAGATGCAGAAACATTGCTTGCCAAAGCCAGCTTCCGGTAGATGAGTGTACCTGTGAAGTGTGCACCAATAAGAGTGGTTTTTGTAATATATGTATGTGTGTAATCTGTTCTAAGTTCGATTTTGAGGTGAATACGTGCCGATGGATTGGTTGTGACTTATGTTCACACTGGACACATACTGATTGTGCGATTCGGGATGGGTTAATCTGTATGGGTAATTCTGCTAGGGTTGCCACAGGACAGGCTGAGATGTTGTTTAGGTGTAGGGCTTGCAATAGGACCTCTGAACTTTTGGGTTGGGTTAAAGATGTGTTCCAACATTGTGCACCCTCTTGGAATCGGACAGCTCTTTTGACGGAACTTGACATAGTTGGCCGTATTTTCCGTGGAAGTGAAGATGTTAAAGGTAGGAAACTGTTTTGGAAGTGCGAGGAGCTTATAGAGAAGATGAAGAGTGGACTAGCTGAAACAACAGCTTGCAGAGCAATCCTGATGTTCTTCCAAGGTACACATTTAGTTAATTCCCTTTATTTCCTTTCCTCTGTCTGTTTGAAACTTGGATATGGAGCAACTGTAAATAGTATTCTTATACTACCACGATAGAAGTACATTTGGGTTAATTTGCACGTAACTTGAACGTGTGGTATTATTCTACTATTAGATGTGCTCAAAATTGGACTGAAAATCAGGAAAATGATTCAAATTGATTTTGCAATCAAATAAAGGATGCGTGTGCTTGTTAATAACCCACCATGCTATAACTACAAGTCTGTAAATTATTTTGTTGAGTTATGTTTATATATGGCTGAAAGACCTAAGAATGTTATAGTGGATTTAACAAAGGTGTAGTTCATTCACTTTGTCTTTTCTGAAGTAGGAAAATTGGAGAAAATCCTTATCATAATATTGACCAAATCAACTTAAAATTTGTTCTGTTTGAAGAGCTCGAGACGGACCCATCGAGAAATGGAGGAATAGGGGAAGGTGGAAGACTATTAGCACCGCAGGAGGCCTGCAAACAAATTGCAGAAGTTGTTCAGGAAGCTATTAGGAAAATGGAAATGGTGGCGGATGAAAAGCTGAGGATGTTGAAGAAAGCCCGCCTGACTCTTGAGACTTGTGATCGTGAGCTTGAAGACAAAGCTAGGGAAGCGGCAGAATTGAAGCTTGAGAGACAGAGAAGGAAGCAGCAGATAGATGAGCTTGAGAGCATTGTAAAACTTAAACAGGCAGAAGCAGACATGTTCCAGCTTAAAGCTGATGAGACTAGACGGGAAGCTGAGATGCTCCAGAAAATTGCTCTGGCCAAATCCGAGAAATCAGAAGAAGACTATCGCAATAGATACCTAAAACTTAAGCTGAGTGAAGCAGAGGCAGAAAAGCAATATTTGTTCCAGAAAATGAAGGTTCAGGAGAGTTCTCGTGCTCTGCATGCCAATGATGGGAATGATTCCTCACAGATGTTCTCTAACGCGCTAAAAAATGTGTACAATGTTTCTTCCAGTGCTGATTGCCAGACTAGTGAGAGAAATTCCGGAAGAAAGAACTCATGAAAGATGAAATTTTACCCTGTTATTGCTGGAACAGAACCGATGTGGCTCCCAGGTCTTGTCAAGGTCCAATTGCAGGTACTGGTTCGTTAACTAATGCTTGTATTCAACTGTCACTTGTACTAAAGTAGGAAAAGGTGAATGTACAAGATCTTATTTATGTTGTAATTTTATTGCGTAATCGATTTATGTGTTTCTTTTCGGCATGACATGTATTTGCAGAACTGTAATTGACGAATTGGTTTCATAATATATAGATATGATGCTGTTGTAGTGTTGTACTAGTACATGCACATCCTTGATCCAACTGTGTATGTACATACATGCACATATAAAGAGAGCATGATCAAATCCATGGTATACGAACTCGTCATTATGCCTGAGAATAGGGCCTTTGTGCACTGAAGGAGTCGGAGACTGAGCCATAATGCAGGAATAGATCATTATTGAAGTTTAAGGATGTCTACTGTTAAATTTGGAGGATATTCTTTGAACAGCATAGTTGTGGACTCAGTGGAAGAGAAACAGCACCAAACACAAGTACTTCCAACATTTGTATACTCTTTTAGATATCCTTTGTTCACATTAAATTGTTTCCTGGCTGAATAACTAATTAAAAACCCGTTCAGGGTTTTGTCGGAATAGGCATTTCAATTTGCTCACTCAAGGCAATTGCATATATCATTGAAGATGAATCAAACTATATAAAAGGAACAAAAGCAATCATCCTAGATTATAAATGACCATATTGTTTTGTTTTAACATAACTATATTGTTTGGCTAATACAAATAAAATGATGCGACAATTCGAAAAAAGAAGAAGAGTGAGTAGCTTGATTCAAGCCAATGCTCTCTGTATGGGAGAGGGGTGTGTGATTAAAGCTTGTATTAATTCATCACTAGTTCCCTTGCACTATGTTGTTAAAGCGAATCCTATGGGTGCTCTCTTTTGTTGTCATCAAGTATGTTTTCACTTTTTCACATCACTCATATCCAACTTATAAATTAGTCGTCATCTCAATTCTCTCTCCTTATTATCACCCCGTTTAATCAAGTTAATCATGCCAAAATGACCGTGGGTCACAAGGCCGACTAAGCACTTGTGCAAGTTGGGCTTCAGCACAGGCCCAAAAGTTTTAAAGGGTCTCAAAATAGAAAAACAAATAGCAACTAACATTTGCTTTATGTTTCTTGTTGTCTCAATGGTTCTTCACGGAAACATAATTTCTTTTTTAATGCCTGGACCTCTAGTCATCATTATTAGGTTGCTTAAAGGGTCGTTAGCAATGGAACCTAGACGGTCGGTGCGTTATTGCCGTACTTTCCGATTGGAAAGCACAATGTAACATAAATTCATAAAACTACAACATATAATAACTTAAAAGCATCATATATAATTATCCATTAACGAAACTTAAGTTGAAACTTAGCAACTAACATAGTTTGACATAAACTTAAAGTATAACCATAATCATAAGTATTTCTAAGAAAGCTTAAAACTAAATAACTCCTCACAGCTACGCCATCCCGTTATCATCATCAGTACCTAAAACGGAAAACAAAACGTCATGAGCCGAGCTCAGTAACATACTACTCTAACATCGTAAAAGTATTTCACATTATTTTGTTCGCAAACAGGGGGAGAGAAATAGTAAAATTATTTTATAAACATAACCATCAAATCATGATCATAAAACATTATCATCATACGCTATTATGTTCATCATCATATATCTTTTAAATTGGTAACTTGGCTAGTACTTCGGAAGGGACGTCTCCCCATAACATAACAGTCGGGCGGTCACAACATAGGTGACACTTGCGGTGGTTCCTCTACACTGGCCCACGGTTATTAGCATTTCCGTTCTTCCAATCAAAAGTTGGGCAGTTCTTAATTATATGGCCCGTCTTACCACACCCATAGCACTGATCGGTTCCTCTTCGACATTCCCTGGCTAGATGTCCCAATTTGTCACATATGTTGCAGCGAGTAACTTGCCTCTGACCATTGTTATTTCCTGAGAATCTAGTGTTCTGCTTCTTGTAAACATTGTTTGATGAAACTTCTTGAGCTTTCCCTTTTCTTTTTCCATTCTCATAAACTTCCTTTCTCAGCTTCACTTTCCTTTCAACATTTATTGCCCTATCATACAACTCTTGATAGGACTTACTCATATGTGCAGCAAGCCTTTCTTTGTAATCCCCCACAATTTTATGAATTTTATAAATATATTTAAAGTATATTTATATATGTTTTAGTATTTAAATAATTAATTTCTTAAAGTGTTGACTATTTTTAAAGTCAAGTGATCATTTAATGTTTTTAAATAATCAAATATTTTATTGAATCATACTTTGAAAGATATTTAACATTTAATTAGTTGAGTTGAAGTACAAATATTTTAATATTGGGTAGAGGAGCCCAAACCTCCATAACTTTTTATATGATCACCTTTCATTAAAGCAACACATTAAGCCCAATTCTCTTTTGGACCCCTAATGGGGGAAACTATAAATACTCCCCCTCAATAACAATTTTGCCACATCATACAAACACCCTATTTTCTCTCTTTCTCTCTCTCCCCTCACGACACTCCTTTTTCTCTCTCTCCCTCGGTTCACTCGCCGCCGCCGCCGCCGCCAAGCATTGCCGCCGTCCAGTCGACCACCGCCGATGCTGCCTTGCGCCGGCGTCCTCCTCCTCCTTGGCTGCCGTGTTTTCCCTCTCTCTCCTCTTGGTTTTTCTCTTCCTCCTCTATATTATTTTAATGCTTAGGTTTAATGTTTTAAGTATTGTTTTGGTGTTTTAATACTTAAAGTTTGTATTTTTTATTATTTAAATATAAATTTCAGATTACATAATTAGTTTAGTAAAGGAATTAAATTTTAGATTTAAAATACATGTTTAAATTACTCCCTCCGTCCCATAATATAAGTCCCCTTTCTTAATATGGTGTCTCAAAATATAAGTCCCCTTTCTATTTTAATTCAATAAATATTCCCAGAATACCTCATGAGTAAAATAAACTGCCCAAAATACCCTCATAATTTCGGATTTCAATACACCCACTATTAATGAGGTTTTGGAATCTTTTACCCCATTCAACACTTTTCTCTCTCTTAATTACTCCTTCCTTTACTTATTTTCAACGGTTATTTCACTCTCTCTCATCCACTTTCCTCTTCTCTTCTGAATCCTCTGTTTTTCTCTCTAAAGTCTACTGTTCACATGGAAACCCTAGATCTGGGATGCGTGATTTTCATGAAATTTCTGAGATTATTAAAATCCGCTTTGATTTTTTTGACTTACTCTTTGATTTTCAAAGTCTTTATGCATGAATTTGTGTCTTGAATGAATTTTTGTTTGTGCGTGCTCTTTGAATCTACACCTTTCATCAATTCGCATGGCTTGTTTGGATTTTGAAAATTGTTTGTTGATTTCGTATTTAAGCCTCAAATTGTGTTTATTTTTTGTTAGATCCATTTTAAAAACCCTAGATCTAACTTTTTTCCCCAGTTTAGGGTTCAATTTTCATATTGGGTTGTTTTTTTTGCCATGAGTCATGATTTTTCTCATAACTCTAGGGAAGATGTATCCAATGATACATATTCTTGTTTGGATTATTCATATTGTGAATTGGGGCCAGATTGCAAAAGGATTCACAGTTACAGTTCCAGATATGAAGAAACTCAAACTGATATTTTGAGTGATAAAGCAACTGAAGAAAAAAAAGAGGTAGAAAAAACGGAAATTATTGTCATCAGTGACGATGATGATGATGATGATGCGAAAGGAAAATGGGATCATGGTATAGCTTCTTCCTCTACTTTTGTTGTTGGTGAAGGTAAAAAGAATGCTGATGATATTAGTGATGCAGAGTCATGCTCTTGATGCTGTTATTGTTTTGATCTAAAATGTTTTTAGTGATGATATTAGTGATATTAGTGATGGTTGTAGTGATGATTTCTGTTTGTTGGGGTTTTAGTGAATCTGGTGATGATATTCCTGATGATTGTAGTGATGATTTTACGGTTTGATTTTAATGATGATTTAAGTGATGATGATTTAAGTTATGATGATTATAGTGATGATGATTTAGGTGATGATGATTTTATTGATGACGATTTTAATTATGTCTATGTGTTCTTCATTTGTGATGAAATTCTATGGTTAGGATGTTTGTGTGTTTTTAGTTGTGATGATTCTACTGATTGGGGTCTGTTCATTCAATTCATGCTGTTCATTTGTGTTTGTTACCTAAGCTGATTTGGTATACTGCCAATTTATGTCCTTCTTGTGTTCAAATTCTATGGTTAGGATGTTTGTGTGTTTTTAGTTGTGATGATTTTACTGATTGGGGTATGTTTATTCAATTCATGCTGTTCATTTGTGTTTGTTACCTAAGCTGATTTGGTATACTGTCGAGTTATGTCCTTCTTGTGTTGAAATTATTTGGTTATATTAGGATGTTTGTGTGTTTTTAGTTATGATTATTTAACTGATTGGGGTATGTTCATTCAATTCATGCTGAGAAGTTGTGATTGTTACCTAAGCTGATTTGGTATACTGTTGATTTATGTCCTTCTTGTGTTTAAATTCTTTGGTTAGGATGTTTGTGTGTTTTTAGTTGTGATGATTTTACAGATTGGGGACTGTTAATTGCACCCACTTGAAACTGTTGTTTGTGTACATCCTTAAGCCACCAGTCATGTAAATGACTGATTAAAGCATTTGGGTAGTACACACTTGAAACTGTTGTTTGTGTACATCCTTAAGCCACCAGTCATGTAAATGACTGATTGACTCATTTGGGTAGTACACATTCAATATCATGTGGGTGTGGTTATTGTAATCAATGAGGGATAAACTTAATATTGAGACACTATAATTTATTGAGAAGCTCTCTCTTGACTCTTTTTGCCACCAGATGGCTAATATTGTCTGATTGAGGCAACCGAGGTTAGGATTGTAGAGCAACTCTCAAATTAGTCAATGATAACTGGGGACTTCTGAGATTACAAAGTCCTAAAAAAAATTTCAAACTCTCACTTAACATGTTTCTTACTCTTTTGTTTCATACACTTTTGTTTGTTACACTTTTTTGTTCTTCTGTTTTGTTTCAAACTCTTTCTGTTTTGTTTCTTACACTTAAACTCACTGTTTTGTTTCTTACACTTTTGTTTCTTACACTTTTTTGTTCTTCTGTTTTGTTTCCTCACTATTTTAAATTCACTGTTTTGTTTCTCACACTTTTGTTTCTTACACTTTTTTTGTTCTTCTGTTTTGTTTCCTCACTGTTTTAAATTCACTGTTTTGTTTCTAACACTTTTGTTTCCTAACTGTTTTGATTATTGGCTGTCTACACACTTCACTTAAACTTCAACTTAAATGTTGCATTCATACTTCAATCAAAGTCATTACAAAGCATGAAACAAAAAGCATAACATGAAACATAAACATAAAACAGTCCCCTTTAACTTAAAACTTGCATTCATTCTTCTTCTTGTGCATGTGAACTTGATGCTCCATTGACAACCTTCTCCCAAGCCTCTGCTACTGCCCACATAGGTGCTGTAACTTGATCTTCCAATCTACCCTCCTTCTCCATTTTCTTCTTGTTAACATGTGGAAGCTCATAGTTATTCCCTCCCCCAACCTTCAAAATTTCATTCATTACATGTTGAAGAGAATACCATACATTGCTTAATGTCTTGTGGTCTAGCTCATTGAAGGCCTCATTAACAACATCCACCATGTTGTTAATTGTTTTTGGCATCTTCGTATGAATTAGAGATTGAATTGATCTAAAAAATCCAAGATCTAAAATGTTTAAATCTGGACTGTTGGGTGGTTGTTGGATTAAAATAAAGGTGAACCCATCTTGTTCACAAACTTGTTGCCATTGTGGATCATCTTGAGTTATGTGTGCGTTTGCATTATCTTGTTGGATGAAAATTATTTTAGGCCCCCATCATCTTGTGGCCACTGTGCTTTGATGGCTGGAATTATTTTCTCAATGTGCATGGCCCTAGTGACCCTCTGGTTCACTGATTCAACAACCTTAGTCACCATTGTCCCCTAGCTCTGTTTTTTGATGATCTCTTGGCTGGTTCTTGATATGTGAAGGGAAAAATGCCTATTTTTCCATCAAAGGTGCAAACACCTTCATCATTATACCTAGGTCTACCCACAACTGCTGTGAACATGACCTTTGGTATAAACTTGCTGCTACTTGCTGTCCTATACTGCCCCTGTTCATCCCTTGCTAAGTAAACCCTTTGTGATTTGTTGGTTAAGTAAAACCATTTCTCATCCAAATATACAAAGTCATACATTGGATAGTATTTCCTCTTTGTAAGAGGATTTGATCCCATTAACAGGTTAAGAATCCATTGCAATCTTGTCTTCTTGTTTGCTTCTTTCAAACCTGGGTGAAGTGGGTTTGTATGTGGCCTAAGCAGTCCCCTTTAAACCATCCTATGCACTGTGCTTTTTGATACCCCAATTAATGTGGCTAGATCTCTAATGCAAGATCTTTGCCCCATGGTTAATTTTGTGATTTCATTTGTTTGAACTTGTATTCTTTTCCTACCACATAGATGTAATCTCCCCTCTACACTTGCTCTTAGCATGGATTTATTCATATTTTTAGCTGTGTTCCAGATGCGACTTACTACCTCCGTCCCAGAATAGTCTGAACACTTTCCTTTTATGTTTGTCCCAAATTAGTTTGAACACTTTTATTCTTGGGATGATCCCACCAGTAATATATTATTTCTTTTACACATCTTTGGTCCACACTCTACATTTTATCAATAAAAAGTTACCCAACTTTCTCTCTCCTCTAATAAAAAATACCCCACCAACTCCTATCACATCTACTTTTTAAATAAAATAACATTTGATAACCACACCAAAACTTATCACCTTAAACTACGTGTCCGAACAAGTGTTCAGATCTTTCTGGGACGGAGGGAGTACATTTTTTTTGGCTACATTGAATTGATTTGAGGCTTCTGTCATGCTGCCATACTTGAGCTTGCCTTCTCTTGCTCTATTGAGAAGGAATAACAAGACTTTGAGCTTGTTATCACTGATGAGCCTGTTTCTATGCTGATGATGAGGCTGCTCCTGTCGATCTTCTTGCTGTTGTGCTGAAATTGGTGGTGGTAAGTTGAGATTAATCTCAACATTCTGAGGTGCCATGTCCCCAGCCTCAATGTAAGGTTCCATTTCACTATCCTTACCATCATTTGGAGACCAAGCGTCGTTAAGATTCCACTCTGAAGCCATGGAAATCAGGCAATGATGCAACAACTTTTGTAATCATGTTTTTTTTTCTCGTATGTGCCTTATTTTTTTTGTGGATGAAGAACAAAATTCATCCATGCTCTATATTTATAGTGCTATCAAGGTTAACAGTCCCTTTTGTTTTGGAGGGAAAATGAAATTTTTGATGTTTTGCCAAAGTTGGCTTAATTCGTGTACAAGTATTGTTAAAGGATTTTGATTGGAGGATTACCCCTTAATAAAGTGCTGCCATTGGCCAGTTTAATTATTTTTACTGGATTACTCTATCTTTAACCCATCGTGATTGATTACAGCCCTTGAAAACCGCTTAACTTCCTTACACTACCCCCCAAAGATCATTAAATGCACAACTAATTTCTTTTTTGTTTTAAAAAAATTAAAGTAATGGTTCCCAATACAAATGAATTTACTTATCTAAAATTAACAAGATTCTTTTTATCTTAATAACCACGTTAAAACTGAATCAGGACTTATATTATGGGACGGAGGGAGTAGGTTTTAAGCATGAAAGTATGGGTTTTTGATGTTTTAAGAGTTGGAATTTGTAGTACTATGTTATAGTTATGAAAATTGAGTACTCTAATATTTATAACTA
The DNA here is from genome assembly GCA_947648045.1 of Beta corolliflora. Classification (NCBI taxonomy): domain Eukaryota; kingdom Viridiplantae; phylum Streptophyta; class Magnoliopsida; order Caryophyllales; family Amaranthaceae; genus Beta; species Beta corolliflora. The sequence continues at coordinate 2,975,405 of CANSZD010003721.1, read as the reverse complement.
TGTTAGAGTGACTTTAAAAGGGTTTTAATTTAAAGATACTATAAATTGCTGGAATTTTTATTAGCACACTTATGTTGGATTTTTAAATATCAAAGTATGGATTTTAAGGGTTTTGATGACTAGTATGGTAGTACTATACTAAGGGGTACTAAAAGTTGAAGTTTTAATGTTTAAGTGGGTTTTAAAACACTTTTTAAGAGGGTTTAAAGTATTTTAAAGTTGCTGTAATTTTAGTAGAGTATTAATACTTGGATGCTTTGGTATTTGGTAGGCGGAGAATATACTTTGAGCGATTTCTAAGGTTGGGAAAGTGGCCTCCCATATTGTCTACACAAGGTACGTACATACCTATGTGTTATTAGACTAGTATCATGTCCTAAGATTAGGATTTGATGTAGTATCATGTATAGGGAACTTTTATAGTTCATATGTGGTTTATATTCAAGTGAAATTGCATGTTTTATGCCGTTGTTGAAGCATGTTGACTATGATGAATATTATATGTTTGTATGGATGATTGATGCAAGCATATGGGATTGAGAACTTTTATTTTATTAATTCACATGAGGGATTAATAATTATATTGTTTATTGGATCATGAATTGTATCATGTTGTTCCCTTGGATTATTATATTTAATTTATAAGGACCGTGTGCCTTGTTTAGTAAAGTTGGTTATTCACCTATTGACAGGTTGATTGATTGTTGATTTAATTCAACAAATAAATGATGGCTGGTTATTAATTAATTAATGGAATTATTATTGGATTAATTGAGTTGTGTGATCACAATATTTAATCCTAAGATAAAAATGGGAATTTTGTGTATCCATGATATTTATGTTGGTTGTCTTACTTTGTGAGTCTCAACATTGAATAATTAATTAATAACTTAAAGTGGAAAGTGAATAGCAATAAGCTTTAGACTTGTGCACGTCTGAAGTGTTGGACTAGTATGAGTTGGAGTATATGGTGGTAGCCCATGGCTTTTCTTGGGACCGGATTGATCACCGTGTTCTATTTTAATTAATTAGTACCTCGATATCGTTGGTCGATGGAGTACGGAGTCACGCCCGTACTTCGTCTTCTAAATTGAAGACATGTTTTGTTTGGACAACTCAATTAATTGACTATTAAATTTAATTATAATTAACGGTTTTTTCACCAGGTACCCCTGAGGTTTCACGAAATGCACCAGGTACCCTCGTTGTTTCAAAAATGCACCAGATGCCCTTGTCATTTGCATAAAATGCACCAAATACCCTTAATGATTAACGGTGTTAAGTTTCCGTTAGCTTTATTTACCATTTTGCCATTATTAACCCTAACCCTAACCCCTAAACCGCTAAACCCTTACCCTAAACCCTTAAACCCTTAAACCCTTACCCTAAATCCTAAAATCCCTAAACCCTTAACCCTCCCCCCCACCACCCCAGCCGCCCCCTCCCGCCCCACCACCCCTGACCCCCCTCCCCCCCCCCGGCCCGGCCCCCTCCCTCGCAGCTCCCCCACCCATGTCGACCATCCCAGCGGCTTCCCCCCCCCCTCGACCCTCCCAGACACCCCCACCCCCCGTCGAATCCCCCCCCTCCCCCACCCCCGTCGAATACCCCCCCCCCCCCCCTCCTCCACCCCCTGTCGAATCCCTTCCTCCATCCCCATCGAATTCCCGTTGAAAGATGGTTTTTTTTTTTTCAATTTTTCTTGAATATCGAGTGGTTTAGAAGATGAAAATTAAGTGGTTTTTCGAGCGGTTTTAGGGCATGGGTGCGAGCCGGGCTGCGGAATTGGGGGTGGGAATTCGGCTGTGGTGGGGGAGGGGGGATTCGACGAGGATGGGGGGGAGGGTTGGGGGATTTCGACGGGAGTGGGGGGGAGTAGAATCCGGGCTACGGGGGGTGGGGGAGGGGAGGAGGGCTGCGGGGGTGGGGGAGGGGAGAGGGGGCTGCGGAGGGTTGTGGGGGTGGGGTGGGGAAATCGACGGGGGCTGCGGGGGTGGGGGTGGGGATTTTGCGGGCGTGGGGAGGGGTGGTGGTGGTGGTTTGGTGGTGGTGGTGGTTAAGGTTAGGTTAGGGTTTGAAGTTAGGGGATTAATGTTAGGGGAGGGTTAGAAGTTAGGGTTTAGTTAGTTAATTAGGGCTAATTAGGGTTTAATTAGGGTTAGATGGGTTAGAGGAGTTAATTAACCCTAAAAGCTAACGGAAACTTAACACCGTTAATCATTAAGGGTATTTGGTGCATTTTATGCAAATGACAAGGGCATCTGGTGTATTTTTGAAACAACGAGGTTACCTGGTGCATTTCGCGAAACCTCAGGGGTACCTGGTGAAAAAACCGTATAATTAATCTATTGGTTGTGAAGTCAAGTGAGTCTGTTATTTCGTTATATTATTATTTTATCTGTGAGTTTAAGTTTATTAGTATCATGTTAGGTTTTATGTTTTATTTACTATATAGTACTCAACTTTGCTGATTATGTGCTTTTCTGTGTGTCGATCATGGCTGTGCCTTATTGATCCTGTGATGGCCCATTTGGTGAGCAGTCTTTGATCAATAAAGCATAAACCAATTTAGGTTTAAAGATGATGAATCTGGGTGTCTGGGAACAGTGGAGCGTTTGTGCTTAGACCATTATATATATTTTTTTAAATAATGTGAGTTTAATATGTTGTGGTTGATTTTTAAGTTGATTTGACTTTTGGTTTGGTTTGGAGTCGACCTTATGGTTGACTAAGTTATTTATATTTTCAAAGTTATTTATTTATTTCCGCTGCAAAATTCTGAATAAGCCGATACGTTATCACACGGGCGATAATACTTTGATAATTCTCGATGTTTTGTGGGAAAAATGTATTTTATAAAATAGAGAATTGTCGGGGTGTTACATTCTTGGAGATCCAAATTCAGACCTCCTTCGAAGCGATTCATTCTTTGACGGTTCGTAGTCACAAGATCAGGAGCGAATCGAGCTAACTCATTGAATTTCACAGCATATACCACTAGTCATATTCCTTTGTCTCAGATGGATAAACTCAAATTCCATCTGGTGCTGCAGAGATTGGGGTTAGAATTGATTCCTCATAGCCTCCTTCAGGCCTTCCCATCCAAACCCAGGCTGATTTTGCATTTCCTTGGTAGTCTTCCACCAAAGATTTGCTTGCCCTTGTAGGTAAAATACCGCAAAATTAACTTTCCACTTGTCTGGGCACTGGGTAGCATCGAAGAGTTTTTCCATGCTGTTTAACCATTGTTCAAACTCAGTAGGATCCGACTTTCCATCATAGCTTGGCGGCTTGTGAGCAGAGAACCTTTTAAAAGTGTTTGAGCACTCTTCCTGCTCTATTTTGGCTTTTTGTCGGTTTCCTTGCAAGAGTTCCATCATTAACCTCATTAAGTCCATCTGATTTTCATTTGCATTCCCAGTAGGGATGGGAAAGGGTCGGATCTGGGTCGGGTCCAGCTGGACCCTAGACCCGGACCCTAATTTTTTTGCGGGCCCAGACTCGGACCCTAAGGGTCTGGGAAAATTGGACCTGTACCCAGACCCTTAGGGTCTGTTGGGTCTAGGGTTCGGTTCGAGGGTCCATGCCTCTTTATTTATTTTTACCAATAGTCCAACATTATCAAAATTCGCACTTTGCAAAACCGAAATTTTTAACCCTAATTTTCTACAAGTGACCGAGATAAACGCCATTAAGCAGACTACATAAAAATCGCAACTTTTTAATATTAAGCAGATTATAGAGAAAGATGAAACGAAGATTACATAGAAAGATGAAACGAAGGAAAGATTGAAAGATGAAACGAAGCTGAAACAAAAGATTGAAAGACGAAATTTTTTAACCCTAATTTTTTAATACATGGCGTCAGGCGTAAAGAGTCAGGCCGCAGGTGTCAAGTCGGACGGCGGCGAGTTGTCGACTGGCGAAGACAAGAAGTCGGCACCGGTGGTGAGTGGCGAGAACCACCAGGTCAGGCCGCAGGCGTGAAGAGACCACCAGGTATCTCTCTCTAAGTCGGTGTTGTGGCAGTGTGGCTAGGGTAGGAAATCAGTTTTGTTTTAAAAATAAAAAGGTAAAACTTATATAGGGTCTAAGGGTTGGGTCTGGGTTGGGTCCGGGTCCAGATGATCAAGACCCGAACCCTAAAAAAATCACTTGGACCCAAACATGGACCCGAACCCTTAGGGTCTGAAAAAGTTGGACCAGGGTCCGGGTAGGGTCCTGGACCCATGCCCATCCCTAATTCCTAGGCATGTCTCCATCAACTCTTGCCCTCATTTCTTTTAATGAGACATTGGACTCATGGGTTCCATTTCCTCCATTCATTGGCTCATTCTCACTTGTTGCCATTTTCTAGCACATCAAACACTTCATGTTACATGGCATATTCATATGATAAGCAACATATTCATAAAAGCATAGAATTAAAAATATTCCATTCCCTGATCCTATCACTCAGACTCGTTTACATTTAAGACAACCTATGACTTACTTAATCATATTTTAATATTGCAACCTTAAAAGTCAACATCTTAATCCATGATTATTTCTACACCTAAACTATTAATTAGACCTTTAATTTCGTTTTAATAATTTACTTCAGCTTATTAGCTAGCAATTAATGTAAAACCGTGAAGGTTAAACTAAAGGTACTGAAAACCTTGGCTCTGATACCAACCTGTAACGCCTGGACCTCTAATCATCATTGTTAGGTAGCTTAAAGGGTCGTTAGCAGCGGAACCTATACGGTCGGTGCGTTACTACCGTACATTCCGATTGGAAAGCACAAGGCAACAAAAATTCATAAAACTGCAGCATAAATTCATAAAACTTAAACATATAATAACTTGAAAGCTTCATAATTATCCATCAACGAAACTTAAGTTGAAACTTAGCAACTAACATAGTTTGACATGAACTTAAAGTATAACCATAATCATAAGTATTTCTAAGAAAGCTTAAAACTAAACAACTCCTCACAGCTACGCCATCCTGTTATCATCATCAGTACCTAAAACGGAAAACAAAACGTAATGAGCTGAGACTTAGTAACATACTACTCTAACATCGTAAAAACATTTCACATCATTTTGTTTGCAAACAGGGGGAGAGAAAAAGTAAAATCATTTCATAAACATAACCATCAAATCATGATCATAAAACATTATCATCATACGTTAGTATGTTCATCATCATATATCTTTTAAATTGGTAACTTGGCTAATACTTCGGAAGGGACGTCTCCCCAGAACATAACAGTCGGGCGTCACAACATAGGTGTCACTAGCGGTGCCCGTATCATTAATCTGTCGGGCGGTCAGAACATAGGTGACACTTGCGGTGCCCGTATCATTAAACAGTCGGGCGGTCACAACATAGGTGACACTTGCGGTGCCCGTAGAATACTGCCAAGAACCATATTTCACTTTTTTTTTTTGAAAGAGAAATTTCATTAATTGAAGGCCAAACGGCATCTACAATAGGTTTTAAAGAAAAACAAGATACAATTAAAGAAGGCTAAATCAAATTCGTCTTCGAATAAACTACAATGAACTAGATCGAGCAATACAGCGCAGCCCCCTTGTATTTGCTGAATCAAGCAGCTATTGATGAGGAAGTCTATCATTCTGAAGAACATTCTTGATCGAGTCATGTTGAACGCATCCAAGATTCCAATACCTTCATGTTGAGTCTCGAACTTCAACCAATGAGAATAATTTCTCAGACCTAAAAACAAAAAAACCATACTCACAACTCCCATAGGGGAGAAGGAGATTTCCAAAACAGAAACTAAAAACCCCATAACAGTGTTTGAAAAAAACTCATAAAGAGAGACTAATTTATTAAACAAAACAAGAAAATGAATTAAAAACTGAAAATAAAAGGGGAAAAGGGGCTTACCATGGATGAAATCATCCATGGCAGCCCCTAACTGATGAAGAAGGGATAGAGGAGGCTAGGGTTTGAGAGAGAAAGAGAGAGGGTAGAGGAGGCTAGGGTTTAACTTGCGAGCTTCTAAAAGAGTAGTGTGCTTCCTATTGTTTGATGAGCTTTCGCCTATCAAATGAGAAAGTTAAGAACCATATTTCACTTAACTTTATCATGTTTCGTTTCTTTTACGTATCATAATTACATTACATAACCGTAATCGTAATCATGAAACGTAATCGTAATCATATCATAGTCATAATCATATTCATAACGTAATCATAAACATATTTATTTTCGTAACATCATAGTTATTTCATGAAATTCTTTTATAACATCAATAATCATCATATTCATAAAAACATTTCATATCCCACAATTCATATAACAATAGCTTAATACGTGAAATTATAAAACATACTTAGAAAGGGATTGTGGGTGTTATCAGTAGACGTTGCCTGGTATCGTAGTTAAGTTTTCTTGAGAGCCGAGGGAGGCTTGTAATATTCTTTCATTTAATCTAATCAAGAATTAAATAATGAAATTTATTACTAATTAGTCTTCGACTTTTCTATAATATTCTTTCATTAGGCCATAAGATTTTTTAAGTCATTACTCATAAAGTTTACTTAATCAAACGAGTTATACTTAGGTGTAAATAATTATAGTCTTGACTTAATAATTCATTTTATTCTTCTTAATATCTTTTAAACATAAAAGTTACATTGAGGTGGTAATAATAATAAATAAATAATCTTGATTTATAATTCATGTTTAAAGATTTGTAAATATGACTTCCATAATCTAGTTATTTCATGTTTCAATATAAACTACAAGTGAATGTTACTAAATGAATACATTTTAACAACACTCACATTATAACAACATTATATTCCAACTTTAATGTGATTTACAAGTTTAAACTAATGATGAAAGTTCATCAAATTACTCGTTTATGTACAAATATCAATTTCAGTATGATCATTACTAAGCTAGATTGATTATTATCATTAATCTGATTATGTAAAACATTAACATTAATATATTATAATAGTTATCAATAAACTTATGAACTAAATATGAAGTCACTTTTACAAACTAAAGTGTGCTTAATATTCCTTCACAAAATCGCTTTACCAATATTAGTTCATCATAATACACTTGGTTTAATCCTTAATACAAGAGTAGCCTAAACTAGGTGAAGGTATAAGCTAAATTAAGTGGTTTAATTAGAACTCATAAACCAGTCCATCAAGCCCAAACCTAGCAACTAACCATTAAATTAAAATAGCTTAGCTTAATCAAATCAGATTTTCTAGCCCAACCAAATTTATGTAACAAATTAAACTAAATTGGTTCAACTAATGGAATCAGTTTTTAGGCCCAACTTAAACTAACAAAGGGTAATGGGCTTAAACCTTTAAAATGAAAAATTTGAAATTCCAAAGAAACAGAACAAGTTATACCTCTGCTACCTAGGAGCAGGGACGACACAGGGAGGGAGACGGAGCTCCGGCGAGCGGTAACGTCCGGCAGGGGTACAGGCGGCAGCGCGGTGACGGCAGCAGCAGACCGATGGCGTTTGTCAGTCCTTAGGGCGAACAGGGGACAGATGAGAGGACAGGGCACGAAAGAGAGAGAGAGATAACGCGGTGGTGTTGTTGGGGACTTGGGGGTTTGCCGTGGGAAATGTTAGGGGGTTTCCTCTTTTTATTCTATTTTTTTTTAATATTTCTTGTTTTTTTACATTATCTATACTAATATATTAAAAGGCGTGTATGACAACGTATAAACGCGACGCGCACTCTTCTTTCCACTTAGGGTAACGCAATGTGTACATGTCATGTCAACTAACAAAATAAAATGGGCTTGCAACAAGATTTGAACCCGTGACATCTGGCTATTATACATAACACAATTACCATCTCAACCAACTTTTAATCATGCTTTAAATGTCCAAATTATTATATTTGTACCTTTTAAATGTTGAGTTTTTTTAATTATATTTGAATGCAAATGGAAAAAAAATGCATATCAAGTTCAGAAAAAAATACCACCCGAAGCAACGCTCGGGCCTAAATACTAGTTGTTAATGTTAATTCCACTCATCAACTTGTTTACGAAAGTTTTATACTTCATTAATTTTTAGCTTCTTTTAATATCACAATATTCATAAATATATTTACTTAGTTAATAGTAATTATTATTAACCAAAAATTTTAGCCCTCTTAATTGCTTAATTAAATAAATTTTAGTTTCGGGATATTAAATCTTTTGTCAAAACTAAAGTCTCGGGTTTGAAATCCAATGAAAAACGTTTTTGACTTTGTCTACTTTTAACTTTTCATTTTTCTTTGGTTGCGAAAAATGGAAGGGTTGAGAGAAAACATACACACATTCTCAATGTAGGGAGGGCTTTGCGTTTTCAAGCTCATTTACTTATTTATTTTTGGGGGAAGAGTGTTTTTGTTGTTGCTCATCTTATTAATTGTACCCCTTCTTTCCTTTTAGAAAATATATCTCCCTTTGAAGTCCTTCATGGTTATCCTCCTACTTATGAGGCCATTCGTACCTTTGCTTGTCTTTGTTTTGCTCATAATCATAAAACTAACGGTGACAAGTTTGCTAGTAGGAGTCGAAAGTGCATTTTTGTGTGATATCCTTTTGGTAAGAAGGGTTGGAAGTTGTTTGATTTGGATAACCAAAGAATTTTTTGTATCAAGGGAGTCAAATTTTTTGAATAAGTGTTTCCGTTTGAATCGCCTGAAGATACCAACATTCCTCCCTCCACTCTCTTTCTCATAAACACCACTGTTCACCCCGATTTCGATGATTTCCCACAATCTCCCATTACCCCACCTACACAAACTCCACTAATAAACCCACAAATCGCACCAAATCGCCCAATAGCCCCCTACATCTACCGCTGGCTCAAACCCAGCACCCAAAACCACAAAATCCTCAAAATTCGTGCCCCCCTGCTTCACCCGCCGGCCAGCCATCTACCGTTGGTCCACCCCAAACCAAACCCCCCATTGCTTCATCCGCTGAATAGCCATCTACCACTGGTCCAGCCCAAACTAAAACCCCCCTGCTGGCATATCAATGCCCCCCTTCTTCTATCTCTTCTCTAAATCCGTCTCTCTCTACAGCAGGCCAAAGCCAGCGACCCCCCTGCTCCCACACTCTTGTCTGACGCGGCCCAGGCCCCTCAGCCAGCCTCACCCGTGTCTTTGCCTAGGTCTTTTTTTAACTCCTCTTTGGGCCCCTCCTCTTCCATTGTTGATAAGGTTGGTGACAAAAATGATGAAATGAAGATTTAGGCCACGGAAAAAGGGAAAAATTTCACCCGGTTCTATTGAAGGATTTTGTTACTCACTCTGTGGTTGCTGAAAGCCTATCTCCCTCTACTTATTCCTCTTAGTCTCTCTCAGGTACTCCTTATCCCTTAGCTCATTATATAAATTGCACAAATTTCTCTGTGAATTACCGTAAGTTTCTTGCTGCTATTATTTCTAACAATGAACCCAGATAATTTCGCGATACAATGAGGGATGATGGATGGAAAGCATCTATGCAAGATGAGATTTGTGCCTTGGAAGATAATGGCACATGGACTTTAGAGGAACTTCCTCCCGGGAAGCGTGCCTTAGGCAGAATGGGTGTATCATATCAAGTATTTCTCTGATGGTTCAGTGGAACGTTTGAAATCTCGTTTGGTAGTTTTGGGAAATCATCAGGAGGCCGGTGTTGATTACAATGTAACTTTTGCTCCAGTTGCTAAGATGACCATAGTTCGGGCTTTTCTAGCCATTGCTGCTTCTAAGAATTGGGAACTCCACCAAATGGATGTCCATAATGCTTTCCTTCATGGAGATCTTGATGAAGAAGGTTATATGAAACTTCCTTTTGGTTTTGAATGTGAGATAATCCTAATATGGTTTGCCGCCTCCGCAAATCACTTTATGGCTTGAAGCAAGCTCCTCGATGCTGGTTTGCTAAATTGGTGTCTGCACTCAAAGCTTATGGCATTTTGCAATCTTATTATGATTATTCTCTCTTTACTTTCACTCGTCGGTCTGTGCAGATCAATGTGTTAGTCTATGTTGATGATCTCATTATTTCTGGTAATGATTCCGCTGCTTTGACTCTTTTCAAGGCCTGCTATCAGAGTGATTGCTTTAAAATGAAGGATCTTGGTCCTTTGAAATATTTTCTTGGCATTGAGGTTGCTCGTAGTTCATCGGGATTATTTTTGTGTCAACAAAAATATACCTGGATATAATTTCTGAAGCAGGATTGTTGGGAGCTAAGCCTAGTGGCTCTCCTATTGAGCAGAATCATCGTTGGCTCACGCCTCAAGAGACTTGTTGTCAGATGCCGATGCCTATAGACGATTAGTTGGTCGTCTGATTTATTTAGTTGTTACTCGTCCTGACTTGGCTTACGATGTGCATATTTTATCTCATTCTATGCA